>JAPDOI010000526.1:0-442891 GCA_029168955.1 Aplectana chamaeleonis
ACAAGGAGGCTTGTTACCCTCCGGTGGTGATCTGGAAAATTATGTTGTCGTTGCGATAGGTCTGTGAGAGTATATAAATGACTCGTGCTTGAAATTGGCTAAATGGCTGCGGGGATTCCAAAAAACGGCATTTTTATTCATTATTATTATTATTAAATCACTGACGACAGAACGCATCAGTGCTCTATCACAACCAGGACCCACAAAAAATTGGTCATAGGTAAAACTACAATTATTGGATGAGGCGTGAAGGGAGGGTAAAAGCTAGGAACTTGACTAGAAGTTAAGGATGATATGGTTAAAGGCACTGTTCGCGATAAACTTCATCCTCGAATTTTCCATGATAAACGCTTCTCGTGGCTCTCAGAAGCAGAACAGCGTCGAAAAAACGGGACGAAAAGCTACCCAGGAGCCGCAAAACGACTTAAAAAAGTGGGCGAACCCCGCCGCTGTGGGCAAGTCCCGCCCCTCGACGTGAACAAAGGAACATTCGAAATTGTGAGTTGAGCGATGGTATCCGATCAAAAGCCCCGTTCCTCCCTTCATTCTCAACTTCTCTCTTTACTTAGGTCAGCTCGCATACATTGGCTGCAAAAGACGGAAGTTACAAGCCTCGGACAACTCGTCCACCATTTTCCCTAGCTCAATTTTTGAGGGACCATAACTCCATTCCCAGAAGGTCTTGTACGATTCCAGAAGCATCATGGTAATCAGAATGGGACCGGTTTCAAGATAGGCAAAAAAACAGAAAAGCGGTTTTTATCGCGAACAGTGCCTTTAAGTATGCAGTACTCATAGTTATGTAAGTGTACAGTGAGGTAAATAATTTTGTGAAACTTGTCAGTTGAATGATATGCTTCACAAAAGGTAAGGGAACCCCATCAGAGAATTTTTGAGGCGTTCAAAAAAATTCGGATTCGGCTCAAAACTCTCAACTGGGGGTTATTTAGGGCGCTGAAACCGAATCTGGGGTCTGTTTGTCATCAGACTTAGGGTTACTGTATGTTACGGTAGGCATAATGCCTTTTAACTCAGGGCCAAGCGGGGCGTTGCGTAATTTTTTCGAAATCGGAGCGACCCCCCATCAATATTTAAAAAAAAATCTGAAATTTTTGCGATCTCCCCGAGGCGCGATTTTTGGGCTGTTTATATTTAAATACTGAAACAACGCCGAAAATTCGTTCAGTAGTCGGGCTCAAACCTTCATTTTCGGGCCAAAATTCTGCGAACCCCCCCCCCTGCTGCGAAATTTCGCAACCCCGCTTGACCCTGTTTTAACTGGCGTTACTTACTTTCAAATCTCGAAAAATGGACCTCAAGTTCGTGTTTAGCGTCCCAAATAACACGCCTAGTGAAATTTTGAGTCAATCCTGAGACTTTGACCGAGCTACCGTATACCCACCGTAACCTAACGTAATTTATCGAATATAGATAAACGGGTTGCAGATTCGGGTGAGGCGGCCCAGAGTAACTTCCCCCCCTAGGTACAAGTTTTGATGCGATTTCATAGTAGCATTCGTGAAATTGTCCAAAAAAGTCGCGTTTGGGCAGTAAATTTTACCCTATTTCGATGATTTTGACCAAATCAGATGTAATTTTCAGAATATTGACAAATGGGCCTCAGGTTCATAATGAGCATCCAAAACATTCCTAGAAACAAGTTTTAAGCTCAATCCGAGGCAATTTTTATGAACGCTCTAAAAATTATCATCCGAGTACCCCTTTTCTACTGACAAAGCTATGGAAATGCCTGTTTTGGAAAACTCCTGTTAATCTCTGAGGCATTTAGCCGATTCTGAGTATTGCTGAGTATTGCGAAAGCGTGTTGAGGCACGGTTTCGAGGATCCTCAGACAGGGATGTCGGATCACCCAATGAAGGCTATAGCGTAGATGATCTGTATGTCACGCACCACATCCGCGTGTTGGATAAGGTTGTTAGCCCACATGCGGGCCAGAAGGAACGGGATTTTTTTTGTAAGAATGTAGTTTTCTCTCCTTTAGCTCGTTGATTTGTTGAATTGTTGTCTCTTAGTCCTCACATAGTATAAGGGAGGGGACTAATTCACGACTGGATGAAACTCTAGTTGTTTGATGTGGTTGCATTCGACACGAGGTCGATATAAGTTTTTCATGGCGGGTGTAGGACGTATGGCGCGGCCCTTCGTGTGGCAGCCGAATAGAGCGCGCCAGGGCAAGCGTTTACTGTCCCGTGGGACAAGGAGAGGGATGTAGAAATGCACGAGAAATTGTTATTTGGGAGGGCGGGAGCGTTAAAATCTGGGCCGAAAAAGGAGAGTCACACATCCTCTAAAGTAGGACAAGGAGCGTAGCTTCAACAACGAAGAAAATCACGATAATCAAATTTGAAATTTTCCAGGGAATTTTCTCGTGAGACTGGGTCGACGTGTGCGAAGCAAGAGTCCTGCTGTTAGTCGACTTGCGAGTTCCGAAACGCCCAAAAGACCAAACAGTCGTAACGGTCATGTTGAAGCTGTAAGCTTTGATCGTCATGAGGACAGGTTGGTTTCATGGCTTCATGCCTGGTTGAGGTCTCTAAATTTTTCATTGTGAAGTTATGGCTACATAAATGTGAACAAATTCAGATTAGGCGTTTTTCTAATGGAAAACTAACTCTTTTTCATTGCTCAAATGGCTATTTCTCATATTTTTCGCACATATTAGTCATTGTAATTGCAATATACTATTCTATCAAAAAGGGGTCTTCCAAGCAAAAGAGGTTTGGTTGGCGTCAGAAACGTTCCAACAAAAAGGGAACAATAGGTAAGTTGAATGAGGAGAGTCTACAAAAAGTGAACAATATTCTATCAAAAAGGGGTCTTCCAAGCAAAAGAGGTTTGGTTGGCGTCAGAAACGTTCCAACAAAAAGGGAACAATAGGTAAGTAGAATGAGGAGAGTCTACAGAAGGTGAACAATATTTTCTGAGACTGATTTTCCTGGCCGATACTTCTTAACAGCAAAAACAAACCGTTGTGGTACTTCACAAGGAAGAGTTCAATGGTTTCCAAGAATGGACTTCTATTCGTTGACGAGATTATTAAAAAAAAAATATTCTCATTAGATGCTGCACTTTGGTTTCGCTTCTCGTAGCAGCTGGAGCTAGCCGTCCGTCCGTGTTTTTGGCATCATCTTCTATTCTGATGGTAAGTATTAGGTTTACATGCACATACTTTTTAACGGTTCTCGTGTAGTCAAGACCATGTTTGGAACCACAGAGGGCTTCCGTGTAGAACACCGCAACGGTTTGTTTTACTGTTAGAAGTATCAGCCCAGGAAAATCAGTCTCAGAAAATATTGTTCACCTTCTGTAGACTCTCCTCATTCTACTTACCTATTGTTCCACTATTGTTGGAACATTTCTGACAAGCCTCTTTACTGGAAGCGACCCTGATAGAATATTGTTCACTTTTGTAGACTCTCCTCATTCAACTTACCTATTGTTCCTTTTTGTTGGAACGTTTCTGACTTAACCAAACCTCTTTTTGCTTGGAAGACCCTTTTGATAGAATTGTTCACTTTTTATTGATATTACAAAGTAATATCCCTGAAAAATCTTCAATAATTTTCGAATAGCATGGATTGCTATAATAATCAGTAAGCAACAAACTTGTTGCGCACGCTAAAAATGAAGCTACTCACTTTCCACGACGTCCTGATGATGTCAGAAAATGCCCTATGCACTTGGCACCACCTTGGCACGACGTCCTGATGACGTCACCAGATGCTTTATGCACTTGGCGCGACGTTCTGATGACGTCATCAGATGCCCTGTGTACTTTACATGACATCCTGATGACGTCATCAGATGCCTATGTACTTTACATGACACCTGATGACGTCATCAGATGCCCTATGTACTTTACATGACACCTGATGACGTCATCAGATGCCCTATGTACTTTACATGACAGCCTGATGACGTCATCAGATGCCTATGTACTTTACATGACACCCTGATGACGTCATCAGATGCCTATGTACTTTACATGACACCTGATGACGTCATCAGATGCCCTATGTACTTTACATGACACCCTGATGACGTCATCAGATGCCCTATGTACTTTACATGACACCCTGATGACGTCATCAGATGCCCTATGTACTTTACATGACAGCCTGATGACGTCATCAGATGCCCTATGTACTTTACATGACACCCTCATGACGTCATCAGATGCCCTATGTACTTTACATGACATCCTGATGACGTCATCAGATGCCTATGTACTTTACATGACACCCTGATGACGTCATCAGATGCCCTATGTACTTTACATGACACCCTGATGACGTCATCAGATGCCTATGTACTTTACATGACACCTGATGACGTCATCAGATGCCCTATGTACTTTACATGACACCTGATGACGTCATCAGATGCCCTATGTACTTTACATGACACCCTGATGACGTCATCAGATGCCCTATGTACTTTACATGACACCCTGATGACGTCATCAGATGCCCTATGTACTTTACGCGACATCCTGATGACGTCATCAGATGCCTATGTACTTTACATGACACCCTGATGACGTCATCAGATGCCCTATAAACTTTACATGACACCTGATGACGTCATCAGATGCCTATGTACTTTACATGACACCTGATGACGTCATCAGATGCCCTATGTACTTTACATGACATCCTGATGACGTCATCAGATGCCCTATGTACTTTACATGACACCCTGATGACGTCATCAGATGCCCTATGTACTTTACATGACATCCTGATGACGTCATCAGATGCCCTATGTACTTTACATGACACCCTGATGACGCCATCAGATGCCCTATGTACTTTACATGACACCCTGATGACGTCATCAGATGCCTATGTACTTTACATGACACCTGATGACGTCATCAGATTGCCCTATGTACTTTACATGACACCTGATGACGTCATCAGATGCCTATGTACTTTACATGACATCCTGATGACGTCATCAGATGCCCTATGTACTTTACATGACACCCTGATGACGTCATCAGATGCCCTATGTACTTTACATGACATCCTGATGACGTCATCAGATGCCTATGTACTTTACATGACACCCTGATGACGTCATCAGATGCCCTATGTACTTTACATGACATCCTGATGACGTCATCAGATGCCCTATGTACTTTACATGACACCCTGATGACGTCATCAGATGCCCTATGTACTTTACATGACACCCTGATGACGTCATCAGATGCCTATGTACTTTACATGACACCTGATGACGTCATCAGATGCCTATGTGCTTTACATGACACCTGATGACGTCATCAGATGCCTATGTACTTTACGCGACACCTGATGACGTCATCAGATGCCCTATGTACTTTACATGACACCCTGATGACGTCATCAGATGCCCTATGTACTTTACATGACACCCTGATGACGTCATCAGATTGCCCTATGTACTTTACGCGACACCTGATGACGTCATCAGATGCCTATGTAGTTTACATGACACCCTGATGACGTCATCAGATGCCCTATGTACTTTACATGACATCCTGATGACGTCATCAGATGCCCTATGTACTTTACATGACACCCTGATGACGTCATCAGATGCCCTATGTACTTTACATGACACCCTGATGACGTCATCAGATGCCCTATGTACTTTACATGACACCCTGATGACGTCATCAGATGCCCTATGTACTTTACATGACACCCTGATGACGTCATCAGATGCCCTATGTACTTTACATGACACCTGATGACGTCATCAGATGCCCTATGTACTTTACATGACACCCTGATGACGTCATCAGATGCCTATGTACTTTACATGACACCTGATGACGTCATCAGATGCCCTATGTACTTTACATGACACCCTGATGACGTCATCCAGATGCCTATGTACTTTACACTGACACCCTGATGACGTCATCAGATGCCCTATGTACTTTACGCGACACCTGATGACGTCATCAGATTGCCCTATGTACTTTACGCGACACCTGATGACGTCATCAGATGCCTATGTACTTTACATGACACCCTGATGACGTCATCAGATGCCCTATGTACTTTACATGACACCCTGATGACGTCATCAGATGCCCTATGTACTTTACATGACATCCTGATGACGTCATCAGATGCCCTATGTACTTTACATGACACCCTGATGACGTCATCAGATGCCCTATGTACTTTACATGACATCCTGATGACGTCATCAGATGCCCTATGTACTTTACATGACACCCTGATGACGTCATCAGATGCCTATGTACTTTACATGACACCTGATGACGTCATCAGATGCCCTATGTACTTTACATGACACCTGATGACGTCATCAGATGCCCTATGTACTTTACGCTGACACCCTGATGACGTCATCAGATGCCCTATGTACTTTACATGACACCCTGATGACGTCATCAGATGCCCTATGTACTTTACATGACACCCTGATGACGTCATCAGATGCCCTATGTACTTTACATGACATCCTGATGACGTCATCAGATGCCTATGTACTTTACATGACATCCTGATGACGTCATCAGATGCCCTATGTACTTTACATGACACCCTGATGACGTCATCAGATGCCCTATGTACTTTACATGACACCCTGATGACGTCATCAGATGCCTATGTACTTTACATGACACCTGATGACGTCATCAGATGCCTATGTACTTTACATGACACCTGATGACGTCATCAGATGCCCTATGTACTTTACATGACACCCTGATGACGTCATCAGATGCCTATGTACTTGCTACATGACACCCTGATGACGTCATCAGATGCCTATGTACTTTACATGACATCCTGATGACGTCATCAGACTGCCTATGTACTTTACATGACACCTGATGACGTCATCAGATGCCCTATGTACTTTACATGACATCCTGATGACGTCATCAGATGCCTATGTACTTTACATGACACCTGATGACGTCATCAGATGCCCTATGTACTTTACATGACACCTGATGACGTCATCAGATGCCTATGTACTTTACATGACACCCTGATGACGTCATCAGATGCCCTATGTACTTTACATGACACCCTGATGACGTCATCAGATGCCTATGTACTTTACATGACACCTGATGACGTCATCAGATGCCCTATGTACTTTACATGACATCCTGATGACGTCATCAGATGCCTATGTACTTTACATGACATCCTGATGACGTCATCAGACGCCCTATGTACTTTAGATGACACCCTGATGACGTCATCAGATGCCTATGTACTTTACATGACATCCTGATGACGTCATCAGACGCCCTATGTACTTTAGATGACACCCTGATGACGTCATCAGATGCCCTATGTACTTTACATGACATCCTGATGACGTCATCAGATGCCTATGTACTTTACATGACACCCTGATGACGTCATCAGATGCCCTATGTACTTTACATGACACCCTGATGACGTCATCAGATGCACTATTTACTTTACATGACACCCTGATGACGTCATCAGGTGCCCTATGTGCTTTAGATGACATCCTGATGACGTCATCAGATGCCCTATGTACTTTACATGACATCCTGATGACGTCATCAGATGCCTATGTACTTTACATGACATCCTGATGACGTCATCAGATGCTATGTACTTTACGCGACACCCTGATGACGTCATCAGATGCCTATGTACTTTACATGACACCCTGATGACGTCATCAGATGCCCTATGTACTTTACATGACACCCTGATGACGTCATCAGATGCCTATGTACTTTACATGACACCCTGATGACGTCATCAGATGCCTATGTACTTTACATGACACCCTGATGACGTCATCAGATGCCTATGTACTTTACGCGACACCTGATGACGTCATCAGATGCCTATGTACTTTACGCGACATCCTGATGACGTCATCAGATAACCCCTATGTACTTTACATGACACCCTGATGACGTCATCAGATGCCCTATGTACTTTACATGACACCTGATGACGTCATCAGATGCCTATGTACTTTACATGACATCCTGATGACGTCATCCAGATGCCCTATGTACTTTACATGACACCTGATGACGTCATCAGATGCCCTATGTACTTTACATGACACCTGATGACGTCATCAGATGCCCTATGTACTTTACATGACACCTGATGACGTCATCCAGATGCCTATGTACTTTACATGACACCTGATGACGTCATCAGATGCCCTATGTACTTTACATGACACCTGATGACGTCATCAGATGCCTATGTACTTTACATGACACCCTGATGACGTCATCAGATGCCCTATGTACTTTACGCGACACCCTGATGACGTCATCAGATGCCCTATGTACTTTACATGACACCCTGATGACGTCATCAGATGCCACTATGTACTTTACATGACACCCTGATGACGTCATCAGATGCCCTATGTACTTTACATGACACCCTGATGACGTCATCAGATGCCTATGTACTTTACATGACACCTGATGACGTCATCAGATGCCCTATGTACTTTACATGACACCCTGATGACGTCATCAGATGCCCTATGTACTTTACGCTGACACCCTGATGACGTCATCAGATGCCCTATGTACTTTACATGACACCTGATGACGTCATCAGATGCCCTATGTACTTTACATGACACCTGATGACGTCATCAGATGCCTATGTACTTTACGCTGACACCCTGATGACGTCATCAGATGCCCTATGTACTTTACATGACATCCTGATGACGTCATCAGATGCCTATGTACTTTACATGACACCCTGATGACGTCATCAGATGCCCTATGTACTTTACGCGACATCCTGATGACGTCATCAGATGCCCTATGTACTTTACACTGACACCCTGATGACGTCATCAGATGCCCTATGTACTTTACATGACACCTGATGACGTCATCAGATGCCTATGTACTTTACATGACACCTGATGACGTCATCAGATGCTATGTACTTTACGCGACACCCTGATGACGTCATCAGATGCCCTATGTACTTTACATGACATCCTGATGACGTCATCAGATGCCCTATGTACTTTACATGACACCTGATGACGTCATCAGATGCCCTATGTACTTTACATGACACCCTGATGACGTCATCAGATGCCCTATGTACTTTACATGACACCTGATGACGTCATCAGATGCCTATGTACTTTACATGACACCTGATGACGTCATCAGATGCCCTATGTACTTTACATGACACCCTGATGACGTCATCAGATGCCCTATGTACTTTACATGACACCCTGATGACGTCATCAGATGCCTATGTACTTTACATGACACCCTGATGACGTCATCAGATGCCTATGTACTTTACATGACATCCTGATGACGTCATCAGATGCCCTATGTACTTTACATGACACCTGATGACGTCATCAGATGCCCTATGTACTTTACATGACACCCTGATGACGTCATCAGATGCCCTATGTACTTTACATGACACCCTGATGACGTCATCAGATGCCTATGTACTTTACATGACATCTGATGACGTCATCAGATGCCCTATGTACTTTACGCGACACCCTGATGACGTCATCAGATGCCCTATGTACTTTACATGACACCCTGATGACGTCATCAGATGCCCTATGTACTTTACATGACATCCTGATGACGTCATCAGATGCTATGTACTTTACGCGACACCCTGATGACGTCATCAGATGCCCTATGTACTTTACATGACATCCTGATGACGTCATCAGATGCCCTATGTACTTTACATGACACCCTGATGACGTCATCAGATGCCCTATGTACTTTACATGACACCCTGATGACGTCATCAGATGCCTATGTACTTTACATGACACCTGATGACGTCATCAGATTGCCCTATGTACTTTACATGACACCCTGATGACGTCATCAGATGCCCTATGTACTTTACATGACACCCTGATGACGTCATCAGATGCCCTATGTACTTTACATGACACCTGATGACGTCATCAGATGCCCTATGTACTTTACATGACACCTGATGACGTCATCAGATGCCCTATGTACTTTACATGACATCCTGATGACGTCATCAGATGCCTATGTACTTTACATGACACCCTGATGACGTCATCAGATGCCTATGTACTTTACATGACACCTGATGACGTCATCAGATGCCCTATGTACTTTACGCGACACCCTGATGACGTCATCAGATGCCCTATGTACTTTACATGACACCCTGATGACGTCATCAGATGCCCTATGTACTTTACATGACACCTGATGACGTCATCAGATGCCCCTATGTACTTTACATGACACCTGATGACGTCATCAGATGCCTATGTACTTTTACATGACACCTGATGACGTCATCAGATGCCCTATGTACTTTACATGACACCCTGATGACGTCATCAGATGCCCTATGTACTTTACATGACATCCTGATGACGTCATCAGATGCCTATGTACTTTACATGACACCTGATGACGTCATCAGATGCCCTATGTACTTTACATGACATCCTGATGACGTCATCAGATGCCCTATGTACTTTACATGACACCCTGATGACGTCATCAGATGCCCTATGTACTTTACATGACACCCTGATGACGTCATCAGATGCCCTATGTACTTTACATGACACCCTGATGACGTCATCAGATGCCCTATGTACTTTACATGACATCCTGATGACGTCATCAGATGCCCTATGTACTTTACATGACACCCTGATGACGTCATCAGATGCCCTATGTACTTTACATGACACCCTGATGACGTCATCAGATGCCTATGTACTTTACATGACACCCTGATGACGTCATCAGATGCCCTATGTACTTTACATGACACCCTGATGACGTCATCAGATGCCTATGTACTTTACATGACACCCTGATGACATCATCAGATGCCCTATGTACTTTACATGACATCCTGATGACGTCATCAGATGCCTATGTACTTTACATGACACCCTGATGACGTCATCAGATGCCCTATGTACTTTACATGACACCTGATGACGTCATCAGATGCCCTATGTACTTTACATGACATCTGATGACGTCATCAGATGCCTATGTACTTTACATGACACCCTGATGACGTCATCAGATGCCCTATGTACTTTACATGACACCCTGATGACGTCATCAGATGCCTATGTACTTTACATGACACCCTGATGACATCATTAGATGCCCCTATGTACTTTACATGACACCCTGAGGACGTCATCAGATGCCCTATGTACTCTACATGACACCCTGAGGACGTCATCAGATGCCCTATGTACTTTACATGACACCCTGATGACGTCATCAGATGCCCTAGGTACTTTACATGAGACCCCGATGACGTCATCAGATGCCCTGTGTACTTTCCATGACACCCTGATGACGTCATCAGATGCCCTATGTACTTTACATGACACCCTGATGACGTCATCAGATGCCCTATGTACTTTACATGACACCCTGATGACGTCATCAGATGCCCTATGTACTTTACATGACATCCTGATGACGTCATCAGATGCCCTATGTACTTTACATGACACCCTGATGACGTCATCAGATGCCCTATGTACTTTACATGACACCCTGATGACGTCATCAGATGCCCTATGTACTTTACATGACACCTGATGACGTCATCAGATGCCCTATGTACTTTACATGACACCTGATGACGTCATCAGATGCCCTATGTACTTTACATGACACCTGATGACGTCATCAGATGCCCTATGTACTTTACATGACACCTGATGACGTCATCAGATGCCCTATGTACTTTACATGACATCCTGATGACGTCATCAGATGCCCTATGTACTTTACATGACACCTGATGACGTCATCAGATGCCCTATGTACTTTACATGACACCCTGATGACGTCATCAGATGCCCTATGTACTTTACATGACACCCTGATGACGTCATCAGATGCCCTATGTACTTTACATGACACCTGATGACGTCATCAGATGCCCTATGTACTTTACATGACATCCTGATGACGTCATCAGATGCCCTATGTACTTTACATGACACCCTGATGACGTCATCAGATGCCCTATGTACTTTACATGACACCTGATGACGTCATCAGATGCCCTATGTACTTTACATGACACCCTGATGACGTCATCAGATGCCCTATGTACTTTACATGACACCCTGATGACGTCATCAGATGCCCTATGTACTTTACATGACATCCTGATGACGTCATCAGATGCCCTATGTACTTTACATGACACCCTGATGACGTCATCAGATGCCCTATGTACTTTACATGACACCCTGATGACGTCATCAGATGCCCTATGTACTTTACATGACATCCTGATGACGTCATCAGATGCCCTATGTACTTTACATGACACCCTGATGACGTCATCAGATGCCCTATGTACTTTACATGACACCCTGATGACGTCATCAGATGCCCTATGTACTTTACATGACACCTGATGACGTCATCAGATGCCCTATGTACTTTACATGACACCCTGATGACGTCATCAGATGCCCTATGTACTTTACATGACATCCTGATGACGTCATCAGATGCCCTATGTACTTTACATGACACCCTGATGACGTCATCAGATGCCCTATGTACTTTACATGACACCTGATGACGTCATCAGATGCCCTATGTACTTTACATGACACCCTGATGACGTCATCAGATGCCCTATGTACTTTACATGACACCTTGATGACGTCATCAGATGCCCTATGTACTTTACATGACATCCTGATGACGTCATCAGATGCCCTATGTACTTTACATGACATCCTGATGACGTCATCAGATGCCCTATGTACTTTACATGACACCCTGATGACGTCATCAGATGCCCTATGTACTTTACATGACACCCTGATGACGTCATCAGATGCCCTATGTACTTTACATGACATCCTGATGACGTCATCAGATGCCCTATGTACTTTACATGACACCCTGATGACGTCATCAGATGCCCTATGTACTTTACATGACACCCTGATGACGTCATCAGATGCCCTATGTACTTTACATGACACCTTGATGACGTCATCAGATGCCCTATGTAGCTACGCGACGCAGCACTTGACGTCATCAGATGCCTATGTATGCGCTTTACATGACACCCTGATGACGTCATCAGATGCCCTATGTACTTTACATGACACCTGATGACGTCATCAGATGCCCTATGTACTTTACATGACACCCTGATGACGTCATCAGATGCCCTATGTACTTTACATGACACCCTGATGACGTCATCAGATGCCCTATGTACTTTACATGACACCCTGATGACGTCATCAGATGCCCTATGTACTTTACATGACACCCTGATGACGTCATCAGATGCCCTATGTACTTTACATGACACCCTGATGACGTCATCAGATGCCCTATGTACTTTACATGACACCCTGATGACGTCATCAGATGCCCTATGTACTTTACATGACACCTGATGACGTCATCAGATGCCCTATGTACTTTACATGACACCCTGATGACGTCATCAGATGCCCTATGTACTTTACATGACACCCTGATGACGTCATCAGATGCCCTATGTACTTTACATGACACCCTGATGACGTCATCAGATGCCCTATGTACTTTACATGACACCTGATGACGTCATCAGATGCCCTATGTACTTTACATGACACCTGATGACGTCATCAGATGCCCTATGTACTTTACATGACATCCTGATGACGTCATCAGATGCCCTATGTACTTTACATGACACCCTGATGACGTCATCAGATGCCCTATGTACTTTACATGACACCCTGATGACGTCATCAGATGCCCTATGTACTTTACATGACACCCTGATGACGTCATCAGATGCCCTATGTACTTTACATGACACCCTGATGACGTCATCAGATGCCCTATGTACTTTACATGACACCCTGATGACGTCATCAGATGCCCTATGTACTTTACATGACACCCTGATGACGTCATCAGATGCCCTATGTACTTTACATGACATCCTGATGACGTCATCAGATGCCCTATGTACTTTACATGACACCCTGATGACGTCATCAGATGCCCTATGTACTTTACATGACACCCTGATGACGTCATCAGATGCCCTATGTACTTTACATGACACCCTGATGACGTCATCAGATGCCCTATGTACTTTACATGACATCCTGATGACGTCATCAGATGCCTATGTACTTTACATGACACCTGATGACGTCATCAGATGCCCTATGTACTTTACATGACACCCTGATGACGTCATCAGATGCCCTATGTACTTTACATGACACCCTGATGACGTCATCAGATGCCCTATGTACTTTACATGACACCCTGATGACGTCATCAGATGCCCTATGTACTTTACATGACACCCTGATGACGTCATCAGATGCCCTATGTACTTTACATGACACCTCATCACGTCATCCGATCCCCTATGTTCTTTCCATGACTCCCTGATGACGTCATCAGATGCCCTATGTACTTTACATGACACCCTGATGACGTCATCAGATGCCCTATGTACTTTACATGACATCCTGATGACGTCATCAGATGCCCTATGTACTTTACATGACACCTGATGACGTCATCAGATGCCCTATGTACTTTACATGACACCCTGATGACGTCATCAGATGCCCTATGTACTTTACATGACACCTGATGACGTCATCAGATGCCCTATGTACTTTACATGACACCCTGATGACGTCATCAGATGCCCTATGTACTTTACATGACATCCTGATGACGTCATCAGATGCCCTATGTACTTTACATGACACCCTGATGACGTCATCAGATGCCCTATGTACTTTACATGACACCCTGATGACGTCATCAGATGCCCTATGTACTTTACATGACATCCTGATGACGTCATCAGATGCCCTATGTACTTTACATGACAACTGATGACGTCATCAGATGCCCTATGTACTTTACATGACACCCTGATGACGTCATCAGATGCCCTATGTACTTTACATGACACCCTGATGACGTCATCAGATGCCCTATGTACTTTACGTGACACCCTTATGACGCCAGCAGATGCCCTATGTACTTTACATGACACCCTGATGACGTCATCAGATGCCCTATGTACTTTACATGACACCCTGATGACGTCATCAGATGCCCTATGTACTTTACATGACATCTTGATGACGTCATCAGATGCCCTATGTACTTTACATGACATCTTGATGACGTCATCAGATGCCCTATGTACTTTACATGACACCCTGATGACGTCATCAGATGCCCTATGTACTGATAGCCTGCGACCACTGGCAGTGGCTAGTGGCGCGAACGAGGAACGAGGGACGAGGAACAGGACACGAGGGACGCGTTACAGAAAAAACGCGAATTTTAGCTAAGCTTCCGCCGATCTAACTTTGTTAATTTTCAATCGATTTGGCTCAAATTTTGTCAGCGGGTGTCTTCTATACTCTCTCACTTATATCCAGAAGGAAATCTCTAGAAAATTTGTTTTACAGGTTTTATTAACTACTTTACCAAAATCTAAGTGATCACAAGTGCCAGGCAAAACCAAACCTCTCCAGCCGCTTCGCGGCTGGAGCGATACTTGTTCCGAATCGAATAATCGGATGAATATCCGACTGTTTAAGTCGGATAAAAAAGTCGACTTTTTATTCGAAAAGTCGGATATTCGAAAAAGTGCTATATCCGACTATAGTCGAAAAGTCGAATATTCGAAAAAGTGCGATATCCGACTACAGTCGAATATTCGAAAAAGTGCGATATCCGACTATAGTCGAAAAGTCGAATATTCGAAAAAGTGCGATATCCGACTATAGTCGAAAAGTCGAATATTCGAAAAAGTACGGTATCCGACTATAGTCGAAAAGTCGGATATTCGAAATGAATTTTATCTGGAACAAGTATACAATATACCTATTTACTTTAGCAACGACGCTTCCCACACTCCACATCGATTTGGGACCCTGCTTAACAGACTCTCTCGTAGGAAGTCGAAGAAGGGCGAAAAGGTAGTTGTAGAGTATTCGTGTAATTGATTACTAATGATTCGTCATTGGATATATTTTCAGGATGCGAATCATTTGATATCACATAGCAGTGATAGTGATGACGCGGTTATTCAACCAAAATTCAGTACTCCTCGCCCTGCGATGAGCGAAAATGATCTCCGTCATGTGACGCTGCAGCGTGGCACGGTAATTGTTGATGTTTCGGGGTTTTTGAGTTCTGAATATTGAGCTCTAAAGGTCTCTCCCCGAATTTGCTTGGATAAGTCGGAGATCGCCGAAGTTGCAGATTTACAAAATTCTCTAAAAATCAATCATAACGCTCGACTCTCGAACGCTATCATCTAGTACAGAGATGGCTCAAGTATCCCATAAACATTGATAGCTTTAGTGGCCGAGATCAAGGTATATTTGGAGGGAATTTTTTAAGAACCGTATTTCGGTTTTTAGGGGGCCTCGAGCGTGTTTAAGGATATCATTGTGATCAGCGTGTAATTTTTTTTCCAAGAACAGCATGATGTATAAAACATATTTTTTGGGGTGTCCTCTGCCTTTAAGGCATCAAACGTCATTGCTGAGCTCTACGAGGTATTCTACAATCGAATACAGTTAGGTCCGTGGCTTGTTTTCTCATGAAAAAAACATTTAAATCTCACCCGCGGCGCGCGGGCGGTTTAACGCTCACCGGCGGCTGGCGGTATGGTAAGCTGATCTGCGCTCTTTTCTCGACCTGAATCAATTAGCAGGCCAGCGCACGCGACCGTCGCGCTAGCCGCGGGTGAAATTTAAATGTTATTCATCGAGAAAGAAGCCACGGACCTGACCATATTTATTTCTTGTGAATTATCGATTAGAAGCCAATAAATTGCTTTCTTTGAAGAATGGTCGATTTTCTCCTTCTGTGGATGCAAAGAAGAGGAGGAACATTTACTATTTTTCAAAGAAGCGTTTTTTCGTTGTTTTTTTCTCGGTTTCTAAAAAAAGTAGTAAGTAATTAAGAAAATAAATATCGTTGATTTTGGATCTTCCGTAGTACTTACTTTTAACGTTTGGAGGCGCTAAGTCCCTGCACAGTAGAGAAATTTCAGAAATCACGATTTTTGAAAAAAAATTGAAGTTTACCCCATTGAAGAATTTCCGAAAATCCATTTTGGTGTTATCATCTAGCCCTCAGAGTGGTCAGAAGTTCAGTCAGTAATGAATGATTCGGAGCTTTTATTGTGAGCAGAAATTAAGTTTTTTTTTTACTTGAAACACTCTTCAAATTTAAGTGTTAAATTCTAGAAAAAGTCGAGTTTCACGGGGGAGGGGAAAGAGCGTTAGATAGAATAGGAATTGAGCTTGCAAATGCTTTATCACAATTAGCCGAAAGGTCTCTTCTAAACGGGCGAAAAGTATTTTTACAGAAGTGCAATTTTTATGCTCTACCGTAGTAGCATAGGACATACAGTTAGATCCATAGCTTGCTTCCTCAAGAAAAAACATTTAAATCTCACCCGCGGCTGGCGCGGGCGGTTTAAATCTCACTGGCGGCTGGCGGTATGGTAAGCTGATCAGCTACGCTCTTCTCTCAGCCAGAGTCGATTAGCGGGCTCGCGCATGCTACCGGCGCGCCAGCCGTGGGTGAGATTTAAATATTTTTTCCTAAGGAACCAATCCACGGACCTAAATATAATTTTTGTGGTATTGGGGCAGAGAGAGAGGCAGCATGAATTTTGAGCGCATTAAGCATTTCCGAGATTCTTATAGCAACGTATTTGACCGATCTCTTTAGTTATAGAATATATTCATTGTGGGAATTGAAGTTAAATCATTTTCGGGGTGGGTTTAATCTTTTTTTTTTCAAAGGCAGTGCTCACGATTTAAAGTCTTCGAGTTTACATCGCAAATCGAATCTACCGTATCCATTGCTACAATGTTGGCGAAAGAATGGCTAAAAACGAGCCATAGATAGCCCTAAATGGCCCTCAAACTTGATTGTGCTATGGCCGCCCCGCCCACTCGCTCAACGGCCAACAAGGAAGTGGGCGGGGAGTGCACTGCCCATACGAGTTTGAACGCCGTGTAGGACTATTTCCGGCTGGTTTTTAGGCGTTATTCGGTCATTTTTTGTTGCAATGAACCCCGCTATATTCGATTTCTAGTGAAAATTTGGAGACAGCTTTATCGCGAACACTGCCTTTAATTTTGGAAATAGGTTTTTCAATTTTCAGGAGATGACCCGTTTTAAGATGGACTAATAGTACAAATCAGAGATTCCGTTTTTGTGAAAGTTTCATGCTTTTTAAACGTACTCTGCTATAGTAAAACTGGTTCGGAGCGAATAGAGCGTTTGTATGAAACAGTCCGGAAAAGATCTTGTCAAACAGGAGGCCATTTACGTCGAATGGTATTGTCCACATTGAAATGGTTTTGCACGCTGAGTGGACAGCCTCTCGCTGGGTGGCACGCGTTCTTGATTCCTGCTGAAAATTGGCTGCTTTCAAAAAACGTGTTCTCACAGCGCAGCTTTGCGTTTATCTGTTACGTATGCTGAATCTGTTTCCACGTTATTGATTATGAAGACGAACGAAAATTATTCAAGAATTTCGAACTGGTGATGATTTCGTATTCTACGCCTATGGGGCGGATCCGTGTTAGTTTGGCGTTTTTCTGACTCATTCTTCGTGGTCAACTGCATACAAGATTCACTTCTTATAGTCAAGCCTCATTGGTTTCATATTGATTTCTCTCTGTTGCTCATAAAATTTCGCCGTCCTTATGACAACTGCGTCCCAGAAAAAAAGGTATGGTGTTGGCATTATCCTCAGTGCGTGTCTTGAGATCATTGTCTAGCCGTCTATCGAAGGCGTTTGCGTAAAAATTACTCTTTCTTCGGTTTTTTTTCAAATTTCAATGTTCTTGTTGTAAAGTAAGGTTTGGGAAAATTTTGTCATAAATTTGTGTGGGATTTAGTGGTTCGATTCCAACTAGAGACCACCCTGATCTCAAACTGGAAATCGCAAAATACGGTTCCCTGTGGATTGTGGGGGGAGCCATAAGGAAACAGCTTGAAGTCCTGAAGTGTCACTTAAAGGCAGCGTTCACGATGATTTTGGTCCCCGAGTTTTTCACATAAAACAATGCGTTGGCCTCCAAGTGTTACCAAAATTACGAAGAAACGGCGAGAAACGCACCCAAACGTCGTATTTCAGTGACATTATTCTATAACATGGACTAGTTGTCCGGTTGGGTGAACCTGTTCATGGTGGTTGTCACCGGTGGGAAATTGGGTCAATCGAAAATAGAAGATTATTTTATGCAAAGCAGGATTAGTTAGGGCCCTGAGGAAGGAACGGAGCAACAGAGAGTAGAGCATTGCAAAGGACTGGTCCACAGAAGATTTCGTTGTCACAACGAATAGTTCCTGTGATACTTAAGAGCCGGGATGATACTTAAGAATTTCGTGTATTTTTTTCTTAATTTCTACTTCGTTTTAGTTCTACCCGGGCGCCACTTAAAGGCAGTGTTCGCGATAATCTTCAATTTTAAGATTATTAACTATATTGATTAAGTGACCTCCGGGTAGAACTAAAATGATGTAGAAATTGAGAAAAACGCACCATAAGTACGCGAAATCTTCAAGTATCAGCCCGCCTCTTAAGTATCTTAGGAACTGTTTGTTGTGACAATGAAATCTTTTGTGGACCCGTCCTTTGCAATTCTCTACTCTCTCTTGCTCCGTTCTTTCCTTAGGGCCCTTACTAATCCTGTTTTGCATAGAATATTCTTCTATTTTTGATTGACCCAATTTTCTACCGGTGACAACCACCTTGAACATGTTCATCCAACCGGACTACTATTCCATGTTATAGAACAATGTCACTGAAAAACGACGTTTTAATGCGTTTCTCGCCGTTTCTTCGTGATTTTGGTAACACTTGGAGGCCAACGCATTGTTTAATGTGAAAAACTCGGGGACGAAAATCATCGTGAACACTGCCTTTAAGGAGAGTATTTCCTGCTTTTCTGGTTATGGCATATTTTCAGGACCTGAACGTGACGCCGCTTGCAGGCGTTTCACAGTTTATGTCCGAGGACAATCTTGCTGTGGTCGATTGCGGAACACCGGCATATCGTGTTCCTAGCTATGTAAGGATTAGCTGTGCGCTCAGCGGCTACACGAAGTGAGTTTTCTGGTGTCTGGACATAATTTACGGTGTGCAGAGTGTCTCAAAAAATCGATCATTTTCTCGAATAAACGGGGAGTCTGAGCTCATAATGGGCGCGTCGCGGAAGTATGTGGGGGCAGAAGGTTCTTTTCATTGCAAAGACAAGTTTTAAATAAAAAAGTTAAAATACGTTAACGTGATTACTGTTTTTTTTTACCAGGTCACCGCGATTTCTGGAAGCAAGTGCTCATCGTGCAATGGGTCGCAGCATTGTAGAACGCAGACTAGGAATGTTTGAGGCGTCACCGAATAGTGGGTAAGTCATTTTGTTCACGTCAGCTTTTATACGAATACTCAATCTTTGATTTTTTTCAATCTCTGCGCGTAATGTAAGCTCTACATTCTTTGCAATCCGGATTTTCGCTGGTTAAGACCTCTTATTTTCTCAGGGGCGAGGTTTTTGCAGAACTACATTATCGAGATTTTCTCCTAAATAAAAGTGTTGACCCGCACAAACAATGAGAAGTGTGTGGAGAAGGCGCCCTCGTCCGTACAGTCCGATACCCTCTCTGCTTTATGGACCTACTATATTCGGGCTGCAGGCAGGATTTTCGCGGGCCGCACGCGGCCCGAGGCGCTGCGGTCACCTAGGCAGCACCACAGCTATCGGCTTTGCATGATCATATCTCGCGCCTGACAAGTAAAGGCTGTTCAGGAGGTCCAGCTGTTCCAATTAGAATGGACATGTCTAGAATAATTTGCCGTCGTAGAATCCAAATATACGCATCAGAGCCGTCTACAGTTTCTCTGAACGAAGTTCATTTGTTAATTTCCGAGTTTTAAGGTAGGTAACGCGAGCTAACTGACGTAATACCCGACTTCTGGGTCACCACCGCAATTTAGGCCTTTGTTATACCAGAAGTTTGCGACCCGGACAGGTGCGGTCAACTGTTAAAAATCTTGTCGGAACGAGGCCCACACAGTACAAAAATGCTGTCGCAGGAATACTTTGCAGCACTTGTCGCGGTGGCTGGCTCGAATGTGGATGTTAGGCCGGAAATATACTTCCCGCGACCAGCGGCAGCGACGATGCATATCAGGCGTATCGATTTTTGGTCGGTATTGATGGTGAACATGGCATCGCCCGTCGCTAGAAGTATGATCCCGACCTGAGGCCAATGTTATACAGTTGTGACACTCGGTCGCGTCGCTCTGCATAGCGACATCGACCGCCTCTCGCCCTTTTAGTCGGTCGCTGTAGCAGTGCGCTGCACAGCGACAGCGACAGTGGAAACGACAGGCATCGGCATATTCGCAGTATGTCAGCACTCCGCGACACGTCGCTGCGACGGAAATGCGACAACTGTTCCTACGATTGCGAATACCGTTGCTCCGATGCTGGTCCCGCCGCGATTTGTGCTGAATGTCGTGATGGTCGCTCATGACAGCGACAAAGTATACCATTGACTTTATGCCTGAAAGGTGAAAACCGTGCGGCTGGCCCTTTGCGACAGCGACGTAGCAGTGTACTGCGACCGCGACAGGTCTTTTGTAGGGTATAACAATGGCCTTGACTGAGGAGCAGTATCTAAATCATGTTGTGATGATGACAACGTACCCAACGAGGAGACCGCTCCTGCGATCGACCTGTAGGAGATGGGCTGTGCTGTCGACTGTACTAAAGCAGAGGAGGGCACCGAAAAGAGCTCAATTCGGAGCACTCACGAAACCAAAAAAAGGCATTCTGTCAGAGTGGAGTGGCAGCTTTGCGCGCCAGATGGTGGGTGGAACACAGGCCCCACGCCGGGCATCAGTCGAAATGTTTGATGTTCACAGGTACAAAAAGTTTACAAAGTTATTATTCCACGTTCGACTTTCAATAACTTTCGGCATGATATGGTATTGTAGTAGCACTTGATTGAGCAATTGTCCGAGATGATACAGTTTTATTCGGCTAACGTTTCGGCGTTTTCGCCTTCGTCGGAGCCTGGAATGCGAAAGACACATAAGGATTTAGCCGACCAAGCACTATTCCACAGCAAAAGGAGAAAGTTTTCAAGAAAATAGGCGAAACACAACGTCGTAAGGCAGTTCAACTGAGGGTGTCTGGCAGGCCTTGGTCTGTTTTCTGAAGGTTAGTACCCTTAAAATGCCTTACGACGTTGTGTTTCGCCTATTTTCTTGAAAACTTTCTCCTTTTGCTGTGGAATAGTGCTTGGTCGGCTAAATCCTTATGTGTCTTTCGCATTCCAGGCTCCGACGAAGGCGAAAACGCCGAAACGTTAGCCGAATAAAACTGTATCATCTCGGACAATTGCTCAATCAAGTGCTACTACAAAGTT
The DNA here is from genome assembly GCA_029168955.1 of Aplectana chamaeleonis. Classification (NCBI taxonomy): domain Eukaryota; kingdom Metazoa; phylum Nematoda; class Chromadorea; order Rhabditida; family Cosmocercidae; genus Aplectana; species Aplectana chamaeleonis. The sequence continues at coordinate 22,550 of JAPDOI010000526.1, forward strand.
ATTATTATAAAATTTCATAAGAAAACCAAAATTAGTCTGAGGAAGGTTGTTATGCATTAAATCATCAAATGTTTCTTATTTTCAATACTTCTGTAATTCCCTCTCACGACCCACCTGGGAACCACTCAATTTGAGAAAGTGGAGAGAGGGCGGCTACAGACATTTTCAAGCTGGAATGAGAGGGGGCCCTACTTCCCATCGCGCCACGCTTTAACCTGGGTTATGAAGCCCGAAAACCTGTATGGATTAGAGACGTTTTTTTTGCCTACCAAGTACGATTTGAGCGCCTGAGTTGTCACTCATATTTCCCTCCTGCAGATTTCCACTAGGAGGTAGTGATGCATGTGAATTCGTATCACATTTCTGGTTGGCGCTTAAAATGAGGATTCTAGTGCGCTAACCGGTTCGTTAATCAAAAAACGACGAGGAATGCGAAGAGTTGTTGATATAAGAGGAGGATTTTCAAGGATTTGAGCTGTACCATCAACGAGGCTGTACCACACATGTAATGTGGGCAAGGAGGACTGTTCACTGGCTTCTTTTCTCTATTTATGTTTGTTTTTGAGCTTTGATATGTACTATGGAATTTTTCGCGTTTTGTATTCTTTGTGGCCGCTTAAAGGAGAAAACCATATATTATTTTTAGTGTCTTAGTATAGTTTGGACTCTTTAGTTAACAAAAATGTCGAAAGAACTCCTAAAAAACCCATTACATTATTTGTAAAGAAAAACCAGTTTCAATACACTGTAAAATAGATCTGAAGTTCGCGCCAAATCGTTTTTGAAGTTTTTTCTGCATTTGGAGACCTGGTCACGGCTATTTTTAGAGTTTTCCTGCATTTGGAGCTTGTACAATAATTGTTTTCAATGTTGTTTGACGTTCGCATCAACATTCTATCAAAACGTGCTAGATGGTCGACTCAAAAGTGCTTGATGATCGGCCCGACAGCAGCTTTCAGGTGGCCATAAACTTTAAAGGCACAGTCCAACATCAGAGGTAATTTTTGATATTATGGTTCGGTCGCCGCCTATAGCAACCCTGCCAAGCGCGAAATTTCAATTCGCACAAATAAGCGAGAAAAAGCTAGGAAAAAGTCGGCCACGCCCCCTTGAAAGAAAAAATGGGTAACGCCCACTGCTAGGGTTCCGACCTCAATAGGGAAGAAACGTGCGAATGATTTTATTGAAAATCTATGTTCTTCCTTTTGTTTTTGGTCTGGCTTTATATTTTGACCTGCTTCGGAATGATTGCTGCGAATAACGAGAAAATACAGGCTCGAGACAACTCGTCCGCGAATTTCTACTAGTTCGAATACAATTTTTTTTGAGGAGCCGTAACTCAGTTCGCAGTGAGTTCTGAGCGATTCTGGAGACACCATTGTGATCAGCGTGAAATTTTCTCCAAGATAGGCAGAAAAACGAAAAATCGATTCTGAGCTTGGGCTGTGGCTTTAAGAGGCGCGTTTTCAGAGATTCAAATTCCTTGAGGTAGGACTGTGGTTTTAGGGAGATGGTTTTGACTCGTTTCCGGCGATTGCTACGGCGCTTGCATTGGGGTAGGGCCGTACAGGTTTACTTAAGTTGTCAGCCTAACTTTTTTCAAAGCGTTTACAGTTTACCGCAATGCTAAAAGGACATGGTGCGTGGAAAAAACTACGGTGGAAGACGGCAGATTTCATTATCGATCGACAGCACAGCTGATTTTCCGGGTGATATACGGTTTTTCCTTTTTCCCATGTTTTTTTCGGCTTTATTTTTGTTTTTGACCCTTATAATATTACGAATAGGGGCTTTTCTCAGTGTGAGAGGGAAATTAGCCGTTTGTTCCGGCTTCGAAGTGTTTCTTTTTTGAAAATTCTGTTTTGAAATTGGAAAAAAAAACGGTAAATTCCTCTCGCACACTAAGAAAAGCCCCTATTCGTATTACTGTAAGAGCCAGAAACAAAAATAGTGCCGAAGGAAACAAGAAAAAAAACTGTAACACCCAGAAAATCAGCTGTGCTGTCGATCGATAATGAAATCTGGCGTCTTCCACTGTAGTTTTAGTGGGTGACCGCAACCGCAACATGTCCTTTTAACATTGCGGTAAACTGTATGCTGTTTTCAACTGTAGGTGTCAAAATCAAATTGGTTAAAATCGTCGGCTTCCTTTGATATGTGGCGGGATGATTTTCTGATTTGTGTGGGAAGATTGAGTGGACAAACCCTTGTAAAGTTCATGTGGTGTGGGAAGAGATGAGAAAAAGTCAATGAAGAGTAACGCGCGAGCGTTGTCCCTGGCGCGAATGTCGACGAGTTTCATGAGATAGCTTTTTGAGCTGTCATTGCGCGACCACCTGCTGCTCGAAAAGGACGTTGCGCGCCCATTCGCGATTTCATTTCGACCTATTCTCACAACTTCCTGGGTAGATTTTCTGAGATGTTTCCAGTTTTCGAAGTAAAAGCGATTAGGTTTCCGGTCCTAATTGAAGGTGAACGCGTTGTCCCTATGCGATGACCTTTCACGTTGAACATGACACGATAACGACTTTTCTTATGTTTTGCGCTTTGCTTTTTTCAATTATCTATTCAATCGAGGTTTCTCCTCGGGTGATGAATTGCACCTCCCTCCTGCAGGTTTTCGCTTCTGGTCAGATGACCTCATTGCTATTATCCTGGATGTAATCTGTTCCAATTTGTTTTCAGTTTCCTACGAATTTTCCTTCATTGTTTCAAATTCAGTTGGTTTTCATGATCATAAAACATGATTGTCCGAGTGAGTATCTAAGCTTAGCCAATATTTGCGCAGAAATGACAGCTATATAAACAGAGAAGCCATGAAACAACACAAAGGGTGCTGTACATAGACATTGTTGAATTTCTGAAAATTTAGCTTCCTGGCAAAAGTAGCGATTTGGTAATGATAAAAAAAGTTTTAAAAATGTCTTGAAATATCCTTGAAATATCTTAAAAAAGAGATTTGGCGTAAAATAGCCCGGAAAATGAAAAAGGTAGGAAATGAAGTGAAATAACCAAAAATGTGATTTGGTGGTCGATCATTTCACAAGCTTCTCCGTTAAACTTATCAAAACGAAATCAAGTACGATATGGAAAGGAGCTTTGCGTTCACGTAGCTTGACCTATGCTGATTCCCTTATTGCAGCTTTCAAAAATGGCTTAAGGTTTCCGTTGCGCGCTGGATTTTGTTTTGATAAGTTTAACGGAGAAGCTTGTGAAATGATCGACCACCAAATCACATTTTTGGTTATTTCACTTCATTTCCTACCTTTTTTATTTTCCGGGCTATTTTACGCCAAATCTCTTTTTTAAGATATTTCAAGGATATTTCAAGACATTTTTAAAACTTTTTTTATCATTACCAAATCGTTGCTTTTGCCAGGAAGCTAAATTTTCAGAAATTTCACATATTTTTCCCGAAGGTTCCCTTTCCGACTCCAATTTTGCTCCACGATTTCCATTTTGGAATGATGAAACATCTGACAACCGATATTGTCGTATGAGTACAATTTTTGTAACTTATGACCCAAAACCATAAAAAGTACCACTCATTGCTGCATTTCGAGCAACATGTGATAACTCGATATTATTGATAATTAATATTTGATCTTGCATGGTGAGAAGAATTTCCCGAACAAGTGACTTAAAGCCATCAACAGTTAAAAATCAGTAACAGTAACAGGCGAAAAAAATCAATATTATTGATTGTTATTTATCGATAATGACTGATGAGCAAAATTTCCCAACCAAGAAAACCAATCCCATCAGCAATCACCACTCCACGCCGCATTTTGTGCAAAAAGCTCGAAAATCGATGATATTGATTATTGATCGATGACGTGCCATGAGGAATACGATTTCTGACAAGTTCATTACTCACCTTTGACGACTTGCGTTAATTCGCTGCAGATTTACCCACAAACCCTGCTCTCCACAGCCGTAGCAGAAAGAGGCAGTTTTCGTGCTCCACGGCTAATTTAGTATGTGAACCCACGATTTCGAGGTGCCCTTCAAGGTTAAAGGCAGTGTTCACGATAAATTCCGCACCCGAGTTTTCCACACAAAACGAATCGTTGGCCACCGAGTGTGACCGAAACTACGAATAGATGACTAGAAACGCTCTAAAACGTCTTATTTCGGTGACATTGTCCTCTGGCCTGGAGTAGTTGTCCGGTTGTATGGACATGTTCACGTTGGTTGTCACCAGCGAAAAATGGGGTCAATCGAAATGGGAAGAATATTTCATGCAAGACAATATTAGTTAGGGTCCGAAGCGAAGAATGGAGCAACAGAAAGCTGAAAATTTTAACGGACGGGCCCGTAAAATATTTCATTCTCACAACAAACAATTCCTGTGAGAGTAAAGAGGCGCGGTGAAAGCAGAGGATTTTGTGTCCTTCTGGTGCGTTTTTCTGGATTTCTTCGTCATTTCAGTTCTACCCGAGGGCAAAACAATCCATTTAGCGAATAATCTCAAACTTGAGGATTATCGTGAGCATTGCCTTCAAGTTATCAAGTTCAGAATGGAATAGGAGCGACCCGCATCCATTTCCAGCCTCCTGTCAAAAAAATGAGCTTCCTAGCTCAACTTCAACTGTGCCCGCAAGATCGTGAACGCAGTCCGAAAAAAAGGGAGATCAACATCAAAAACCAGCGGGTTTTCACTTTTTCTCTTGAAAACCAGTGAACCATTCCAAACCATTCTTGTGTGGTAATACCAGCTTTTTTCGTTCTTTTTAATGCAAGTTAGAGCTAATTTCTACGTTCACTCTGAACTGAGGTTTCGAAAAAGAGGTTAGCTGCCCAAAATAGCACCAATTTTAAATCTGAAAAATAATCAGCTGGTGGAAATTGGAAAATTTCCAACAGGGCAGGTCCCGCAAGGATACAGTATACGGTGCCGCGGCGTGTATAACTGCTCTGTGCGGCCTTCCGGCGCGTTTTTCTGCGACTACTGTTCCTTTTGGCATGCCTGAGCACAGTTAAGGCGCATATAGGTGATAGTTGTGTTGATATTTCCGCAGCTTCCCGCCGGTGTATAACTAGAGCCTTACAATCGAACGCAGTGCGTCGACACTTCCGGCCAGCAGTGAGCGAGGGAAATTAAGAATGAGACACTGCCGTACTCGAGGTCACTGACTGGTCGCAATGTGTGCGTATCAAACTATGTACCCTCTATGTCGAAGCGATGTTTAATTTATTCCTTCGCGTGCGCATGCGAGGAATGAGCGGACTTCTTTGTGCCAATTTCCGATGGTTTTCCGTCTTCCGATTGCCGAAAAAAGCCTGAAAATACGGTCGACAAGGAAGGACGTCCAGAAAGCGCATCAACACCAGAAATCATAGCCAAAATACAGGATATGGTTTGTAGGATGGTCGATTGACTGAGAGAGATTTAGTAGAGGCTCTACACATCCCATTACGCAGTGTGAGCCATATTTTAACTGAAATTTTAGGTTTTAGAAAGCTGTGTGCCTAATTGGTGCTGCATTCGCTAACAATGGAACAAAAACACATTCGAATGCGACTTTCTCAGCAACATTTGGAGCGTTTTAAAAAGGTTAAAGTGTCGATTCACCACTATGAATGAGACTTGGGTCTTTCCCCATGATCCTGAATCAAAACAGGCTAAAGAATGGTGTGAACTTGGTTGTTCGGCTTCGAAACGAGTTCGTGTCCGGAAATCGGCCAAGAAGGTTATGGCATCAGTTTTTTGGGACGCGAAAGGAATTTTGTCTGTGGATTACTCGCAAACTGGTGAAACGATTAATTCTGAATATTATTGCAACCTTTTAGGCCAGTTGAAGGAAAACAATTCGTGAAAAAAGACCCAGTTTGCAAAAGAAAAAAATCCTTTTTCATCAGGAAAATGAACCGTGTCACAAAAGCATTTTGACAACGGCTAAAATCCATGAATTGAAGTTCGAAATGTTGGAGCATTCACCGTATTTACCAGATTTGGCCCCCATCAACTTCCATTTGTCTCCAAAACTCAAAAAATTTATGCGTGGCAAGCGTTTTTCATCAAATGAAGAGATCATAACGGCTGTTGAAGCGTATTTTGCAGACCTTTCGGATTCTCACTTCAGGGATGGGATCCATAGATTGAAGGATCGTTGGAGCAAGTGTATTAATGTTCAGGGAGATTATACTGAATAATAAAGTGTAATTTGAACCTTAAAATTGTGTTTTTCTTATCGAACGACAAAACTTATTGAACAACCTGGTATTTGAGGAATCGCGATCTCGCACTTGGCACGCGTTATGCAGGAGGGGTCTACTACACAATCAAATAAAAATCACAAAATTCATGTCTGACGGTGTACTGTGCCTTTGAAAGATAGGTATTTTCAATGAGACATGACTCTGCTTGTAGGAGGTCTCGAGCAATTTCAGAGGTGCCATCTTGATCAGCGTGTGATTCTCGCCAAGAATTCTCGCGCGTACTGGCGGGCGGATTTCTGGCAACTGGCAAGGGGATGTCGATCCGCCCGGCAAAAGCCAGCGATCTGCCCGCACGTACTGTCTGAGTACGCTTTGTATACTTCCCCTGTGAGGGTATTGGTGTGGTGAGAGTATAACATCTCTTGTCCTTCTGGCGCATTTTCCCGATTTCTTCGTCAATTCAACTCGTCCGAGGGTTCAATTAATTGTTGTAACAGATAATCACGAAGTCGGAAATTATCGTGAACACTGCTTTTTATAGTTTTTTCAAAATCGTATTCGTGCCTAAAGTTGGATTTTTCCAGTTTTCAAATATTGGGTGAACTTTAGGTTCAAGCATCCGACTATTTGAACAACCATACAAATGTTCAGTTACAATTCGGTGTTATATATGAAATGTTCGAAATCAGAATTATTGCTCGAATGTGAGGACAAACTTTCGAATATTCCTTCCGCGTGCTGTGTTTGTAACTTATTTGTTGACAATTTTTGAAGGTCTTTATTTGTCTTCATTCATCCGTTAGGAAACTGCTGTTGTTGACAGCGGTGGGTTGGCTTCCTTAGTAGGAAATCTCGCAAGGCCATCCCTACCACTTCAAAGATGATAAATGTTTTCTGGTCAATTATGGTTCGCTGCCTCCGAATCTGACCTCGGATTTTGCTGCGGATGCCTCTGAACGAAGTTATAAGCGTGATTGAAGCTTCGCGCTCAGCCAATTTCCAGGGTACTCGAAAAAATTCTATCGGATTCGGCTCAAAACTTCCAGTGGGGGTTATTCAGGACGCTATACGCGAATAAGGGGTCTGCTTGTCGCTAGACTTAAGGTTTCTGTAAGATACGGTAGGCATAATGCCTTTTAACTGACGTTACCTACCTCAACATTCCGAAAAAAGAAAAATGAACCTCAAATTCGTGCTGGGCGTCTCAAATAATAAGAGAAATTTTGAGTCAAATCAGAGACTTTGAACAAGCTATCGTATACCCACCGTAACCTACCATACTCTATCGAAATTCGATAAACGGTTTGCAGATTCGTGTTCAGCACTTCAGAAAATCCCCACAGATAAGTGTTGGGACTCATCTAGCAAACCATTCTGGAAATCGTCGAATATAGCATTTTGCCCGAAAATTTTTTGTTCGATTGAAACGTTTGATTAAAATATGTTGAATACTCTCGAAAACGGTTAAATGATTATCAGATTCATGATCAGCACCTCTAAAAGACCCCATAGGAAAATTTTGAGTCAGATCTGAGACGTTTGTCTCAAAAGCCTTAAGAACCATACATCTATCGCCGATCACTGGTGGAGAGTTAGCCGCGGCGCAGCGATCTGACGTGATATTACTTGATCGATGTTCATGACCTACTCGGTTGCGCGCGTGCCACATGTGTTCTCAACCAGTGATCGATCGTATATAGAAAGTCGCTCAACAAACAATGAGAGGCTTCTAGTCTTTTTCAAGTCTGTAACTCAGAAGATTCTCGGCCCCGAGCCGCACCGAACAGGGATCGGAGCCGCCTGACAGTTCGGCTCGTTCTCCCAATCTTCGGGCCACTGCTGTTGCTGTTAAGACCAACCGGAATAGCCCGGAAAGCAACAGCAGTGGCCCGAACAGCAACAGGAGCCGACTCGCAGTTTGGGAACACTCAGGCGGCTCGGGGCCGATAATCGCCTGTGCATGGATCCCCAGGTTATTCTTTTTAAAATTAAGAAACCGCCCTAGAATTTAAGCTCAGTTCGTCAAATAACCCATCATTGAACTTTTTATCCTAATCCATTCGAGAACTGCAAACGTTACGAACAGCTTAGCTGTAGGAAGTACGAACTTTGACCGGCTATAACTTTTTTCGCAGAGACCCGCAGCAAAATTCGAGTTCAGATTCAAAGAGAGCGTGCCAGAGTTAACCAGAAAACATTCATTAGGTCTCTGATCCGGGGAGACACCATGCGAGGTTCCCTAGTTAGTTCATGTATATATGGGTCAGAAGCTGTTTATTCCCCCAATTATTTGAGGCATGAACTTCTTCGGTGTTGCAGTTTTGATTCCATGCCTGACCGATCTCTGTGGAATGCTCTCGGCGGGATCAATGCGTAATGAACGCAGTGTTTTTCGCTAATTCTGTCTGACAGATGAACACTTTACACCAGAAAAAGTTGGAAAATGTCATTGAAATTGTTGTGACCTATGCATGCATATGCGTGTATGATCAGTTACCACTGCGCGAATCGTCCAGCTGGAAGGAAGGACGTTGATTCGTCATGGTGCTATTGTTTATTATGCATTGTTCATGGAATTGGACCAATTACGAGACGCTGCTGTTCAGTTTTGGGCTCGCGTTCGTTCTCACCACAATCGAATAGAGCTGTTTGGCAGAGCGAAAATACGCCGCCTTGCGCAGCAGCATTGACCCCACCCCCCAATTTGCGACTTCTTTTCTCTCATGGCTATGCCATTTATTCCTACTGCGAAGTGTTGAATATCGGCTTCGGCGAGATATGTTCTAGACTGCAGATTGCGCGTTTTATGGTTGGCTGTATAAGAAGTTTCGCCTTCTTCCTGCCTCTGTTATCCATCTATCGGGTTGGCAACTAAGTAATTGCGGTTTTTTTATAAAATAAAAGACAATTTTTTTTCATGGAACGAAATAACTTTGTTCTCTAATGTACTGCCCATTCTGAGCAATGACCTTTTGCCAGCTTTCAGGCAACATCATAGTTCCACGTTAATAAAACTTCTCGTTTTTATCAGCAAAAAATTGAATCAGGTACGATTTGACATCATTATCGTTATTGAAATTTGTACCATTCAAGAAGTTTTGCAAACATCGAAAGAAAAAGTAATCAGATGGTGCAAGGTCAGGACTATATGGTGGATGTGAGAAAACATCCCAACCAAGCTCCAATAATTTTAACCGATTGACTCAAGATGTGTGTGGACAACACCTTTTCGATTTCGATAATTCGTAGCTTGGTTGGGATGTTTTGCCACATCCGCCATATAGTCCTGACCTTGTACAATCTGATTACTTTTTATTTCGATCTTTGCAAAACTCCTTGAATGGTAAAAATTTCAATAATGATAATGATGTTGAATCGTACCTGGTTCAGTTTTTTGCTGATAAAAACCAGAAGTTTTATGAACGTGGAAATATGATGCTTCTTGAAACATGGCAAAAGGTCATTGCTCAAAATGGGCAACACATTACAGAATAAAGTTATTTCGTCCATGAAAAAATTGTCTATCATTTTCTAAAAAAATTCGCAGTTGCTTTGTTGCCAACCCAATAGTTTGCTCAAGTTTCGCCGTTGGCTGGCATAGATTTGTATTTTGTATTTGTTTATTACAGGTCACGCCTGCATAGTTAAGATCTGACATTGGTTTTCGACAAGTCGGGATGGTACTCCACTTTCAAAATCATGAGATTTGATAACCTTTTGCCTGCAAAGCAGAGTGTCCTGCTCATTTTATTACGGCACAGGAGCGAGCCTCAATGCCTTTCCATGGTTGGGCGACGGTCTGTCCTGGGCTGGCTGTAGGCCCTCCCAGTGAAAACTCATTCAAGTACAGTAGGTCGTGATAGCCGGCATCATTCAGTCCAGGGCCATTGCACTGTCCAAATCGAGCCGGCTGTCTGCAATAGGTCTTGTGCGGTTGGACTGGCATAGGACTGTCTCAGGTATTTTTCGTGGTCCTTTCCGCACTCTCCACTAGAGTGGGCTCTAGCTAAGTCTATGAATGGGCCAGCGACTCCACCGCAGTGGGCAGGATCAAGCGCAGTTTTGTAATTTCTTGTGGGGTGGTGAGTGGCAGGGGTGTGCGTTAATGAAAAATATTTTTTTCGTTAAGCGTTAATCGTTAATTTTTGAGAAAAAATCGCGTTAGCCCGTTAATGCGTTAACACGTTAATTTTGCACTTCGTTAAAATTTTTCAAACCTTTTCTTGACCACAACGAAAATCAATCCCAAGAGGTTCCAGAAAAAGAACAAACAACTTCTAATGATGTCAGCAGGACGTCGTGGGAAGCAGTAGGGCTCCAGAAGCCGTGGGAACGGCCTCGTGGGAAATAGCTAGGGCTCCAGATGACGTCGTCAGGACGTCGTGAAAGGTGGGTGGGGCTCCATATGACGTCATCATGACGTCGTAGAAAATGGGTGGGGCTTCAGATGACGCGGTCAGGACTTCGTGGAAAAAGCGTAGGCCTTCAGATGATGTCATGGAAAGTCGGTAGGGCTTCAGATGACGTCAGCAGCACGTCGTGGAAAGAAGGCAGGGCTTTAGATGACGACGTCAGGACGTCGTTGAAAGTGGATGAGCACTCAGATGGCGTCAGCAGGACTTTGTGAAAAATAGGCGTGCGTCGCGTTCTAGAAAGGTCAGCGATATATTTCCCAGCAACCGAAAATTGACCGCGCCGCAAGCGGAAGCGATGTGCACGGCCCCAGTTTTTAAATCTGCCGTTGAAGCAGATCAATCAGTATCATAATTGCAGTGCAATTAACGAACTCAAATTAACGCGATTTCAGGACTTTTTCGTTAAGCGTTAATCGTTAGTTTTCTAAAATAAACCGCGTTAACCCGTTAATGCGTTAACACGTTAGCGTTATAACGCACAGCCCTGGTGAGTGGATTCGTGAATATTTTAGCCAGGAAATGAGCAGTTCGGGTAGAGTTCGTTAGTTTTATGAACGTGGAATTATGATGCTGCCTGAAAGATGGCAAAAGGTCATTGCTGGAAATGGGCAATACATCACAGAATAAGGTTATTTCGTTCCATGGAAAAACTGTCTTTTATTTTCTAAAAAATCCGCACGATTTTTTCACGAGGCCACTCTGCTCACAGACGACGATCTTCAAGTCCCCCATCCCAGAAATTCCCAATTCTTTGGAATTTTATACGCCCGCGGCGTAGTAACCGCTTGTCTGTGGCTGGGCCAGGTGTATATCAGGACAGAGGTGTTTATCGAAGAATGAACCATGAGCTGTTCTTCATGTGTGTGTGCACACACGGTCGTGAATCTTCCTGCGCGAATTTATGACGCACCCTGTATGTGGCGCGTAGGGACGGACGGTCAATCTCGGTGTGTTCGTTCGTTCGGTGGCCATCAGTGACCGCCGAGAGAGCTAGCCAGCCCTTCATCGTGGCGCACTGGGTGAGCGCTCGCGTTGTGATTGCGATCTCCTGACGGCGGCGGGGTTATCTGGCTGCGTTGACATAATTTGTCGTATATGTAGCCGGTTTCCACACGGCTATTCATTGAAGGGACAGATTTCACACAGTCACCGCGTTTCGTCGTTGTGCATCTTGCCTCCCGTCACCGTATTTTCCTCGTTATCCTCATTCATGTCTGCGAGGGTTTTTGACGGGATCTGGTTTGGAACTCGACCCGAGCCGATTTACCATTGACCTGCTTCTCGGCTAGTCCTCCTACTATTCTGCGGCTGCTTTATACAAGTGTTTTTCGAATGTCTTTCATATTCTATCTCAGTATCGTAACATTCAGATTTGATTCTACATGTTTGAAGCAAATATTAGGTTGTTTCCCGTCACTTGAATTTGACGTTTTTCAAACCTTCCAGCGTTTGCCCTTCGGCCAAGTGCGATAAACCGATTGGAAGCACCAATTCTTTTCTATCTAACACTGCCTTCCACTTGGGTGAAAGCCTGCTCGTTTGCGAACTATATGTTCTATTTCAAAGGTAAACTTCAGCATCGAGCATCTTTAATGGCACAGTCCAACCTTGGAATCGCTTTCCAGTTTTTGTGCTTAGTTTGGAGAGAATTTCGGGCTGATCACTATGGTGTTTGCAGAATCGCTGAGAACCCATTATGAAAGGAGTTATGGACTCTCAGAGATTGCAAATTCGGACGGTGAGAAATTCGTGGACGAGTTGTCTCGGGCCTGTTATTCCTCGCCCTTCGTAGCCATCGCGCCGGAGCAGACCACATTATAAATCTAGACTGAAAACAAATGTAAGAACCTAGATTTTTGATCGAAATCCCATAGTCCGTCTCGTTTCTGTTTAGACCTGAAACCTAGAAGTGGGTGGAGCGAATGGGTGCTGATTTGGGGGCGGAGGGAATGTGTGCTCGATATTTCTCGATTATTCTGAAGAGCTGAGATTCGGCGGCGCTTGGCAGGGTTGCCACGCACAGCAGCAGGACCATAATATCAAATTTGACCCTCGAGCTTGGACTGCGCCTTTGAGTTTTTCATTGTACTTCGAAGGATACCATCAAATTTGCCCTAGTTGACAGGAAATATGAGCCGCCTCAGAACCAGATGATAGCGTTTGCGGAAAATTTCGACGGAGCGTAATTATTGATTTCTAGCAGATTTTGTGATTTTGCAACTTCGGTCTTTTTTGGCTTATCCGAGATATTTCGGCCACGAAACTTTAGAGTTGAGTAATTCCCGAGTCCCCGCTCAAAAAGAAATTTGGCGTCAATTATCGACCTTTTTTTCCAAAATTTGATTTTTCACTATTTTTATCGATTTTCGAGAAAACGATTGATAAATGGCGGAAAAATACTATTGAGCGCGGACTTGGTCATTATACTTAACTTTGAAGTTTTGAGGCCGAAACGTCTCGGATAAGTCAAAAAAGACCGAAATCGCAAATTTACAAGATCCGCTAAAAATCAATAATTACGCTCCTTCCAAATTTTCTGCCGACACTATCACCTAGTTCTAAGGTGGCTCAAATATCCTGACAAGTTTGGCAGGTTTGGTTGCCTACCTCAAAGTAAATGGAAACACTTGAAAATGCTCAGTACGGAAGATTACCTTTGAATTATAGCATATATTTCGCAATTGTGCAGGCTTTGGCCCAAGTGAGAGGCAGCGTTAGATAGAATAGAATTTGTGCATTCGATCGGTTTATCGCACTTGGCCGAAGGACCAACTTGAAAGCTTCAAAATCGTTAAAGTCAAGTGGCGGGAAATTCTCGCTTCAACCTAATCTGTATATTCAAATTCAACAAGGGCTTTTTCATTAGATTCTGCTGCCAGTTCAAGTTCAATTTTTTTCTCAAAGGCGAGGGGTTGGCTAAGATTAACCTTCCGGACTTGTATCCCTATTCGACATCTGGTTTCCACTATATAGTGACGATTTTCCGCTGAGGGCGATTAAAGGAAGCGGAAATGGTCTGCAAAACGGGAAAGAGGCCACTTTTGCATTCTTCTAAGCCCGCTGTCGGAGCCATTTGCAACTCCAGGTATTTATATTCGAGCCTAAACAAGCGTTAAGCTCTGACTAATGTGCGAAGGTCTTCACTGAAGCTGTAAGCTCTGCTCCTTGCTTGAGTAGGCTTAGGGTTGGGCAAGCACTAGAAATCGCTACTGATTTCTCTCTGGGGGAAATTCAGATCTAAAGAGAAATTTCGGGTAATGACCTTAGCTGGTTGTGATGGTGTAGGAGTAACAGATTGTGGAGGATCGGCTCGGCCATTGTTGGGTAAAAAACGGCCTCATGTGACAACCACACTAGATCCTGGTAGTTTGCACTTCATCTGCCTAACCTCAGACCTTTATTTATTTCTTCTTTATCGTCTACCTTATTTTTTAATTTTTTAAATTTATTTCTGTTTTTTGATCTCAGTCAGAGTTGTGTATTTATTCTTTTCTCTTAACTTGTTAGCGATTACGCTGAAGTTTAGAAAATGGCCTACGTTAATCGCCAATGTCTGCGGCGTGTATAAAGCGTTTTTTGTCAAAGTGTATCCCAGCTCTTTGCTTCGGCGCCTTGCTGTCCATCTATTTTACACGCTAGGCTGGCCTCGGCGCTGTAACTGGCTGCGTATGCAACAGGCGGATAAGCGAACTACATAGCAGTAACCTGTTCTGTGTGGTCACTTTCTGATAGAGCTTGAAATGAACGTTTATCGCTATTAAACTAGATTTGAAATATGGAGGAGGGAAATTTTCGATAAAAGGTAGATTGAAAAATTGGCAGAAGTTGAGGCTTGGGTGCAGACTTCTCGTGCAAACGAATAGGGAAGAAAACAAATTTGTCTTTTTTATCTAAAATATCCGCCGTTACTTGACTTTAATTGGTGAATAATAGAAAAATTGTTACACATAGACACGATGAAATAAAGTCCTGCATTTTCTGTGGCAGCTGGTGTGTGCGTGTCAGCATCGAAACTCGTTTTTGGGCTAGGTAAAATTTCATCTATGGCATTTGGTAGGTGATTAGGTTTGAATGAATCACAGTGTGTTTTCTTCTACATGTAATCAGTCATCTGGACCTTCTACCATGCAGAAGTATTGGCTCCCCTTGGCAGATTTGGTTCGCGATTAAAACGGTCGTTGTGCTATTCTCATGGAAAGGTAGATCTAACCACCAGAAAAGTGAAAGTAAATGAAAAGATGAATAAAACAAGATGAAGGAACAAGTCAGGACGTCGAATCGGCGGGTTTCTGCCCTCCCCCAATTAACGAGATTATTATAAATGCATTTTTTGCCAATTTTATATTTTTTTAGTTTAAGTAGGTAATAGTCTCCTGAAGTAGTTAGCAGTGACTTTAACAGCAAAAAGAAAGGCGGCAAAACAAGCATTTATAAAAATTTCGTTGATTGGGGGCGTGCGGTCAAATAGCCGTCAATCAGCCGACCAGAGTTTCTTAAAGGCAGCATACACGCTCGCAAAAGTTGTTGAGATAACATTAGTGGGGTCGTGTGGGCTCTAGAAGAGCCCTCACTAAGTTGGAAGGGTTGAAAACGAGTTAAAATGACCGTAGTTGATCGTATTGAGTCACAAAATCATCCTTTCTCCGCCCACCGCTACGGGCTTCGCCCCTCAATACAAATGTTCAGTGCTCGATTGCGGTCATTTTGGCTCATTTTTTACGCTTCTAACGTCGTAGGCGTGCCAGAAAGGGCCGTACGAGTACACTAGCGTCGTTATCCCAACAAATTTGTCGCTAGCTCTGCTATTTCGGCCAATTCTGTACAACTCGTCCACTTCTGGGTCAAAATAGAACGAACCGTTATATCTTCATTTTAGTTGATTTTTTCCCGGTTTTTTCGTTATCTCTAAATATTAACAGCTTCAGACCTTCGATTCATTCCATAAAATTGATATCATTTTCGAGCGTTTATGCTGCCTTTAAGCGTTTTCGCGACCACTTTTCATTTTTTTCTCTTTAGTGATAAAGAGATCTACATTTCCTTGAAGAGAACTCAACAATCGTTTTTTATTGCATAACCTGCCTTTAAATACCCGTAAAAAGTTTCGAATCTTGTGGTGCTGGTATATGCGGATCGGATTCCCAAACACTTTATATGGTCTATTCTTTTCTCTACGTATTCGCCATTCGTATTCTTGCCTCACTTTCCGCATGTGAACTTGCGGATCTACTCTGATAGAGCTATTTTTAAGCAGAGGTTGCCTGCTTTAAAACCTGTTCTGGCATAAGTCCTTGGGCCCTGTTTCTGAAGGGTTAGGAGAGCAAAATACCGAAGGATAAATAGTTATACATAATACAGTTAGTGAGATTTTTTTCAGTTCCAGCAGAGCATGAAGCTGAAAAAAAATCCTACGGACTATATGTTAAGGTTTCCATCTGTGGTCAAAAAGTTATATGACCGCTCTCGTGAAAATTTCGCTTTTGAAGCCAAAGTTCCTCCGTCTTAACCAAAGGTGTGCGTAAATGAAATCTTTTCCGTTAGGCGTTAATCGGTAACTTTCCAAAAAAAAGTCGCGTTAACCCGTTAATGCGTTAACACGTTAATTTCGCATTTCGTTAAAACACCGAAAACATTACCTGACCACAGCAAGAATCAATAAATCACCAATGGTCCCTGAAAAAAAATCGTGAGTATGTTCCTTGCGAAACCCCGTGGTCCATACATTCCAACCTTGGAAATGATTCCTCCTGGATGCTGAATATTAAAATTGACCGCGCCGCAAGCCGACGCGCACGGCACCAGTTTTGAAATTTGTCCTTGGAGCCGATCAATAAGTGCAGTAATTCCATCTAGCGAACTAAATTAACGTGGTTTTAGGACCTCTTCGTTAAGCGTTAGTCGTTGATTTTCCCAAAGAAACGGTGTTGACCCGGTAATGCGTTAACATTTTAACGCACAGCCCTGGTCTCCACCGGCTGTTTCGCGCGCGATACAACCGCTCTTGGCCTGGTTCAGTTTTCTAAAATCAGAATTTGATTTGGCTAGAGCTCAGTTACTGGATACACTATAAGTAGTAGGCAGAGATAACTCTAATTATGCTTAGGAGTGGTAATTCTTTCCCGGTACCTATGGAATCTAAATAAAATTCGTTTTGTGCCAGTTTTATTTTTAATTTTCAATAGAATGCTTAGCGAATATTATGCTTTTAAAGTCTCGTATCATATCTTGGCATCATAAAAATGAGTAAGTAGTCAAAAGACCTTCGAGTTCCGTTTTCTGTTGGTTTTTTCTCGGTCCGAGGAGGATTATTTCATGACGTATTGCGGTGCGCACGTATCGAAAACGTAACGTGCGCGACCTCGTAGGGGATTGTATGTCTTTTCGGCCTCTCACGCCGCCCCGTTAGCCTCCTCTTCCCCTACGACTAGCGCGCGGTTTGAGAAGAACAAATTCAGGCATGGATTCTCCGAGGGAAAGCCATGGCCATTTCTGCGTTTTAAGATGTGTTCGTGTTTCGGACATGAAGAAAATGCTGGCGCGAAGGACTACTGTGAGATTTCAATTGGGAAAAAGAAACTGCTAAGTTTGTTTGAAGACCGCGTTCTGGTTTGCGTGTCGCAGCCGTGCGTTTCCCGCCTCTAAGAATCTAATCCTCGGCTGGTTCGTTTATGTGGATCCTTCCCAAAATATACCTTGCTTATGGGTGTAATTAGGCGGCGGCTAGATGTGTAGGCGCGTGGCGAAATACATTAGTAGTGGGCAGGTTTTTCAGTGGGCATTAGTCTTACCGAACCAATTCTCCAAACTGCTGAGTGGAACTGGTTAATGAAGGTGGGCGAATAATTCTTCCCTCTGTGAACACCCCCCCCCCCCCAGTCTGGTTCTCATGGATGAGTTTCGGTCAGTCATGGTTGTGTTGCAGTGGTTTTGGAGCTATTCAAGGTGAATGTATTCTTTAATCATGTAACGTCGGCATGGATCGTGAAGAGACTTCGCGTTCACTGTTGAAGGTTTGCGCAAACTCGGTGCCATGTGCTATAACATAGGTGCACCGAGTTTGCGCCAACCTCCAACAGTGAACGCGAAGTCTCCCCACGATCCATGCCGATGTTACATAAGGTGTCCTCCGATGGATTCCAATGCTGAAATTTTTAGATTCATAATTTCAATTTTCGATACTAAATTTTCTTCAATTTAATTAATTTCTTATGAATAATAATTTTCGATTTTTTTCTGTGAAAAAATACTGCAACTTTTCAGTTTGGAATTTTCAGTACATACATAGAACGTATAGGTTGAAGCGAAATCTGAATTTGTTCAGGTTCCATAGGGATACTCGTTACTCCTTAGCAGGCTTCAGCAGCTCGTTGGCAAGGGTCTTGACGGATTCACGACTCCCTACCATATCGAGGACTTTTTTTTTTTCGAAAAATTGCACCCTCTCTTCTGTAGTGTATAAAAAAGTGCCGCTTTTCTGACATAGAGGTTTTTTGAAATTAATTTTCAATTTTTTTTCGGGAAATATCGCAACTACATTTTTTAATACTGCTGTGAAAAAATACACCGGCATGTTTCCATTTTTTTACAGAAATTCCCATGCAGCAAACTTCCAAAATTTTAATAACTTTTGTGTGAATTTTTTTTTGCATTTACGATAATTCTAGTTCTCACAAGGGAACCACGATAAGTCATAGTGACCATTCCAAATGAAATGTACCATACTTTCCTAGAACCATTTCGGGACGAAAAGTCCGAATATGCCCATCGCAGCTGCCTAGACCCACTCTGAAAAAAAGTTATAGGTATTTTTTTCTCTGATTTTCGTACCTATTATACCCTCCAAAAAGCGGATTATTTTTATGAAAATCCGGGAACGGGCCTCATAATCGTGTTCAGCGCCCAAAACTACCCCACTATGCAAAGTTTGGGTGAACGAACATTTTCCCAACTTTGCGCAGACTAACAGCGTTTTGGACTTCTCGGTTGGGCGTTTATTTATACCAATTAGAGGGCTCTCGAAGCGTTTTAGAAAAATATTCCAGATTTGACTAAAAAATCGCTTTGGGGGTTATTTGGGGTGCTGATCACGAATCTGAGGGTCATTTATCGATTTTCCGAAGTTTTCGACTGTATTCGTTCACAGATTCCCATCGGGGGAGAATTTGATGGCAAATCGCGACTTTTGACGATTTCCAGAGTGCTACTATAGATTATGCTCGAATTATTTTTCTGGAGGTTATTTGGAGTGCTGAACGCGAATCTGATGTCAGTTTATCGATTTTTGGCAGCTTACGGTTTATTACAGTGGGTATCAGGGGTGTGCGGAAATTTTTCAAAAAATTTCAGAAAACAGAAAACAGAAAATCGAGTTTGTCAGAAAACAGAAATCAGAAAACAGAAAGGCCAAAACGGCCAGAAAACAGAAAACAGAAATCAGAAAACAGAAAATTTTCAGAAAAAAATACTCATTGCATTTTAACTTTTTTTTCAAGAGGAAGGAGAGTGTAATTCTGAACATCTTTGCTTTACCGGTAATACAATATCTACGAGACTGGACAATTAACTAATAAGACATTAATAGTAGCGATGGCACGTCAATGACAGGTCTCTTTGAGAGTTTTAGAAGAGAAATAGCCCACTAGGCTCCACAGCGGTTCTTGATGTGCTCTTTCTCAAATATTTCTTGATTGCTTCTGGATTATTAGGCGGCCAAGGTCATGTTGTTCATGAAATTGCCTAGAAGTAGCCGAGCAATAACGGACAAATAACCAAGACGTGACAGGCACACCTGCACGCGACGCGGCGTTTCCCGGCTCGCCGAGCAGCCGCCTTGGCCTCCTGCAGCTCGGCGGGCCTCCTGGTGCTAGGCGGGGTCCAAGTACCGCCAACATGGGTAGTTGAACCGACAGCGGTGTTGACATCCAAATCATGCACCAGGATTGCGTCGTGTACAGTTCAACTCCGTATTGCCGTTCAGTCCGCAAAGTGCACGCTGATTGCGGAAGCGCGCTGCGGCGCGGTTGCGAGTATCCTCAGACATGGATGTAGGGTCAACCGGGCGGTTTTTGCCTTTGGTGCTTAGGTGATCCGCCATCCCTGTCTGAGATACTTGCAACCGCCCCGCAGCATGCTTTCGGAATCGACGTGCACTTTGCGGACTGAACGGCAATGCGGAGTTGAACTGTACATCCCTTGAAGAGCAATATTTAGAGTCCAATTCGTGGCGAACATTTTTTGGCGATTATTTCTAGGCTATTGCGCGGCAACCAGCTACTTCCCGACCATTTTCCGGCTATCACGCAGAAACCAGGCATTTCTTGGCTATTTATTGTCTATCGATCGGGTTAATTTCTCAGAAAACGCTAGTACGTCAGCACAGTAGAAGTTGCATCCCTCGTTGTCAGCAGCTGCAGCTGACAGCTAGCAGCAGCAGTTGCTATTGATATCGAGGGCTTCAACCCCAGCAAGTGTTGGGATCATATACCGCTGTCAGCAGCAGCTGCTGCTGACAGCGAAGGTTTGCACTCGATCTTTACTCTGGGATGCAACCCCTATTATGCCGAAGTACTGAGTAGGTGAGCAGGGTTCGCGATAGAATCAGTTGCTGAGTCCTCCTTATGAGAACGCAGGTTTCGCCATCACAAAAGTGAGAAAAGTGAAAAGTTGCAAAAGAAACGCACAAAAACAGCTTAGAACAGCTACATATTTGGTGGGTGTTCGCACGCCCCAACTAACACGATTCATATAAGTGCTGGTTTTTTTCGTTTAACAACCTATTCATGCTTTTCAAATACCGCGCAATATCAGTAGAAAAATGAGAAATCAGATGTTTGATACCGTTACCGAGCATCTGATTTCTCATTTTTCTCGTGATAATCCGCGGAATTTTCCGCCTCGCAAATGTATGAATAGGGTGTAACAGCAAGGCGGAAGACGGCAGAACAAACATACATAGAAATTTAGTTAATTGAGGGTAAGGTGACAATCAGCAATATTTTGTTCCCGAGCGTTTTTCCTCTGAGTTTTCACCTATTTTCACTTTTGTGATGATCATGTCTACCTTCTCATGAGGATACCATAACAACCGTTTCTTATGGCAAACCCTACCTTTAGCAGCAATCACACCATTGAACACAAATAGTACCTCGTAAAGGACTAGATAAGCTGCGCTGTTCCACAGATCCGGTTTCGATGATTTTTTCTGATTTTTTTTCTGTTTTTCGCGGATTTTTCAGAAAACCGAAATCAGAAAACAGAAAGGCCAAAACGGCCAGAAAACAGAAATTTCCGCACACCCCTGGTGGGTATACGGTAGTTTGTTCAAAGTCTCAGATTTGTCTCAAAGTTTCTATGTGGTGGTTATTTGGGGTGCTGAATACGAATTCGATGTCCATTTTTCGATTTCTGCAATATTAAGGTAAGTTTTGCCTCCTAAATGGCATGTTACCTACCGAAACCTACAGTAAACCTTAAAATTCGGGCAAGCAATGCCCAGATTCGTGTTCAGCACCTCGGATTATCCCTACATACATGTTTTTAGCAAAATCCGGAGAAAAATTTAAAAACACCCTAAAAATTCCATAGGGGGGGGTACCCTTACCTTGCCACGAAGCTTTGAAAAACGCTCATAACTTCTTTCAGAGTGGGTCTAGGCAGCTGCAATGGGCATATTCGGACTTTTGTTCAATAGTGGTTCTAGAAAAGTACATTTCATTTGGAATGGTCACTATGACTTATTGTGGTTCCCTTGTCAGATTTATGATCATTGTGTAGAAAGAGATCGAATTTCTCATTTTCGCAGAGGATATCATATGTCTTGTCAAAGTGCACGAGTAGCTTGGAATCTTCGTTAGAGCATTTCTTTTGTCGCCTTCACTGTTTTTTTACGAGCTGGAAGTTATATTGGTTTGCTTCGTCTACTATAATGCTTTTCCTATAATGTCTACAATAATGATGTTTACTATAATGTCCATCTCAGTGTTTTTTTCCAGCAGAATCAAGTAGTTTTCGAATTACACAGGTGCTTTTCGGCCCCGAACCGCGGAACAGTTCGGCTCGTTTTTTTAAATCTGTGTGTCGGCTTCTGTTGTTTGCGGGGCCACCACTGTTGCTGTCGGGGCTCCTCCACTGCGCTCGAACTGTGGGCCCAGAGATTAGGAGAACGAGCCGAACTGCGAGGTTGCTCCGATTTCCATTTATTGCCATCCGGGGCCGAGCATTGTCTGAGTATTTACTGTGCTTCTCTGCGCCAAATTTCGATCCGCAATCGCGCCTCGACACGCTCTGCGACCGCGCGCTTTCGAGTCGGAGAGTTTCCAGCGCCACAGCCGCCCATTTGTTGACTTTAGGTGGGTTTTAGAATTTGAAAACTAAACTAAATTGGAGAAAACCGTATGAAAAAGCTATATCGAGTCGGCTTTGGCGCTGGAAACGTAACTGACTCGAGCGCGTGAAACCGCAAAGTGTGTCGAGACGTCAATGCGGACCGGAATTAGGCCCAGAGAAGCACAGTACTGAAATTTAGTGCTGAGCATGTTTGAATGTTTCAATAAGTCTCTAGCTATACACTGATGCTGTAAAAAGTGAAGTTGGGTTAAAAGTTTAAAGAATTTGTATTTTTACCTGTCAGACCCCTAAAATTGCTGTTGTAAAATGAGCAGGATTTTAGGGATTAGGGAAAAAGTCCTTGCAGAAGAAAAAATCCTTATTTTGATAACCTTACTGAAAGTCAATCTAATTTTTTCCCATAACAGCTAGCATTCGTAGCATGGCTGTCAAGAGTGCAGTGTCCTCTGAAAAGTGGTGTGAAACTGCCCAGAGGAAGATGTAATTGTTCCATTGGCTAACGACAATTGTAGAGGTCTGACGTTGAGTGGGAGATCCATGACGGCTCAAGTGATGTAATTTGAGCACCACTTAACCCCATCCAGTGCCTCCCTATCTCCCCCCAATGTGGTTAAAGCGCTAATTAATCCGCTACATGATTGGCACATATGTATAGATAAGCGCCGACAGTCCTGTTTTACTATGTCGATATGCTTTGTTGGTTGTGGTCAGGTTTTTTGAAATGATATTATTCTAGATCCGAAGCATCACCAGCCGTCCACCAGAACAATAGCGAGCTCCGAGGTGATCGGTCGGTGCTGACGACGGCTATGGGCAGCTCACTGTCGACACCGTCTCCGGTCCGTGCATTGATTGGCCAGTTCGATCGTCTTCAATTATGCAGCAAGGAAAAGAAGAATGTCGACGACGAGCCATCCGAGCCAGACAAGGCGGCCGTCGTGGTTACTCAGCCGGTTAGTTTTGGTTTGACGTGTTTGTTGGAGTCTGTCTTGTTTCCTGAGATAGGTGTTCTCCGTTAGATTTCTGCGGGTGTTTGAGGGTAAATCTTCTGCAAAAGCAGATCTCGAGAATTCGTCCAAGGGGGCGTGTCAGAATGGCTTCCTTTTCTGTATCGCCTGCTTGGAGGGAATCTGTTCAGCGAAATTCGTATCCTACCCCTGGTCCGCCACGTTCCACGGTGGGGTGCACCCCATTGAGGTCCATGGGGAGATGAACCCACAGTTGGAAACCCTCTACCTCCAAGCCGTGGAGAGATCCCCCCCCCCACCCCTCGGCAACCAAAATTATCCTCCATCATCTGGTGGATCTCTTCTGGTAAGTGGCTCGAGGCCACCTTCCTGGTCCGGCTACGAAGAGCCGATTGAGGCACACGGTGAAATCAGGAGCCTTTCATACCTAGCTACATCATTTATTATACTTTCGTCTAAACATGTTGACGTCCTTCAAGAAGAAAACATTTTTTTGTCCTGCTGTCGACACCCAGAAATTTGAGATCCATCTTTCATCAGGTTTTTCACTCATTTCTATGAGAAAATCTTTGTTGCCCCCCCCCATCCGTCTAGGATGGTCCCCATCATTGTTATACTTTCTTCTTAAAATGTTTACTTCTCTCAAAAAGGAAACAAACTTTTTGTCCGGCGGTCGACACCCAGAAATTTGAGATCCTTGGCGGTCTACATTTGGATTTTCGAGATTCTCGGCGGTTGACATCCACATCTACGAGATCCTCGGCGGTCGACATTCACAGCACATTCATAGGGCCAAAAATGGTTGTTGGCGGCGTTCCACTAAATAATTGTGAAGAATAGCCTGCGCTCCACCTAAATAGTTGTTTTCACATCTGCGCTCCACAAAAAGCAGTGTTTTGCACTGGGGTCGACGCCCACGAGTGCCTGAGATAGAGTTTTCATAACTAAAATGATTGATAGTAGCAGCATCAGGTGTCTTTTATCTAAAGCCCCTTTCACAGTCTGCCGGACGACGCCGTCCGGCAAGTTAAAAGTGAGCCGCAGTGCGAGGGAAGCTGCGGTGAACAGCCGCCAGTTCCGACTTTTCAGTACAAAATTTAAGGCGAAAACAACCCGTTCTAAGCCGTCATAACTTGATCCGGCGTCGTGTCAATGATTTCACCGCACTGAGACGTCGGTCGGCCGACACCGCAGTGCGGGGTGCACTGACGCCGCAGTCCTATCTTATAACATGCCGGACGGCTTCGTTCGGCAGACTGTGAAAGACCCTTAAGTTCCTCTTCATTTTTATGAGAAAGTCTTGCTCCCCCCCCCCGTCTAGGATAGAGCCCAGTTGTATGCATGGATGAAGCCATTGTGAGCTAATTTAACTTGAAACTGTTCACCCTAAGTTGGAAACTTGCACGATCAATCAGGTCCACGATTAGGGATTGCCGCCGAATGCATGGCGTAGTCTTGTCCTATAATCTCACGGGGCATCCTGTGATCAGTGAAGGACCCTTCTCATTTTGGGAGATTCTGCTGAAAGAAGAGTAGTGCTCAAAAATCAAGCTTCGTGCCAGCAAACATTTGAATTCGGCTTTAACTCGCCCATATTGAAATTTTCTCGCATCTGAAAAGTTCGGATTCCAGAGTTACTTTAGTTAAGCAGTTTAGGTTAGGTTCGTGGCGTGTTTCTTGAAGAACAATCATTTAAATTCAAGCCCCTGCTGGCGCGGAGGTTTAAATCTCACCAGCGGCTGGCTGGTAATTATCAGCCAGCCGCTGGTGAGATTTAAACCGCTGCGCCAGCAGGGGTTTGAATTTAAATGATTTTTCTTCAAGAAACACGCCACGAACCTAACTTAACAATTTTATCATGCACGAGAATTTTTCCCGTAATAAGCGGTGACTTCGAATGTATAGATTAGTAATCCTTCCTGTTGTATTGAATGGGAGACGTAACGTTGCGTCAACATCTGTGAGGGCGTTCCTCCTAAAGTTCACTGGCTGACACTTGGCATTTTTCGTCAGTCTTTTACGTCATGGTTCGCATTTTAGAGAGTTTTCCTAGGGTGGCATGTTCAATTTCATTTTTTTTCCACTTCTCAACTACCTAAGTCCTTGTATTTAGTTGGGAAGTAGTCTTATTTCTCCCTCCCATCAAGATATGACTAGCTTTGAAGAATTGTTCGATTTGAACACGGTACGAACGCTCACATGAGTCGGGTGGGTACTGCGCTCTAGAAAAGCTTTTATCCAGTAGCAGGTTGAAAAATAGGTGCCCACGTTTTTTTCATTAGGAATTGTGCCCAAAATATCAAAATCTTGGGCGTCATCTGAAGAAAGAATATTTTGCTTTATAGAAAAGTGTTTCTGGTTTTCCGATCAAGTTACTTTATCGGTCAAGCGCGGTGTTGAAAAGACTTGTTCATAGACCCTAAATCGATAAAATCAACTCATTACAAAACAATACATTCGGCACGGATCGTAGTGATACATAGGGTTCCCTGTTGTGTAGGCGCAAACTCGGTGCACGTATGTTATAACATACGCGCACCGAGTCTGCGCCAATAAATAACAGGAATCGCAAAGTATCACTACGATCCTTGCCAACTGTTTTTTACCCTATAGAGCGAAAATTCTTTTTCGAAAACGGTTTTTCCCAATCTGACAGCTGGAACAAACAATGAACCGAGATATTGACAGTGCAGTTGCATCGTTTAAAGGCAGAACCAGCATTGGTTGCTATAGCGTAGCCAGCAACAGAACGGTTTTTTAGCGATACTAACAGACTCATACGGTGCGCACTGTGAAGCTTACAATACCGCTCGTAGGATTTGGTCAGAAAGTGAGCGAGGTCGGGTATTCGCGTCTTTTTCGCCTTCTTTGTCTAACTCGCTTCAAACTCAACTTTGAGCGAAACTAGGGTGACATTCATGATCCAGGCCTTGAGGGCTATCAAATGGGTTAGCCTTTGAGGTGATCACGTTGGGAACTTTTGGAGTTTCGCAATCAGCCAGCTCTCTATATACAGTAAGCACAGGGAAGCGCAGACGGAGACGGTAGCGCACCACCTGCCACGGTACCGTATTTAAAAACCTGGCTGATTGTGAAACTTCGATTGTTTTCAACGTAATCACCACAAAAGCTAACCCATTTGATAGCCATCAACGCCAGGATCATGAATATCGCCCTAGTTTCGGCTAAAGTTGAGTTTGAGGCGAGTTATATAAAAAAGACGAAAAAGACGCGAAAACTGGACCATGCTCACTTTCTGACCAAATCCTACGAGCGGTATTGTACTTCGCTGAGAGCATGGCCGAAACGACTGTATTGAGCATTGAACTTGCGAATCTTCAAATTGCTGGGCGGAGCCTTTGTATAAAATGGGCGGAAAATGCATATTTTAATCATAACACACGCTAGGGAAAGTTTTTTTCAGTTAAGTGGTTGTTTTGGTCGTGGAAACGTCGAAAACGAATCAAAATGACCGTATTTAAGCCATATTGAGCCACTGAAATATGCATTCTCCGCCCATTCTCTACAAAGGCTCCGCCCCACAATGCAAAGATCCGCAAGTTCAATGCTCAATACAGTCGTTTTGGCCCGTTTTTGAGGCTCTCAACGACGTAAGCTTTCCGATGTAGGCCGTACGAGGCTGTGAGTGTCGCTATGAAGACCATTCTGTTGCTGGCTACGCTATAGCAACCTATGCCTGGTAACTCTTCGACTTTCAAATCTTTCAATCTATTTTTTTTCGGTTTTTTTTTCATCGTTTTTCTATACTAACAGCTGTAAGCCTATGAGTCGCAACATGAAATTTGCGTAATTTTTTGAGCGTGCATGATGTCTTCAAAGAATAAGGAGGGACATGTCGGCATATTCGTGGAAGCGGTCGTAGTCATATTTATATGTTGTAATACTAGGAAAGTTTTATCTGGCAAGAAGGGTTGAAAAGAATTATTCGTTTCTCAAACACTTGTTCTTGGAAGAGAGGAGTTGATAGCGTTTTCAAGTCCTGAGAAGGTGTGTCTTATCTGTGCCAGTATTTCAGACTTCGGCCAGTGCAACGGAGCAGACAGCTTCTGAGATGGGAGATCTAACGGAAAGAACCACGACATCGGAGGTAGCAGGTTCCTTGCAGGAGTCGACCGCGTCAGAGATTCCCGTCGAATCTGAAGTTGGATTATTATTACCAGTCTACACCTGAAGTTTGCCCAAATGAGACTGGCCGTCCAGGCGGTCCGTGTGCGTGTCGAGCCGCCGTCGCAGGGGTTTTTTTTAAGATCTATAATACGATCAGTAGGAATATTAGACGAATAGTGAATAACATCTCACTCACCTGTTCGCAGCCGTAAAAAGCATGGTCCAAAAAGCGCCTGCGCGACAGCCGCTAAACACGAATGCCGACCGCGTGGACGGACAGTCTCATTTGGACAAACTTTACATACATTGCTAAACTTCATGTGACGGTGCGAAAACGATACGACAGATGTGGTTTTATGTCCTTCCATTGCGATACAGCACTGCTAAATTTTCATGTGAGGAATTGTGAAATGACGCGCCTAGCTGTTACACATGCGCGGGATGACAGTTCTGTTATCCTGTTCTAATGTAATCCTCTAGGATGCGGACTTCTAGACTTTTGTATTCAGCACCCACGAATAACAAACACACCGTGTGCAGAGGGGTTTTAATCGACAATATTGAGTGATTGACTGATTTATTACGATGCTTAAGACAATCGTATGAAAGCAATAAAAGCAATAATGAATCAAATTACAAAGCAAAACATACAACTTTCAACGAGTAAGAGCAAGCTTTCCGGGAAAGTCTAACAACTAGAATATACAATTCAATTCAGTGCGAATGACTTACAGGGAACTACTTTTGGTCAGTCTGGCCATTCCGGGTAAAATGTACTTTTGTAGAGCCGCTTTTGGTATAGAATCCGATTATGGTCTCCGCAGCTGCCTAAAACCTTCTTTGAAAAAAGTTGTACGCATTTTTCGCCGGATTCCCGCATCTTTTGTACCTTCCAGAACTCGCATCAGTCTTTAGAAATTCCGGAAACGGACTTCGTAATTAGGTTCAGCGCCCAAAGCAACCCCCATGTGCAAAGTTTGGGTGAAGGCACATTTTCCAAACTTTGCCCAGACTGACAGCGTTTTGAACTTAAAGGCAGGGTTCGCGATAAAAACGACTTCCGAGCTCTCTTCATTAGAATGTAGATTTGGCCGTCACAAAAGTGAAAATAAGTGAAAAAACCCGGAAATTCGCGGGAAAAACGCTCAAAAACAAAATATAATGGCTAATTACCGGTGTCGGCCGGCCCCCTAATTAACGCAATTTTTATTAATGCCTGCTTATCTGCCATTTATTTTGCTGTTAAAGTAATCAGTTGTCTCCAGAAATGTTTAGAAATCAGTTTAGAAGCAAAATAAAAGTTAACAAAACAGGGTTTTACACGAACCTCGATATTTGGGGGCGGGAGGACACCAAGCCATAACTTGCTCCCGAGCGTTTTTTATTCAATTTTTTACTCATTTTCACTTTTGTCATGGCCAGATCTACAATTCCATGAGGATAGCTTTACAACCGAATTTAACGAGAACCCTGCCTTTAAAGGCATCGTACACGATGAAAACCGCATTCCAGCTTTTGCGTTCAGTCGCACTACTCAGAAGTTTTGAATCAAGTTAAATGTCACTTTAAAGTAAGTTACTTGAAGTCTTCAAGTAACTTACATTTATGTCACAAGTAACTAACTTAATGTCGCAAGTAACATACTTCGTAAAGTCGCAAGTAACTTACTTTTATCATACAAGTAACCTACTTTAAGCATACAAGTAACTTACTTTTAGCAGACAAGTAACTTACTTGGAGCATACAAGTAACTTACTTTTATCATACAAGTAACTTACCTTTACCATACAAGTAACTTACTTTAAGCATACAAGTAACTTACTTTAAGCATACAAGTAACTTACTTTTAGCAGACAAGTAACTTACTTGGAGCATACAAGTAACTTACTTGGAGCATACAAGTAACTTACTTTTAAGAGGCACAAATGTTACCTCAAGGCAACATTTCACTTACTCCTGAGTTATATGTAACTTTCTTTAGCCTTTTCAACTAAGCTGTTTCTAAACTTTGTGCTTATGTAACGGGTTACTTACATTCAGGTTCTTAAAACTTTGCAAGCGAACATGTAACTCAGCAGTAGGTCAGTGAGAGCTTTCACAATAACATCAAAAACCTTGGCGGGAGAGAATTTCATGTATCAAAAGCCGTAAATACACCAAAAATCATAAAACGCAATGAAAATTATATACGGCACGTATAAAATACAATATTATACACAATATATTATACATCATGTTATGTACATACATACGATATTATCTACAACATACACATACTACACGGTAATTTATACAGCAGGTATACAATAATAGTCTACTGGTAAATTGTGGAAGGAGAAAGCACGTCATCATGCTTTTCAACGGCATCCGGCATCAGCTAGGAGAGTTGAATTGGGCTCCGTCAGGACTCCTTAATATAGCAATAACACTATCGAAATCGCTTTGTTAAAAAATGAAATGTCTTCCAAGGGAATTACCCGACCTGGCTGCCAGAACTATCCATGAAACCAGGTTTTTCTGATCGACTGCCTCGTGTGTAGTCATAAAAATGTTATCCTAGCTACCCGAGTAATAGTAAAAGAAGAAGTTATGAGCAAAGAAGTTGCGAACTCTGTAGGTTAAATAAAATTTATCATCCGTAAACTGTCTTGATCACTCAAATTATCATAAACTTGACTCATATTCGGGTTCAGCGCCAAAAACAACCACCCTGCGAGAAGTTTGGACAAAAAAGTTTTGAATTTTTTTATTACGATTAACTTTTTTCATTTATAATTTTTATTTACTCGGCCGGCTAAAATAGGGTCTTTGCAAGTTTCCGAAAGGTGATGTATTAGAAAAACATGGCCACATGTGTAGTTCTTGCGGCCGGGTCTGGTCACTCCCTGGTTAGAGAAAACTTTATCGGCATTCCGATTTCAGATATTGAAATGGCAACGCGATAACATGGCATTGATGAGTATCGACCGATATCGCGTCGCAGATCAATTCGCATTTAGAGCATGACATCGCGTCGCTCCGCGATGGATGTATAAACCCGACCTAAGACAAAACATAATTGAACCAAGCTCAGAATTCACTAAATACCTCAGAGGACTCCAGAAAAAAAGCGCTTTCATAGCTCCTCTAGGGGAAAAAGGGTGTAGAACGTGCAATTTTAGGTTGTTTTGGAAAATGGCTTAGGATTTGGCTCAAAACTGACTGAGAGTTGATTCGAGTAAATTTTGAAAGATTTCGGCTCATTAGGTCCAAGGCCGATTTTTGACGAATGATGGGATAGAAGCAGCTCAGAATTATCGTCTAGGGGTTTTTTGGAGCGATTAACACTCATCTGAGGTCCGTTTATAAATTTTCGGTAGATTACGTTAGGTCACTCACTTTAACGGTAGTTCGGTCTAAGTCCTAAATTCTGCTCAAAACTTCTCTGTGGTGCTATCTAGGACGGAGAAAACGAATTTGACGTCCAATTGAGATTTCCGAAAAATTAAGGTAATTTTAGGTAAGCTACGCCAAGAAAATAGAATCGTGCCAACCGTTACCTATAGACGTCCTCAGAATAGAAACAAATGGATTTCTATTGAGCAGCCAATAATCGAATTAATAAGAATCATTTAGCACAGGAAACGAAAAATTGCATCGACGCCAGCGCCAGGTGAGATTTTTAGTGGCTTTTTCCTAATCCACCAATGTTAACACAAGGAAACGCTTTTACACAAAAAAAAAACAGAACTGACGGCAATGAATACCACAAAAAAATAGCCAAACGGCTTTTAGTTTTAGTCTCCCAAACATGGCTCAAGGTGAAGTTTCTGTAAGCGTTTAAGAAATATGTTCCAGATTTGACTTAGAATTCTGAGAGTGGGTTACTTGGAATGCACATCAAAAATCTGAAGTTCGTTTGGTGCAAAACTAGTTGGGGGGGGGTACTCAGTATTCAAGTTCAGAATGAATGATACCGCTTTCAAAAATCGATTTAATCCTATGGAATTTCCCGGAAATTATGGGTGATAACGTTTTCACATATGTATGTGATAACGAAAGAAATTTTCATTTCCAGGAATAAATCTTTTCATTTGTATGGTAAATCTTGAGTGCCCCCCCAAACTAGGTTTGAACCGTTTGTTTCTCAATTTTCCCAAGTCTTCCACTAAATTCGTTCAGAATAATGTTATCCAGCCCACCCCCCCCCAATCGACTCATTGGCCGTGGGACAGATTTTTGCATTGGAGCAGGCTTTTCGCGCTAGCCTTCCAATCTTCTCAGAAAGTATCAATATCACAATTTCGCAGGATTTCTCTATCGTGCGAGCAAATTTCAAGGAGAGAATGGCTTAACTCACATGTATAACTGGTTTCGATATAGTCTGACTTTGACTGACTCTGCTATGGAGATTTCTTCTGATTTTATTTATTCATTCAATTTAAAGGGTAGAAGAACTTCACTAAAATGTGGATCTGGTTTTGGTGCGGAATGTTGATGTAGTGAAGTTGAATAAAAGTCCAATTTTGTGCTTCATATGCCATTATTCTAAAAAAGACACATCGCTCACATTTGGTCATTATAGCAATAAGAGGGCTTTTAAAGCACTCAAAAAACCTTCCAGATTTGACTCGAAATCCTCCCAGATGGGTTATTTGGGGCGCTGATCACGAATCTGGGAATTAGTTTCCGATTTTCCAAATTTTTCGACATGATTCGTTCAAAGCTTCCCAGCTGGGGCAAATTTGATGGCAAATCGCGACTTTTGACGATTGCCGGTGTACTACGATAGATATGGCTCAAATTGTGTCCATTTGTCGATTTTCGAATTATTGAGGTACGTTTCGCTCCCTAAAGATCCCTAAAGGGCATGGTACCTACCGTAACCCTAAGTAAACTTCAGAATTTTGACAAACGGATTTCAGAGTCGTGTTCAGCACCCTAGATTACCCCTGCATGCAAGTTTTGAGCCGAATCCGAGATTTTTCTCCAAAACACCCAAAAAAATTCATGGGGGGGTACCCTTACCTTGCCAGTAGGCTTTGAAAAAAGCGTAAAACTTTTTCAGAGTGGATTCAGATAGTTGCGAAGACGATAATCGGATTCTACGCCAAAAATAGTTCTAAAATAGTACATTCATAATTATATGCTTCACTGATGTCTAAAACGTAATAAAATAGAATGTTTTCATTATAGTTCTTCAGTGATACATTTCACTGTTATGCAGTCAAACTATATCGAAACCAGTTATACATGTGAATTGAGCCATTCTATCCTTGAAATTTGCTCGTACCATTGAGAAATCCTGCGAGATTGTGATATTGATACTTTCTGAGAAGATTGGAAGGCTAGCGCGAAAAGCCTGCTCCAATGCAAAAATCCGTCCCACAGCCAATGAGTCGATTGGGGGGTGGGCTGGATAACATTATTCATTCGTTCAAAGCTTGCAATCAGGAGGAAAATTTGAGCGCAAAACGCGAATTCTGTCGATTTCCGGGATTAAGAAATCGGAATTTTGGGAGGAAGGAACAACAGAAATGTTGGACACAATTTAAAAAAAATCGGCGAGGTATTCTCAGTATAAGTTTCACTGGCACTACTCAAAGCTCCATTGTGTAAAAAATGTAGCCTCAATTGCAATCAAAATACAAAGAAGTAGAAATTGCAACATTTCTTTATCTCTGTCTGGAAGTGCTGAAAAAATTGTTCGGAAGATAGAAGAGAACTAGAAGAAAATGAATGCAGAGTGAGGGCCGCACTAATTCGAAAAAAATGAAATCGATCATGCCACGGACGCCGTGTTGACTCGACTTGCCTGCGTATTCAGCGCGATAGCACACCATCACATACGCAGCCAAATACACGGCTGAGTTTCTGGGGAATTATAAGTTAAATGCGAGGTTTCGCTTGGAAATTCAAGTTACTTGCGAGATTCGAAAGTCGCAAGTATCATATTTTTGACCGTGTAAGTTACTTGCGAGTCGCAAACCCGCAAGTAACTTAAAAAAATGAGATAACCCACAAGTAACTTGATTTTGGCCGGATATCTCGCAAGTAACTTGATTCGAAACTTCTGAGTAGTGGGTCATAATAATGTCACTCAGAAAGTTTGGAGTTTCAAAATCGCCTCTGAATGGAGATTCGCTTACCTCAAAAGGGCATCCTGGGTTTTGGGGGCCGGCCTTGGGGTCGATACGTTGTTACAAGGAGCAAAACTCCGTGGTCGCTGCCGGCGATCGTGCGTCGACGCGTCGTAGAGCGCAATTCACACGCCACTCGATTTCACGCTCGGCATCGATCGAAAGCAGCTGACAGCAATGGTCGCAGCATGTCAGTAACCCTTTTTAGTTTCGTTCAGAAAAAAAGATCGCTCGTCTGAATGGCGTCCTCGGTGGATTGCTTCCAACGCTGCGCCAAGGAACGAATCGTAAAAGTGTTCCTTGTGTTCTCCGCGCAACTATCCCAAATTGATTTCGGCGGGAACTTCAAATTTGTATTGAACTTTTCTGAAATGGGTTTTTCCTGAAAAGTTGACGTTTTTGAGGGGGC
Organism: Aplectana chamaeleonis; assembly: GCA_029168955.1. Taxonomy (NCBI): domain Eukaryota; kingdom Metazoa; phylum Nematoda; class Chromadorea; order Rhabditida; family Cosmocercidae; genus Aplectana; species Aplectana chamaeleonis. Next base: position 56,097 of record JAPDOI010000526.1, read on the forward strand.
ATTTGCAACCTTCAGTCACTATGGTGGGGGGCTGTTTTGCACAGGTTGTCAGCAAGCGCGCGCGCAGTGGCCGCCATACAATTATTGACAGCTGACCTCCAAGTATACTGTAGGTTGGCGAAACTCATCAGATCGCGCGTTTTTGAGGCGGAAAAGCTGGAATTCTGTCATGTCAGCGTGAAAGTCTTGATTGTAGACCATCTTAACACTAATCAGGCACTGATAGCTTATCACATCAACTGATAAGGGGGAAACTGCACGATTTCAAGCATTTTGAGCCGGAGAACCGGGCATCAAATTATGTTAACACGGAAATTGCCAAATGAATCGTTTTCAACACATTTAAAGAACTGATACCTTATCAAATCGCACTGATAAGGTCATAATTCTGCGATTTTCATGTTTTCACATCAGAGGAGCGGGAAATTGCTCCTGATGTGCTGGGCACAGCTAAACTAATCTTGTTCAATACAATTTAGGTACTGATACCTTATCAAATCGGACTGATAAGGTCATAACTCCAACTATTTCCAGCTTTTCATATCTGGGGAGCTAAAAATTGCTCCTGATTGCGTGGCAGCCGCAAAATATACTTCGTTCAACACGGAAAAGAATTTGATAGCTTATCAGAATTAACTGATAAGAGAAAAACTACACGATTTCAAGCATTTTGAGCCGGAGAACCGGGGTCGTATTCGCCAATAACCCGCGGGGTACCCGCCGGGTAGTCGAAGGGTAAATGAGGTGAAATTTAAGTACAAAACGCGCGCTCCACGGCCACCTCTCGCCTCCCTTGGTTTCCCTCGCGACCGTCGAAAGATTTTGCATCGCTTCTCGGGAAAATTACGCATCGCGGCGAAATTTCTTGCAACTTGCACGGGACAGACGTTAGATTCATTCATTTTGACTTCTTAACCCCTCCTTTTCTCAATTTCCGTGTGATTCTGTCTTTTGTTTCCCTTTCATTGGTGACTCCGATCCTTTTTTCGTTACAATTATACATTTTTGACTGTGGATATTCATTTTTTGCTATTTTTTTCGCACGTTTCATTAAATTTTTACCAAAAAAATTGAAAAACGATTTATGCCACATCTTAATCATCCAGAGAGCTGCGGGCTCTCATCTTTATGTCCAAGTATACAGTGTGCAAAATAACGATCTTCATTCTGCCAGGTTACATTTTTTTAAATGTGAATATTGAATTTGAAAGAACGATCCATTTGTGGTAAAATAAGTCTCAATTGATGAGCCACTGTCCATAATACTTGAATTATAAAGTTTTAAAATCAGAACACGAGCTTCAAATGCACCGATTTGCTAGAACTACGAATAAAACCCAGTAAAACATGTTATAATATTGTTCTGCAACAAAGGAAATTAGTTTTCAATATTCTTATGCTAGAAACAAGTCTAAAAATGCAAAAGAATCGAACGAAAGATAGAAAATTACACGATATTCTCGAAGGGAAGTCCACGGGAATTCGAAGGGTAATCGATCAATACTTTCATTTCCATCTTACAGCGTGTAAGATAGGTCGATCTGTTCCTCTGCCGCGCGCGGTATCATCCCTTCCGCTTCCCTTCGACTACCCTTGGCGGGTTGTTGGCGAATACGACCCCCGGGCATCAAATTATTTAACACGGAAATTGCCAAATGAATCGTTTTCAACACATTTAAAGAACTGATACCTTATCAAATCGCACTGATAAGGTCATAATTCTGCGATTTTCATGTTTTCACATCAGAGGAGCGGGAAATTGCTCCTGATGTGCTGGGCACAGCTAAACTAATCTTGTTCAATACAATTTAGGTACTGATACCTTATCAAATCGGACTGATAAGGTCATAACTCCAACTATTTCCAGCTTTTCATATCTGGGGAGCTAAAAATTGCTCCTGATTGCGTGGCAGCCGCAAAATAGACTTCGTTCAACACGGAAAAGAATTTGATAGCTTATCAGAATTAACTGATAAGAGAAAAACTACACGATTTCAAGCATTTCGAGCCGGAGAACTGGGGCTCAACTTATTTTAACACGGATGTTGCCCAATTGATCCTTTTTTACACAAATAAGGAACTGATACCTTATCAAATCGCACTGATAAGGTCATATTTCTGAGATTTTCAGGCTTCGAACCCGTAACAGCTGGAGTTTGCTCATGGTATACTGGGCATAACAAGACTAATCTTATACAACATAATTCAGATAATGATACCTTATCAAATCATACTGTTAAGGTCATAACCCTACGACTGTCAGGTTTTCACACCAGTGGAGGTAGATTGCTCCTGATAACCTGGAAGCCGCAAAATAAACTCCGTTCAACACACAAAAGAAACTGATAGCTTATCAGAGTAAGCTGATAAGGTGAAAATTCCACGATTTCAAGGTATTTTAGCCGGAGCACCTAGGTTCAACTTGTGTCACCACGGACATTGCGAAATTGATTCTTCAAAACACCCGTAGGCACTACCTTATCATATTCGGCTGATGTGATAATGACTACTCGATTTTCAGTTTTTCGGCACGAAAATGATCGGCCTCTTCCTGTTATCACGAGAAATGCGAAAATATTCCTTTCTTAGAATTCCGCTCCTTATTTCTAACACTTCAGGCCAGAGAAGCTTTGACTCGTCTATGTACAATAAAAAAGAATCTCTGACCATTTGTAAGCACTGATAGGACGATTAGAAAATTTCGAACTCCATCTTCATTTTTCGCAATTTGCTTGACCTCATATAATCCTTTCTCAAACTTCTGAATATCAATTATTTTTTTGAGAGCACTATAGAGTCTCTCAATGTGTCGTTACAATTTTGCTCAAATATTTTAACATGGCATTCTCGGGCGTGATAAAGAATCAGGTGTACTACTTTCTCCTAAAATATCCAAAAAACGCCCCAGAGAGTTCGTTTCCTAGATTTTCTAAGAATTTGCTTAACATCTGCAGATTCGAAACGTTTATGGAGGTGTGCGATTTGGAGGATTTCCCGGATTCCCAACGTCAAATTCATAGATTTTTCAAAACTGAAAATAGTGCTTCTCACATCTGCAAATTTAAAAAATTTGAGAATTCCTCCTATTTGAAGGTTTTCCCGAATTTCCTTAGTTGATTTCGTGAAGTTTTATAAAAATTTAAAAATCCATTCACATCTGCATATTTGAAAATTGGTCATTTTGGGGGTTTTCCAAGATTTCCTTTGTTCAATTCTTGACACTTACCACAGGACAAAACGCTTATAAAATTCAAAAACAATGCCTTTGCCTTGTGCAATTTTGATAAACACGTATGTACAGTTCATATGTTTAAGAATACACATCAGCTATGGACAACGACGTAATTGAACTCCAACCGCTGCATAGCGGTCATCGAGTGCTGACCTATCGCCCAAGGTTCCAGGAGCTGTGTGCCTCGTCTAACGCCTCACGAGGTGGATGCGGCGTACATGTCACTCACTAATTACATGACAAAATACACGTGTACACCATTAAATTACACTAAGACGTATGTAAAGTTCATGCGTATAAGAAGAAATATATAACAAGTACGGACAATGAAAGAATTGCCATTTTCTAATTATTTATCTTATTATACATTTTTGTGTGTATTCTATAATTAATTATTTCTATACTAATATCTGAATAATTGCATTTACAGGGATTATTGCGTGTCTTTTTGAGTTACAATACATTCTTGCATATTAGTGAAATTCGACTATCAACAAATGTTTCATCTTTATTATGTACTATGAGAAAGTCATCCATATATCTAAAAGGTTTGAAAAGTACGTTATTTTCAATTTTCGCGCTAATAGAGTACCTGTACTCCGACATGAAAACTATTATATCGGCTAACAATGGGCTGAAGTTACCTCCCTGAGGAACTCCTTTCATCTGTTGAAGCACAATTTCTCCGAAACGACAGTAACTGTTGCGTAAAAGATAGTCAACGTGATATATCAAGTCTGTGATGGTATAATAACTGTAACCGCCTTTATCTAGCTCAGAATTTCGATAAAATACTCTGTATCCACTGGTAACCATCCCTTTTTTATTAGCATTTTTGAAGCAAATTTTCAAAAATTCTTTCATGCTGTACAGAATGAAACTGTGTGGAAGGCTAGTTAACATATGCGTAAAATCAGCAGAATATACTTGAACCCCATCGGTATTCAATCCACACAATTCAGCTGCCAAATTAATGTTGGAGATAGATCAATAGGTCTTGAGTCCTCCCTCTTTTGGTAACTCACATTGGTGTAATTAATGAAATGTGTCCTCAGAAACGAGAAATTTTTCGTAGTTCTACTGCTGATGGTTTCATTTTGCTGTTTCTTGCTCCCGTGATAAATCTGAATTTTATGGGATCCTTATGTAGCTTGGGTAAAGCGTAGATGATGGGTAACTCACAATCTATGCCAAATCCCTTTTCATGCTGAAATCTTCATCGGTTTTGATGAATTTCATGTGGAGCGCATGATTTTGTTCGGAAGTCGTTTCAAAACTAGAATTCAAAGCTATGGAATATGAGCACTCTATTTTTCCCCGATTTTCAAGTTAGAATTTCTGAAATTTTATTTCCAATGTTTTTCTTAATTTTTTTTCTATGGCATTCATCAATGTCTATGGCATTGAATTCTCTGGTGAAAATCAATTTCTGACTTCACATTACAAAATGATTTTTCAAAAAAAAAATGCAATACTGAGGTTTCTAATTCTAACAAAATATTAATTTCGTGCTCTTTCTCGCTTCGATTCTCTAAAGAAATTAGGGATAAATGAAACAACCTTTTACCTACCTTTAAATCTTGAGATCTCTTACATACATCATGCATGATCAGTTTTCCCTTTCTTTTAAGATGTTGCCCATTTTCCCGGACTTTATACATCCACAGATACGTTTCCTTTTGTCACACCATATCCTTCTACAATACCACAACCTAGCACTCCTACACGACGAGGTAGATTTCTGGTATAGAGCGCATTCCGACGAATTTAGTGAATGTTCTCATATCAGGTCTTCAGTCATTCTCAGTAGCTGCTATATTAGAAGGGACAGATTTTTCAGAAGGTGGGTGAATTATAGTGTAGATAAATGCTCACACCTATACCAGCTGAATTCTCCTAATTCAGAGCCTTCCACCAGTCAACAAAACAACTCGGTTAACGGAATTCGCGAAGTACCCATTGACCAGGCTCTCGACACCAATTCTCTGCCTTCGGATCAGACATTTTTTCGGGGAAAAACAAAAAATCTTTTCCGTGTTGAACGGAGTCTAATTTGCGGGTGCCACGCAATCAGGAGCAATTTCTAGCTCCTCAGATGTGAAAAGCTGGCAATCGTAGAGTTATGACCTTATCAGTGCTATTTGATAAGATATCAATTTCTTTTTTGTGTTTAAAAAGGTCCATTTTGCGGCGTCAAGGTAACCAGGAACATTATCCCGCTTTTCTAAGGTGAAAAAATGAATATCGCAGAATTATGACCTTATCAGTGCGATTTGATAAGGTATCAGTTCTTTAAATGTGTTGAAAACGATTCATTTGGCCATTTCCGTGTTAACATAATTTGATGCCCGGTTCTCCGGCTCAAAATGCTTGAAATCGTGCAGTTTCCCCCTTATCAGTTGATGTGATAAGCTATCAGTGTCTGATTAGTGTTAAGATGGTCTACAATCAGGACTTTCACGCTGACATGACAGAATTCCAGCTTTTCCGCCTCATAAACGCGCGATCGTTTTTTTTCGCCAACCGCCAAAAAGAGTTTCGCCAACCTACAGTATACTTGGAGGTCAGCTGTCAATAATTTTATGGCGGCCACTGCGCGCGCGCTTGCTGACAACCTCTGCAAAACAGCACCCACCCAGTCACTATAGGCATATAACAACACTAAAAACTCAAAAACCCAAGTATGGTTTTCATCGTGTACGATGCCTTTAACGAATTTTAGGCTGGGCGTTTATTTCTACCAATTACCAGGCTCTGAAAGCGTTTAAAAATGTTCCAGATTTGACCTTAAATCCTAGCGGGTGGGTTATTCGGGCCCTGATCACAAATCCGGGGCATATTTGTCGATTTTCCGAGGTTTTCGACGTGAATCGTTTAAAGCTTCCCAGCGGGGGGGGGGGATTTGATGGCAAATCGCGACTTTTGACAATTTCGGGAGTGCTAAGATAGATACGGCTCAAATTGTTTCTCTGGGGGTTATTATGAGTGCTGAGCACAAATCTGGAGTCCGTTTATCGATTTTTTGACAGATTACGACAGGTTACGGTGGGTGTACGGTAGTTTGGTCAGAGTCTCGGATTTGATTCAAAATTTGTGTGCGGGGGTTATTCGGGGTGGAGAATACGAATTTAACGTCCATTTGTCGATTTTTGAAATACGACGGTGGGTTTTGCCCCCTAAATGGCATGGTACCTACGGTAACCTACAGCATACCTATAAATTTCGACAAACGGACACCAGATTCATGTTCAGCACCATAGGTTATCCCTACATTCAAGTTTTGAACGGAATCCGAAATTTTTTTCCAGAACTGGAAGTTTGATGGGGGTTACCATTACCTGGTCACCAGGCTTTGAAAAACGCCTATATTTTATTTCAGAGTGGTTTTGTGCAGCTGCGAAGACCTTAGTCGGATTCTACGCCAAAAACGGTTTTAGGAGAGTATTTTTCATCCGGAATGGCCAGGCTGACTAAAAGTGGTTCACTTGTAAGGAGAGGGTTGAATTCAGGAATTGAAAGAAACTTTGCACAGAACTTTATTCCCTACTTGGACCTCGAGTTTGAAGTGTTTCCCCTAGTTCTGGATCAGATCAAAGGAAATGTGAAATTGAGTTAAGGCACTGTGATGCTTGCCAGATGTCCACTATGCTCGAATATTTTTTCATTTGGGGATGAAGACACTGCTATTTTTGTCGTTAGTGTACTGGTTGTGTCACCAGAATCGAGATGATCTCAAAAATTTCTCAATTCCATATGGTTAGCTGAATTTCACAGTTTTTTTTACAGAAGTCCAAGCCATCCACCGCAGAAAACGCGCAGGGTGACGGTTGTGAGCGAAGGTCTGGAGGTCGGTTTTCTGCAATTTAGTTATTGTTAATAGATTTTTAGCAAAGAATAGGAATGAGAATTTCAGCGGGGTTTCAACTACGTCAATAGTTTTTTTCATGAGGGTTTTTGAAATTTGCGAACTTTTTCCAATAATTTTGTAGGGGCATTTCATTTTTTTAGCATTATTTTTTCGAATATTCTTTTCGGTTACTCGTCAGAAAACAATCCTTTTTTTATGCACATGGATTTTATTGTTTTTAGGATTAGATGTGAAGCTACGTATTCTCTCTCAGAAAAAAAACCTTCGGCGTGTTTTTTTCTGTCGTTGGGAGCATAATTATTTGCGCGAAAACGCCGAGGACAATAGAGCCATATGTGGTTTATAGCTGTCCTCTTGGCATTGCGTTGCAGCCAACTGTCATCTCCGATATGCGGCTGATTTGTTTCGGATCGGCTTTCGCCATCTGCCAGGAGTATCGGTTGAGCTGGTTAGGGTTGTGGCTCCAGGGAGAGTTGGGATGACCTCTCATGAACTTCACTCGTGGTTGGATTCGATGTGTGAACAAAAAAAAGAAAGAAAAAGGAGTTCTCCAATATATATATTTTTTCAAATCATGTCCGGCTCCCGAGCTTCGCTCACTTGGTCCGCTTTTCTTTTTTTTCAAGAGCCTGGGTTGAACTTTTTGAATGTTATACTCACTAAATGCGGCAGTTGTTGTCTGTTTGTTTGATAAGCATTCGTGGTGTATTTATAATTTTCGGGGACAGTCGCTCACCGTCTATGTAATTAGAATCTGATTTCAGTTACGAAACTTTCAATTGGGTCACTTAAAGGCAAGGTCCGGGCAGAATTTCGATTTTGGGATTTCCCGCTAAATCGGTGCTCTTGCTACAGGTAGTTCCAAGGAACATGCGAAATCTACGTAAAAACCGGTCTCCTCTAAGTTATTTCAGCCACTTCCGTTAGCCGATGATCCAGAAAAGTCGGAAAAGTGTGGCCATCGTCCATATTTTAGCGGTTGTCCACGCATTCTTCAAAAGTGCTGTGTAATTATCGATCATTCTAGCCTTGATTATCATGCTGTGAATACCGTAATCCCTGACTTTGAGGCTGTTTTCTTCAGAACTAAGGTTTTCTCCAGGACTTTGTGAAACGTTCAGACGATGTTCAGCTAGGCCAGCCCAATCTATTTAAAGGCAAGGTCCGGTCAGATTTTGACACCACCGAAATTCGGATTAGATAGATTGGGCTGGTCTAGCTGGACACCGTCTCAAATTCTCGCAAACTCAAAGTCCGTATTTCTGGAGAAAACAGCCTGAAAGTCAGGGATAACGGTATTCTTAGCATGATAATCATGGCTGGAGTGACCGATAATTACACAACACTTTTGAAGAATGCGTGGACAACCGCTAAAATATGGACGATGGTCACACTTTTCTGACTTTTCTGGATCATCGGCTCTTGGAAGTGTCTGGAATAGCTTGAAGAAGACCGGTTTCAACGCAATTTCGCATGTTCCTTCGGACTACCTGTACCATGAGCACAGATTCAGCGGAAAATCTCAGAATCGAAATTCTGTCCAGACCCTGCCTTTAACCCAAATTTCGGTAGTGTCAAAATTTGACCGGATCTTGCCTTTAATCGCTTCTGCCGTTTTCAAATAGGAAATGAAGTATTTCATGTTTGTATAGTAAAACTATGAAGCATGTTTTGAACTTTTTGTTTTGATTCGCGCGCAAATGTTTAGAAAACAATTACCATATTTGTGGAGGTGGTTCTGGTGGCAGAACAATGCACTTTCGGCTTTTGTTCAACTTTGGGAAAACTGTTTTTGAATTAATTTTTGATTTAGAAATTTTGGCAACACATTCGAAAAATTTGATCGTCTCAAACCTTGAAAACTGATATTCGAGCTATCTGTGCAGCCATTCGGAAACTACCATTTCTCGTTGGTGCGGTTTTGTTATTCCTTTTCTTGAATAAGTAGTTACCGGTTCGGCCCGATTTCGTCAACCATTTAGCTTACTTTACTTTCACTGCTAGTCTGCTCCCACAGATTGTTTTGGTTGCTGTATTTTGCTCGAAATTCAAGTTTCAGAAATTAAGATTTCTTTAACCGAAAAATAGCGTTTTCGACATCCGCTCTGTTTCGCCGTGTTCAAAGAACGTCCGTGGCAGCTCGAGATATCCTAGAGTGACTTACTTACTTCTCGGTATACATAGATTTTATGGCAAAAATCGATGGTTTGAAGCCGGTAGTGTAGTTGTACACGAACGAAATTTTCGAAAGGATTTTCGTTCTTTCGAAATATCGTGGAACGATTTTTTTCTTTCGAATTTAATTTCGAACGAAATTTTTGTTTTGAAAGTTCGTTCGATTTTGAAAAAGGAAAGTCGACTAGAGTCGGCTTTCCATTACAATGCCCCTTGTGAAAACCTCTGACTCGACTTATTTACAATTTTTTTAGCTACAGCGTCTTTTCCGTAACCAACACGCTTTTTCTTAACTTTCTTGAACGCCTTTTGAGATTTGAGGTCTTTACTATCGGGGTTCGAAATTTGAGAAAAATCGAGCGATGTAAAAAAGCTGTCTGTTTAAAGGCAGTGTTCACGATGATTTTCTTCCCCAAGTTTTTTACATGAAACGATGCGTTGACCTCCAAGTGTTACCAGAGTTACGAAAAAACTGCGAGAAACGCATTAAAACGTCGTATTTCAGTGACATTATTCTATATCATGGACTAGGTGTCCGGTTGGATGAACATGTTCATGGTGGTTGTCTCCGGTGGAAAATTGGGTCGATCGGAAATAGAAGAATATTTTGTGCAAAGCAGGATTAGTTAGGGCCCTAAGGACAGATTGGAGCAATAGAGAGTAGAGAATTGCAAAGGACGGGTCCACAAAATACTTCATTGTCACAACAAACACTTCCTGTTACACTTAAGAGGCGGGGTGACACTTAAGGATTTCTTGTACTTCTGGTGCGTTTTTCTCAATTTCTACGTCGTTTTAGTCCTACTCGGGGGCCACTTAATCAATATAGCGAATAATCTTAAAATTGAAGATTATCGTGAACACTGCCTTTAAATCACGTTTGTAGGAGAAGAGAGGAGGTTCAATTTTTGATGTATTCAAGGCAATCTTTACGATAATCTTCAATTTTGAGATTATTCGCTATATTGATTAAGTGGCCCCCGGGTAGAACTAAAATGACGCAGAAATCGAGAAAAACGCATCAGGAGTGCACGAAATCCTCAGGTATCACCCCGCCTCTTAAGAATCACAGAAAGTGTTTGTTGTGACAACTAAATCTTTTGTGGACCCGTCCTTTGCAATTCTCTACTCTCTATTGCTTCATTCTTTCCTTAGGGCCCTAACTAATCTTGCTTTGCATAAAATATTCTTCTATTTTCGAATGACCCAATTCTCCACCGGTGACAACCACCATGAACATGTTCATCCAATCGGACAACTAGTCCATGTTATAAAATAATGTCACTGAAATACGACATTTTAATGTGTTTCTCGCCGTTTCTTCGTAATTTTGGTAACACTTGGAGACCAAAGCATTGTTTTATGTGAAAATCTCCGGGACGGAAACCATCATGAACACTGCCTTTAATTCTTTCGAAAATATGTAACAGAAAAAGCATCCAGAATCGCACGAGCTTATTAGCGAATCGAGTAATTCGGCATTGTTGCTTGTTTGCAATTTCGCAGTGTTTGTAATCAAGTGCTACGTCGCAAGGTAGCTGATTAGCGAATCGAACCTTGTTTTTGAGTTGGGTTCAGTAACAGTTTTTTCCCAGTTATTTTCGTAATGCGAAACTGATTGAATACTCAATTGATCGTGTTTCAGATATGCGTACAGGAGAGGATTTTGCTGAGCTCCTCGAGTCTGTCCGATCGAGACTCCAAGCGTCCATAAAGAAGGTGCTCGCGGAACTAGAAGAGGTAAGGCGTATCCTTTTCTGAATTCATCAGATTTCATTCTGGATTTTGTTTTTTCGAGAAAAAAAATTCACCGAGTTGTGGCAGAATTGCCACATTTCATTTCCTGATATTGCTCACTAGGGAACCTCACATGAAGTTTCCCCGGATCAGGAAGTTGATGAATGTTTTCTAGTCAACTCTGGCACGCCCTCTTCGAATTTGAACTCGAATTTCGCTACGGACATCTGCGAAAAAAAATTATAGCCTGTTAAAGTTCGTATTTCCTGCAGCTGAGCTGAACAAGAGGGCGTGCCAGAGTTGACTAGTTTGTAGTTCTCGGATGTATTTGGCTAAAAAGTTCAATGAAAGTTTATCTGACGTATTGAACTTGAATTCTAAGTCGGTTTCTTAATTTTCAAAAAGAATACGCTGGGGATGCATGAGTTACAGATTTCCTAGAAAGCTAGAAGCCTCTAATTGTTTGTTAAGCGCCTTTTTTTATAAAAATGCGCAATAGTCTTCGGATAGTCCGGAAACGGTCCTCACAATGGCTCAAATTGTTGCTCTGGGGGTTATTCGCTGTGCTAAACACGAATCTGCAACCAGTTTATCGATTTTCAATAGATTACGGTGGGTATACGGTAGCTCCGTCAAAGTCTCAGATTTGGCTCAAAATTTCTCTTTGGGTGTTATTTCGAACTCCAACATAAATTTGAGGTGCATTTTTCGATTTTCGAAATATTAAAGGCATCGTTCGCACTGAAAGCCAGTTTTCATTTCTCAGGCTCAATTTTTATGAATGCTCCCGCTACACTACACCGATGAGCTTCGGCGCGTCAAAAACGCAGGGTTATGAGGTTGTAAGGGGTTAAAGATGAGGATCCGCCACCATTTCTCACCAGTCATCTAGCACTTTTTGGTAGAATGTTGTTGCGAAAACAACATGAAAAACAGTTACGGCACAAACTTCACAAGCAGAAAAACCTCGAAAATGACAGCGACGAGGCCTTCAAATGCGGAAAAAACTTCAGAAACAAATTTAGCGCGAAATTCAAATTCATATTTACAATGTGTTCCGATTGCCTTTTCCCTACTCTACAAATAAAGGTTTTTCATGGGCCTCTTCGTTCACTAGAGAGGTCAAGCTACACAAAAACATAACGTGGGGATGGGCCGGCAACAGACTTAGCGTTCACTGTTGAAGGCTGGTGCAAACTCGGTGCCATATGCTATAACATAGGCGCACCGAGTTTGCGCCAACCTTCAGCAGTGAAGGCGAAGTCTTCACGATCCATGCCGATGTTAAAAAAGTGATATGCGGTTTCCTGCTCGTACGATGCCTTTGAGGTAGGTAACGCCTGTTAAAAGGCGTTATGCCTACCCTAACTGACAGTAACTTCAAGTCTAGCGACAAACAGACCCAGATTTACGTTCAGCGCCCTGAATAACACTCACTTGTTTTGAGTTGAACCCGAAAATGTCTTCAAACACCCTAGAAATTGGCTGATGGGTACCTTTACCTTTTTGCAAAGCTTCAAAAACGCTTATATTTTCGTTCAGCGGTTTCCGCAGCGAAATCCGATATCAGATTTGGAGACAGCGAGCCAGAATTGACCAGAAAACATTCATCATCTTCGAAATGGTGGGGATGGCCCTGCAAGGTTCCCTAGTCAGTTTTGCGTTTTCCCCCAGGTCTTTAAACGAGTGTGTGAAGGTTCAGGAGCGCGACCTGATATTATCTAAGACTCCATCATTCAGCAATTTCGTTTTTGGTTGAGTTAGGTCTGGTGTATTCATCCCCCCCATTTCGGAGGCAAGTTTAGCTTGTTCCTTCGCATGGTCGTGAGGAGCGAGGATAGAAACCACGAGAAAGTGTAGGAGAGAAAGATGCGCAGCTTACACGCTCTCACGCAGGCGATCAACGGCAATAAATTTCACTCTGAAATAGAGGATTCGTACGTTAAATATATAATAGCTTGAAGAAACGGAAAATAATAAAAATTAGCTACTCTGGGTGAATTTTCTGTGGTTGTGTCGTATGAAATCATGTTCTTTCTCGCAATAATAAACTAAGTCGTTTTGATGCAGTAATATTTTGTCTCGGCGTTTTGCAGATCGACTCGATGCCTGAAGAAGCCGGCTCATCGATAAGGTTAGCGGCTGGAAAGGCTCAGTTACTTGTTCGCAAAAAGCTCTCCAAGTTTGACGAGTTAGTGAAGAAGAACTTGGTAAGTAAATTGGTCAACTAGCTTACACCTCGATTTAGGCCATCATTTCTACAATAGGTGATTTTCAGAATCCGATCGAAGGAGATCCTCAGCCCGCCACTATTGATGACTTGGAAGGATACTGGGCTCTGGTAGAGATTGAGCTTCATGACATTGACGAATGCTTTGAAAGGGTGAGTTGTTCTATAAATTTCAACATATCAGGGTGAAGCTTACGTTGTGATGATAGCAACGCACTTGGGGTGGGGCCGGAGATTGATTTGGCCGGAGAAGGGTTAGGGGTGGTGGTATCTCCCTGGTGGAAAAGGGTTACCCTCCCGATCGGATTGGAGGAAGCGGTGGGATTTGAGCTACACATATAAGGTATTGGACATTTTAAAACTAGTCTGCATTACAAAGCTCGCCAGGGGCGAGAAATCTCTTCTGTCTGAACATAGGCGGGTATCTTTCGCCATAAAGAACCGCCTGTTAAGAATCGGTGGCTTTTTCCACGGGTGCGACTCCAGACGTCAGTCCCGGGAAATCTGGCCGACAGACTCCCTTTAGATAACACAACCGACTGTACTAATTATCCCGGCAAGCTGTATACTCTAATAAGGGCATAACCGCGATAATACCACATCCTAGGAGACAACCTGGTGTCTCCAACTTGAACTTCCCTGCACTAATCAACATATATCCCGACTGTAATATAGGTATTGCGAAATATATACGACCCTATTGCATATACTACAGGACATAGGATAATTTATACTAGTTTATGCTACAAGAGATATGTGAAGAGATCTTGGAGAATAAGAATGAGAGAATATAAACTAGGAACAATATTACAAGAAAGGGAAGCACCACTGAAATAGGCGTCACGATCAATAATACTGGTCAGGGCCCTCGACCTGTTCATTGACGATGCTCTTCGCGAGCCAACTGCGTTACAGGTGGAGTAGTAGAGTTCTAAAGGCCAGATGCCCCGAAACGAAGCACAGCAACGGTGAGGAAGAAAGCGCAGCACGGAGCCGCAGAAGAGAAGACCACGCTTGGTCGCGGCAGGGGCGAGGCGAAGACTGATGACTCATACGCGCCGCCCGAACCAGTCCGACGGCGTCTCTACCTTGCGTGAGGCATTCGTTGCAGGACCTACCATGCCCAGGCCTCCTTTAGGCTCCTTCCATACGTGGCGAGAGCGTGCGATTACGCAAAATCGATGGTCATCGTGGGCACACGATTCGCTAGCCGCTCACAGGCGCTCGTTCTCGCGCGCCCTCGCCCGCTCGCTCTCGCGCGCTTGCGCCAGCACCAGGAATCAAGCAGCAAGTTTCAAGGATTTTGCTCCATCACTAAAGCAGGTGGCATTGGACCTGTAGGAAAACTACTGCCCTTGTTTACCATGATCCCACCACGGAAGTCGAAAACCGTTGGAAATCATCAGCCGTTGCGCCGACTCGAGCGATTGATCACCCGATCAAACGTTTCCAATCGAATCAACACGAGGCAGTGGTGTTTGCCTGTGTTAATTTGCGGGCAGCGTTGAGGAGCGTCGAGAGGCGCACAAGAGCGGGAGCGCCCGCTCTCGCGACGTATGGACGCTGCCTTAAGGAGCGATAGCATCGCGCTTTCGCGACACCGCCCCTAATCCCATAATCGATTATTGAAGGAACAGGAGAGCTCTTCAAAATGCCGCGTAGTTAAGTCCAGCTCACTCCTTGAGCTTTAAGCTCAGCGAGTACACTTTTATTGTAAAAAGAAGTAGTTTAGGTGAATGCCCTTCGTGCGAATGGTTGGTATCTGAAGGTACCTTCTGAACCTCCTGTTTCCCTTCTCGAAACTAGTCTACACAATAACAATAATGTCACAAAGAAGAGGATTGCGCCATTTCGGCCATCGTCTGCCCCCATAGATCCTGAAGTTCGAGCGAAACAGGTGGAGAAGCAGGTCTGTGACTTTTTTAAGTGTTTTATCCTAAGTTTTTAGTACTCTTCGATTGCAGAAGGCAGCTGCTGAGTTGAGGAGAAAAGCACTGGCAGAGGCAAAGCAGAAGGCACGAGCCGCTCAACTTGCGACCGTGCAAACGACAACGACGTCAGAGAAGGAACTCAGCTCTGGCCCGTGCTCAGAGGTGTTGATGGTTTTATAGAGGTGCAGCAGATGCGATTCTGGAACTGTAGTCCCAACGAAACTGTTTGTTCATTGTTGTGTCATTTTGATTGTGGTCCAGTTTGTTTGCATAATGAATAGCTCCATGACGTTTACCTATCTGTAATATTACATTGGTACCTCGCTTCTATCTGGCCTACCTTATACTCAGCCTCTCCCGGACATTGCCGTATGCCTTTGTTAATTTTGCTTTCTCTAAGATTACCTTTGCGTGCTGACATGATGTGCTTTATGAGAGAACGTGTTCCTTACAAGAACAAACATTCTTTGTCTGTGGTCTTCGTTTTCCCTGTTTTTCTAGACACTGAAGTCTTTTTTCCGCCCCGTCTTTACAGAGAGATCTTTCCGTATGTGCTGTTTGTTAAATACAATAGTAGCTATTTCTATTGAATCGGTGAGACTTTTAAATCTATTTTGGATCTATGATCTAGCGAAATATTCTATTACTCTTTTGGAGAAGACAGTGTATACATATGTCATACTTACAAATTGGTTTTTTGCTCAATGTTCATTCTTTTTGTTGGCTGTATGCGTATGAGAAGATGTATCTACACCATCTGTAATTGTTATGAGAATGAAAATAATATTTAAAGTAATTCTGGTTGATTCTTTACATGTCGCCGCTGGGAAGTATTGCGTCTGATATCTCAATATTTGGGCTGATATGCCGTTTATAATGTTTGGACAAGACTCTTCTGTCTAAACCCTGTGAATGATCAAGTTTGGCTGACATATGGAGTTAGCTAGTATAGTCTGTGGTGCTGTGGGCTTCGCCTATGACTTCATTACTTTTCCTTGGCGCTGTGCTCAGAATAATGAAAACAAGTTACTTGTAACTTAAAATGCCGAAAACAACTTACATGTAACACATCTAAGCCGGTGTAAGTTACTTGCGACTTATCACAGGTCATCTAAGTTACATGCAATATATCGTCGGGACACCGCGTGCAGTGCTCCTCCGATATGTTGCATGTAACATACCTGGCCAAGATAACTCGCAAGTAACTTGAATCGGCCAAGAAGGCTTTTTCTGGGGGAGTATACGACGCACTACCGGTTGCCAGGCTTAGGACAGGCGTTGCTGACGGTTCAATTATCCAAGTTTGAGGTACTTGACCCCATACTGACAGGGAAGGCCCCGCACAGAGCGTTTTCCACTTAGCGTGTGGTCTGGACCGCGTGCGGACTCGTTTACTGCGTCACATGATAAATATGTGTTACACGTAAGTAAATTACATGTAACATAAGTGCAACTTACATGTAATATAAATTTAGGTTGCGTGTAATATAAATGTAAGTTACTTGAGACATTCAAGTAAGTCACATTTATGCTATAAGTAACTTGCTTTCATTTTTCTGAGTAGTGCAGAGCCAGGGCAGGGACAGCGAGAAAGTGTGCGGGTGATATGGATGCAGCATACACGCACAGGCGCACTCAGAAAAATCAAAACAAGTTACTTGTAATTTAAATGTAAATTACTTGAATGTCTCAAGTGACTTGCATTTGTACTAAATATACTTTATATAACATGTAACTTAAATTTATATTGCATGTAAGTTACACTTATGTTACACGTAACTTACATTTATATTTTCACTGTGGGTGGCCATCACGTGACGCAGAAGGCACGCGACGCAGAGCGCGCGTCTCAGACCACACAGCAAAAAAAATTGTGCGGGGTCTTTCCTGCTGGTTTGGGGTCAAGTACCTTTAACTTGGGTAATTGAACCAACAGCAACGCCAGTCGTAAGCGTGACCCCGCGAGTGCGTGGTACATCCCTTTTTGAAATATCTTCTCGGCCGATTTAAGTTACTTGCGACTTATAATGTGCCATTTAAGTTACATGTAACATATCGGAGGCACACTGCCCACAGTATCCTCTCAGAAATCGAAAACAAGTTACTTGTAACATATCGAAGCTGATGTTAATTACTTGCGACTCATCTAAGGTACTTTGAGTTACATGCAACATATCGACAGGAAACTGCGTGCAACGCGCCTCCGATATGTCACATGTAACCTAAATGGCCTGAGATAAGTCGCAAGTAACTTACATCGGCTCAGACATGTTACAAGTAACTTGTTTTCGGCCGTTTGTGTTACAAGTAACTTGTTTCCGTTTTTCTGAGATTGCGGACTGGAATCCCGTTTCGATAAGGAGAGTATGGATGGTTTCTAGACACGATCCACTGCGACTATGTATCTTTCATTAGACTGAAGCGCCTTGCTTTGTTATCTGTAAATTTCCCGTCCCAGAATTTTCGAAAAATAATACACCTAGAGATGACATGGAAATCTCCGTATCTGGAAAAATTAACTTCGTATACCCTGTCCCAAACGAGATGGCAAGCGAAGAGTGTAAAGAAGCAGTGCTTCCTCCGCGTCTCTGACGTTTTGGATTACGGTAAGACGTCGCATACGCAAATCACACAGCTTGTATCGTAATCCAAAAACAGAATTCGACGAGTTTTTCACGTTCTCCTTCCTTTTTTCCCCATACTTCCTCACTCTTTTGCGTTCGTTCCACTCGAAATGCTCGTGATACTTACTAGTGATACAGATATTCTTCTTTACGTGGTAGGGTAAGTGTTTCAGAAAATGGATAACGTGAAAAACTCGTTGAATTCTGCTTTTGGATTTTGGTAAGACATGCTGCGTGATTTGCGTACTCGACATCCTACCGTAATCCAAAAGTGTCAGAGACGCAGAGGGAGCGCTGCTTCTTTGCACTCTTCGCTTGCCATCTCGTTTGGGACAGGGTATACTGTTTAAACGGGTCACGTCCCTTGCTATCATATATATCTCGCTTATTCAGAAGAATTAAGATCTCACCTTTTGCATGTGTTGTAGAGAAGGGTCTTGTACACAATTACTATCGTTCTCTGGGCCGGCAATTGCGGACTACGGCTACTGCATCATGCGGCACGTGATAATCGTGCTGGGAGAAGGTTGAATCGTGCCAGGACTAAGTGGTCCCAGCGCGATTAACACGCGTTGCATGATGCAGCAGCCGTAGTCTGCAAATGCGGACCGGAATTCGGCCCAGAGAACGACAGTACACGAAAGTCTCAAAAGTCATATTTAGGGTGTGATTCGCCTTTTACGGAGAATTCCAATGTATCCACCAGAATCTTTTGACTGACAGGCCTACCTCGTTTTCAAAACTCGACCCGAGCTGTGGCGGCCTCTAGCAACAGCTAACTTACTGGATTTTCAGGTCTTTCTCGCTGATCTCCTCAGAAGTTATGGAGGCGTCCCAGAGCGAGGGGTGGTGGAAGGAGGCGTGTTTTTCGTCATTCTGGGCGCATTATAATGCCGTGGAGAGATGGAAATCTGATCATGCACGAATGGTTACCGCTGCATGTCGACTGGCCAATGGAAAGAAGAAGAAGAATCGTCAGAGGAAGTCAACGGGTTCTGGTGGGTTTTGAAATATCTAAAAAGGTGCATTTGCAGTGGAGCAGGGAACTGGTACCCGACAGCTTTTGTCTATGATATGAGCTACGATTCACTGAAAAGCTATGAATCCGTGATTTCGGAGTAGCCTATGTGGCCTGATGGAAACGTACTGTCCTTCTTCGAGCCAAATCCTGTCCGCAATTGCGGACTACGGCTGCAGCATCGCACAAGACGACGATAATCGTGCTGGGAGAAAGGTGAATCGTGCCGGGACCAAGTGGTCCTAGCACGATTATCATCCTATTGCGTGATGGAACAGCCGTTGTCCGCAAATGCGAACCGGAATTTGCCTCCGAGATCGACAGTAGATCATACTAGACTGGAGGGTGCTCTGCCTAATGGCTCATTATTGATGAATCTGGTCTACTGTTTCAGCACAAGAAGTCTCGACCAATGCTCCAAAATTGTTTCAAGAACGCGTGAGGACGTCTCCTATGAAGGAGAAAATAGGAGAAGAAGGATGTAGTGTATCTGTTGCGGTTAGCGAGGAGTCAGGTACGATCAGTTAGTTTTTTCTGTTCATATTGGGTTGATGAATAATTATGGAAGGTTTTTGTTAACGCGTTTTTCTGTAGTCAAAATTGGCGTTTCGTCTTCAATATTTGTATAAAAATAGTCTTCAAGATTTAGTTAAAAAATGTGTCACGAAAATCACACTCTTCGCCATTTTATACTCTACCACTACAAGAAAGGATTAACCGCAGCCCAATCATTTCGCGATCTCGACGAACTTTTTGACGAAGGAACAATTACTGATAGTGCAGTCGAAATCCTGGCAAAGCGAATGCTGGCTGAAGACTTTAATGTCAATCAATCGACGATCGTTCGACGCCTGAAGAAGCTTGGAAAGGTTTGGAAATTGGCTGGATGGGTACCCCACAAGCTCTCCGACAAGAACAAAGCTTAACGCGTTCGAATTTTCACCGATTTACTGCAGCGAAACGAACAAACACCATTTTGGAAGCATCTTGTCACTGGGGATGAGTCATGGCTTCTCTTCAAAAACGTTTGAAGAAAGAAGATCTGCGTTTCTCCTGGTGTTTCTCCGAAAGGAATTTCAATAGACGTGCACTCTAAGAAGGTCATGTGATGTGTGTGGTGGGATAGAAGCGGAATCATCCATTGGGAAATCATTTCAAATGGCATTTGTTATTGGTTTAACGACGCAGATGGATGGCAACAATGGAGAATCCCTGACAGGAATGGCAAGCGGCAATTCAACACCAACAGCGACATTTATCTGGCTCAGCTTGATCGCCTTAACGCTGCAATCCAGGCGAAGAAACGGCGCAAAAAACCACATCGTGTTCCATCACGATAACGCCCGTCCACATGTTGAGCACCTTGTAATCGAATCCGTCGCCAACTAGGAATGGGATCTGCTCCCACATCCATCGTACTCATCGACAGAAGCAGCAACGGACTATCGTGTCAATCGCTCTTTGAAAAACTGGCAAACAAACAAAGTCTAGGACGGCTTGAATGACTTGGTGGCTGATGTCAAAGCGTGGATTGCCTTCGAGAATCTGGTCTTTTTTCGCTCCTGGAATCGACCGACTGTCAAGCGAATGGGAAGCAGTTCTTGAAGTGGATGGTGACTATGCTCTCGAATGATCATTTAAACATGTTTTGATTAAATATTGTCATTGTTTTTGTTGATTAAAAACACTTTTAAAAAACGTTTTGTAATCATGCATCAACCCAATAGATCGCCGCGATGTTCAGCCAACCTTGGCTGATCTGTGGGACGTTTTTGCTCCGAATACCGTATGCTTGTATATCTTCAATGTTTCAGTATCGATGGAAGTTGAAGAGATGTCGGAAGAGATGGTGGCATTCTTCAGGAAGACAATAGAACATAAGAAAATGCGTAGGTTTCATTTAAGTAAATAGATTTTGCTGCAGATATCCATCTAGTGAATAGGTAATTTTCAAGCATCTGGTGAAGAAAGGTTTTTGTCGCATACTTGCATTGTTTACACATTAGCCGTATAGAAATTTCAGGAGCTGCCCAAAGAGCTGAGAGGGAACAAGCTGCTGCGAATGAACGTGGAGGGGGCGAAGAGCACTGGATCAAGCTGGATGATGATGAGTACATCCAAGCCGATAAGAGTTAGTTGCAGATTTTAGAAATAATAATTTTTCTTTTTTTTTCTTTCTGAAAAAATCCCCAACTCACAACTGTTTCTGCGGTTGCGGAAGAAGAGGGTGAGGGGGTCGACTGTTTCTCTAAAGGCAGCGAAAATGGTATTGATTTTATAACAAAAATCGAAGGGTAGGAGCTGGTAGAATGGCAACCTAACGAAATGACCGATGGAAACAGGATTAGATAGAGAAACAACGGGTTGTTCTGTTATTGAGCAAATGTGGATGAGTTACACCGCAGCTTGACCTCTCGGTTGAAATAGTGGAGCTAGCGTTACAGTGGTTGCGATAGCGAAGGTATACCCTGTCCCAGACGAGATGGCAAGCGAAGAGTCCAAAGAAGCAGCGCACCCTCTGCGTCTCTGACCTTTCAGGATTTTCGGACGTCGCGTTCGCAAATACGTAGCATGACCTACCGTAATCCAAAAACAGAAGACTTTGTGACCTCCGAGCTGTTATCCATATCCTGAAACACTTACCCTGACACGTAAGGAGGAATATCTGTATCAAGAGTCAGTATCGCGAGCATTTCGAGCAAAAAGAATGCAAAAGTGTCATAGTCAGGACGTGAAAAACTTGTTGATTCCTGTTTTTGGATTACGGTAGGACATGCTACGTATTCGCGTACGCGACGTCCGAAAATGTCAGAGATGCAGAGGGTGCGCTGCTTCTTTGGACTCCTCGCTTGTCATTTCGTTTGGGACGGGGTATAATAGACTTCTTCTGCCCGTACTAGAGCCTTCGCGTCGTAGGAAGTTTGAAAAATTAGCCAAAGTGACCGTTTTCGACCAATCAATCTGGACGAGTTTGTCTTGGGGTGGAGTCGGCGAAGCTCATGGGTGGAATCTACAATTTTCTTGACTTGAAGTTGCTCGAATTTGGTTGTTTTGAACCGTTTTTGACGCTTTCAACGGCACAAGCGCTGGAATTGGAGCCATACTACTCTAATAACGTAGTTATCTCAACAACCTTTTCGAGAGTGTCTGCTGTCTTTCAAACAACCGCTGTCCTGATTGAACTGCATGATCTACTACCGTTTTAGTTGGCGTTTATGGTGTGGAGAAGCGAACCTTCGCAGCACCGGACGAGGAGGCCCGAACGCGATTGAGACGGGAGGATGCTCGAAAAATGTATGGAGCGAATGCTGAGAGGATTCTGGCAATGGAAACTTTGATAGACATGCGATTTGAACAAGAATACAAAAGAAAGCTACCTCCACTTTGGCCGAATATACCCCTAAAACTGTGACTATAATTGTTTTCCAATGTTATAGGAACAATTTTGTTGTAATACACGCTGTACATATCATGTTGGTCTCATTTTCTGTGAGTCGTTTTTTTAATATGCACTAGGGTTTTTTGTTGTCTGACCTTTCAAGAATGAAATTTTAGGTGCTGTTCTCTGTGATCACTCGTAAACTGAAACAGCTGTTGAAATCAGCTGTTATATCGATGATTTTTTTTCTTAATAGAATTCTGGGGCATAGATTGCAGATGGGCCGAAAACGAGCCCGCGAGGGAGAAGAGGAATCCAATCAGCAGCTGCGGAAGAAGATTAAGACGGTGCGTTGGATTCTTTGATTTCTTCCGTTCAAAAAAGCTAGTTCTGCTCTATTTATCTTTTTCGAATGCTCTAAAAAATGCTACTGTCCGAAAACTTCAACTTACGCATTCTGATAAATAAATGACATTTGTCAAATTTTAGGAAGAGCCTAGCGACATTAATGAGCAGGCCGACGATGCGTCATTAAGGAAGAGGGATAAGAAAGAACACAAGATTAGGAAGAAACGCTTTGATCGTCATGAGGGAACGCAAGAGGGCGAGGAAGAAGTGAGATTTTCACGATTTCCTATCTAAAGAACGATGATAATGTTTCAGGCAGTTGAGACAGTTTCACACCAGATTTGGTCAGCGAATTTCCCATTGCCCGCCCGCCCTTTAAACGCAGTGTCCACAATACACTTCGACTTCGTTTTTTCGCCGGAAATCGAAAAATCGGGGTTTCATTGGAGCGATAGGGTCGAAAGAATGAACGAAAGCGAGCCTGTAAGAGCCCTTATTGGCTCCGAAATCCGCTCGCGCTCGGCCTTCGATACGTATCTCATACACGCGAGGAAAGGATTAGCGCGAGCGGATTTCGGAGCCAATAAGGGCTCTTTCGGGCTAGTTTTTCTTTGCTCTTTCGACCCCTATCGCTCCAATGAAACCCCGATCTTTCGGTTTCCGGCAGTGTTGAGCAGCGTTGTGACCGGCCACAACGGGGGGTCGTAAAATGTTCAAAAATTCTTGAAAAAAAAACAGAAGATTTGGGAGGGGGTCGTAGAATTTCTAATACATAACGGTTTACCAGCCGCTACCGAACTGGACCCTAAAAATATTACAACAACTTTTGCTTCTCTTTAAAATTTGCCACTAAATAGAGCTAAAAATTGGCGCGAGGGCCCCCCCCTGAGGGGGCTGTAAAATTTTTAGGTTTTTCTGGAAAAAATGAAAATTGGGGGGGGGGTCGTAGCCTCCATCCAAATCGCCACAACGGCCTGCTCAACCCTGGTTTCCGGCGGAAAAAAACAAGACGAAATTTATTGTGGGCACTGCCTTTGAACCGAGTGGGGTACACCATTCGAAAGCACAACTCTTCCACCATCTGATGGCGTTTATCGATGCTCGAAAAGTTCGACTGAGTTCGATTTATACATCAAAATGCGGTGGCGATTTTAAAGCCGAAAACCTTTGGAAGCCCCGCGTTCTCCTCTCTCTGTCCATCACGGCTGTTTCAGTTTACAGAACAATTTGAACTCTGTGAAGACTGAATTATAGCAGCAGAACGTGTTCGCGGAACTGACATTCTCCATTATATCGTCATTATTCCACGAATTTCCAACTTCGTAGTTAAGATTATGGGCAAAGTCTTATCTGATGAAAAACATTTTGTCATTTGTCGATCCTTTTTTTCCAAAGTTTACTTTCTTTATTGGCTTCTGACAAGGGAACTATTGTTAGCCATCAAATGAACTGGACCTTTCTAGAACCAATTTTGAACGTAGAGTCCGAATATGTTCTTCGCAGCTGCCTAGAATCGCTCTGAAAAAAGTTATAGGCATTTTTCCCTGATTTTCTAACCGCTTGCGTCTTCCCAAATGCGCAAAAATCTTTCGTAAATCTGGAAGCGGACCTCATAATCGTGTTCAGCGCTCAAAAAAAGCCATGTACGGAGTCTGGGTGGAAGAACAGTCCCCAAATCTGGCAACAGCACCTGAGTGACAGCGTTTTAAGCTTGTACCGAGCGTTGGTTGAGAGTTTTCAATTAATAGGTTCTGAGAGCGTTCAAGAAAAATGTTGGGATTTGACCTAAAACTTACACATGGGAAATATTTGCTCTCCTTATTACGAGTCTGAGGTACATTTATCGATTTTCAGAAGTTTTCAGTTTTGTGTAAAGCTTTCCATCAGGGGAGGGGGGATTTGAGGACAAAACACTGCTTTTGACGATTTCCGGTATGCTGCGATAGATATGGCTCAAACTATTCCTCTGGGCGCTATTTGGAGTGCTGAACAGGAATCTGAGATCAATTTATCGATTTTCGACAGCTTACGGTAGATTACGGTGGGTATACGGTAGTTTAGTCAAAGTATCAGGTTTCGCTCAAAATTCCTATGGCGGGGGTTATTTGGGGTGCTGATTACGAATTTGATGCTCATTTGTCCATTTTCGATTCTCAAGACTGGTTTTGCCCCCTAAATAGCATGGCACACACGGTAACCCACAGTGAACCTCAGAATTTTGTCAAGTGGAACCCAGATTCGGGTTTAGCACCCTAAATTACACCTACGTACAAGTTTCGAGTGGAATCAGGAAAATTGTCTCAAAACACCCCAAAAATTGCCTGAGGCACCCTTACCACCCTTATCTTGCCGCGTGGCTTTGAAAAACGCCTATGACTTCTTTCAGAGTGATTCTAGGCTGCTGAGAAGGACATATTCGGACTCTACGTCCAAAATTGCTGCTAGAATAGTACATTTCATCTGGAATGGTTAGTATGGCTAAAAGTAGTTCCCTGGTGAGAAAATGGTCGATAATTGACGAAATGAGTTTGAGAAATTACTCAAAAGGGGCAACCTCCCTACAACTCCTTCTGCGTTCAAACGTATCTTGGATCAGTACTTGATGACTGAGGATGATTGAGCCTGTTTCAAGCCTTATGGCTATTGTATGTTTCCTGTATTATTATACTCAGTGTTTGTTGTATTTGGTTTTCTATGTAATCTAATCATGCAGGCAAGACAAAAATTAAACAAATACAAAAATAAATATCATCAGGAAAGACAATGTCAATGATAAACGTGTTACGTTTATTTGGCCCTGAAATCGTTTCGTAATGATATGATAAAAGTTTTAATTTCGGAAATTTTTTCTAGAAATGCGAAATTCACCCGACTGCAGAAATTGTGTAAAACCGTTTTGGCACTATAGTTTAGTTTCCACTGGGTTCAAATTTTCTAGAAAATGAAGCAGCAGTGATGGTTAGAAAGCAAGGAAGAGAAGCTTTGACGGATTTTCTGCACCCAAAACCTCTACATTTTGATGTAGAACCCTAGCAGGTCAAATTTTTTCGAGTTTTGATGGACGCTATAAGATAGAGAATAGTTGAGGTGATGTGCGGCATACCACACTTGATCAAAAGATCACAGACGGACGAGGGAGAGCTTGCTGAACTAACAAACCATCTGTTCTTTTTTATCGAAAGTTGTTTCAGGAAGTGCAAGAAAGTCGAAAACCGTATCGTAGGAAAGAGCGAGGAATCAATATGTCTCGAGCTGTAGGTTTTGGACTTTATCTGCGACCAGGGTTAAGCGGAGCTGCGTCGCGACGTAATCACTAATTAGGGTATCACGAAATTTTTAGCCTTAAATCGAAATGTTGATGTGGGAATTTCTCGATTTATGGCCCAGGGGAATCGTTAATCTTCGTTCACCAAAGGGAGAAGGTCGTAGATGTGCTGGTTCGACTCAACAGCCCGCTGGACCCTGTCTGCGACAATTCAGAATCGTGAAGCCTATCCGTAACTTTTGGAATTCCAGATGGAGTTACTGGACTTTGAAGAGGCGAAACGAATGATTCTAACAGATCGGAAGTGTGGCTTGAAGGTATGAAATCTGATTTTCGTTGTTCCCGTTCTACCTTTTTTTCAAGGGGGCTGGGATTGGACTCTTGCAAGAACTGCCTCGGTATACTCCGTCCCAAACGAGTTGGCAAGCGGGAAGTCCAAAGAAGCAGCGCTTCCTCTGCCTCTCTGACGTTTCTGAATTACGGTGAGACAGATTCCGCGTCAAAAATGTCAAAGAAGCAGAGGGAGCGCTGCTTCTTTGGACTTTCCGCTTGCCAACTCCTTTGGGACAGAGTGTATACACTGCGTATCATAGAGATACGACACCTCCTGAAATTGTCGGTCTCGTGTTTGTTGAAGAGGGCAGATCTTTTCATTCAATACTACTGTGATCAGGATGTAAGATAACCCCCCGTATACCTCTTTTGAGTTGGGTCAAATGTTTGTGCCCTTTTCCAGAATGAATTTGTTTCGTACCTCCAAAAAGATGGTACACCCCTGGGCTAAATCGGAATTCTCGTTCGATAAAATTGTGTGATCACAAATCGAGCGGTCGAATGGCCCTCGTTGTTCCTTTATCGCATCAAGTACTCGATTTGGTATACTATCGACCAAGTTAACTATACTTCGCGAGTCGATCCTGCTCCATTTATCGGTTATGGCCTGCTAGAGCGCAGAAACCGAAAGATGTCGCCGACCACTGGATTAGACCCGACGAACGAAAACACTTCAGAGATTCTTCATTGGATTGAGAACAGGATTATCGCCGAGCCAATCTGGACAAGATAGTTTTTGTCCAACAGAAAAGTTCACCTCTGCCTTGCTTACGTGAACGTTCTCGTTGTCCTGCTAGAAATTGCAACTTTGAGGCGCAAAAATATGGGGGAAATGAAGGTCGACGTCGCTCTTACATCCTTTGGTACTCACTGGAGATCATCCGACCGCTGGCGAACGCAAACTTTAGACGTCCTTGACGGGCAAATGCTCTTATAGAAAATGGGAGATCTACAATCACAGTTCCGACGGCTAGAGTGGACATCGACTTCAACTATTTGTGTATAGGCGATCCTTTCTGAAAAGAAATCGAATCGTGATAGGACTGATGGTCCTAAGTACTGCTAAAGGAATTCAAGGATGAGTATTGTCCAATTTAGCCGTTAGAGCTAAAAGGGTAGATCTCCCATAATCCGTCAGAGCATTTGCCCTTGAAGGACGTCTACAGGTCGGGTTCATCAGCTGTTGTACGATCTCTGGCGAGTACGAGAGGATGTAGACTTTGGAAAATCTGTAGTGACCTGTTGATTTCGATTATCACCAGTAGCGAAGCGGTGGGCCTGGGTGAGATATAACTGGTGATTAGGAGGCTCGACGGAAAAGCCACCGCTCTGCGTCATGATAATCGAAAACAGGAGTTCACTTGAAATGAACCTGTGTCTAAGAGTGACGTCCACCTTCATTCTCCCCATGTTTTTGCGCCCCAATGTTGCAGTTTCTAGCAGGACACCTAGGGCGTTCACGTAAGCAAGTCGGAGATGAACTTCTCGGTTGGAGAAAAACTCTTGTTCGGAGGCCGGATTCATCATTGCGTTAACCGTGGGTTTTTCGACTTGGGTTGGGTTTAGCGCGTGCAGAAACGCGCTAATCCTGGCGCTGAACCCAACCCAAACCTTAAACCCAGAGTTAATGCAATGATGAATTCTGCCTCAGAGTGGTTCGGCTACAATCTTAATCTCAAGCCAATGGCCGGCGATATCCCCCGATTTCTGCACTCCAACAGATCAGAACCGAGGAATGGAGAAGGATCGACGCGTAGAAGCTGGTGGAAAGTACACTTAACTTGGTGGAAAGTGCACCAAATGGAGGGTTTCATGCGATAAAGGAGCAAGAAGGGCCAACCCACCGTTCGATTTGTGATCAAACAATTTTATCGAACGAGAATTCCCATTTAGCCCAGGAAGTCCCATCCTTTTGATACGCGCCGTAAAACAAATATGCATTCTAGAAAAGTGCGCAAACTTTTGATCTTACTCAAATTAGGTATAGGGGGGTTATTTTACATTCTGATCACAGTAGCATTGACGAAAAAGATCTATCTTGCTCAACAAACACGAAAACGACGAATTCAGCGGGTGTCCTATCCTTATGATACGCAGTGTTTCAAAGACAAGGAAAAAAACTCGTATTGCGGCTGACGACTTGCTCTCACTCGTGTAGCAACAACCCCCCCCCCCCATTAAGATTTCATGCTTGGCTCAATGAGATTTTTGTAGGCATTGCGGGAGAAAAGGCACGTGAGCCTTCCCTACCACCTTATTGGAGGAAATATACTCAAGTCGTGTGAGTTCTTAGCGAAAATGACTGTGGGGAAGTATCGCCGGAAGTGAGTTGGTAGCTCCGTTCTCTGAAAACTACTGCGATTCTCCGAATTTCAGAGTAAGGGGAGTGGTAATTTCAATCGGATCGGTGCGTCTAGCATCTCATCCACGTGTTATTGATGATCAGAATGTTTTCCATCTGGATGCTTTAATAACCCAAGTGGTTTTCCGGTGAGTAGTTAATCTTCTTCTTTTATTTTTAGGTATTGATTTGAATTTTGACTATTTTAGACCGGTTGTGGGCCACAACTATCAGGCACGTGTTGTTCATATTTCTGAAGATTTTCTTTCTGCTCTTATCATGGAAGCTATTTCAATAAATGCACCTGTGGATCATAGGCTTCGCGAGAGGCTTAGAGGTGAGTGGGTACCACTGCACCCGAGCCGCCTGACAGTTATGCTCGTTCTCCCAATCTGCAAATCGGCTTATGGTGCTGCCGGGCCACTGCTGTTGCTTCCCGGGCTCCTCCAGTTGACCCCAGCAGCAAAAGCAGTGGCCCGAAGACTGAGAGAACGATCCGAACTGTCAGATGGCTTCGATTCCTGTTCAGTGCGGCTAGAGGCCAAGAATCACCTGAGAGGGTTGACAGTTGCAGGTTTATATGTGATGGAATTTCAATTTTTTCATAGATACGGAACGTTTCTCTGAACGTGAGTGTAGGCGCTTCTTAATGGATTTCCATGAGATTATACTTGCCGTATCCTTCCATAATCTGCCGAAAAAAGCTGGAAACGAATCCATCCCATATTTGGGTTCGCTGCCTCAAAGGAACTTCCTGGACGTTTCGGTGAGAAAAAAATCTATGTATCATGGCGATATACATTCGGCACGGAACGCAAGAATACTTTGTGTTCCTTATTGAAGAGTGGCGCGAACTCGGTGCACATGTTATAACATATGGCACCGAGTAGGGAACGCTAAGTATCAGTACGATACGTGCCGGCTGTAGTGCCTCTACACCTGTATTTAGGCCACGAGAAGTCAACTTTTTTTTACACAAGCAATAGGTCCGTTTTTATGTCTCAGAAGATTAGGCCCGATTGATGGAATGCGGTGAAGACCTACTAGGAAACGCGTATGATTCTATTCAGAGAAGCGTTTCACTGCCATAGAGGAAGAAGAAATATATGAAGTATGCTCTATTTGAAACTGCCACATTGTTTAGGCATCCTCCCCTGTTAGTGTGCTTTCACTCTTCTTCTTTGCAGCCGCAGAAGGGTTTTTGTAATAGGTTCAAGAAACGGGCGACCCAAGTTGGATTTTTTCCACAAATACATTGTCGCCAGTGTGGTGGGCCTCATCGGGCAGTCAAATAGGTGTGCTGTAGTGTGGCCAGGATTACCAAAATCCTGGCCCTACTTAAGTGATTCCTAATGAATAGGGTATACTCCGCACGTAAAAGGCGAAGACGATATAATTGGAAGTCTGTCCATCTTTGTATATTGACTTTCTCGGGAGTACCCGTGAAAGGCCTTCTGATATCTCTCTTTCATAGGATTCATAATCCTTATTAATGGACGATCAGGCTGCTTGAAGATGTTAATAACAAGTTGCTGCGCTTGGAGTTTACAGTGCTCTTTAATAGTCAGGATTCGGGCTTCAGCATGAAGAAGCTCCACTAGAGTGCTTTTCGCACACCCAGTGGCAATCCGAAGTGCAGCATTTTGAACTCGCTGCATTTTGTCCACGATGAATCCGATACTATGTGCTGCCATGCCGGTGCAGCGTACTCCAACGCCGGCTGCAATATTGCCTTGTAGGTGGTCAGGATCGTCTTCTTTCTGCTTCCCCACGACGTACCGCCCAGAGCTCGTGAGACGTTGAGCTTAGGTCTCACTGTAGCCTGTTTCTGTTGTTTTTATGGACTTCAGCAAAGGATCCAATACTTGGGCCGGCAGCTTCGGGAAACGTGCCGCAGGCAGACGAGCGTCTTCCCAATTCACAGCGGGGAGCACTGTGTTCCTTAGGGTCAGTGGAGAGAACAGTTACAGATGATTCAGCGGCATCATATTATCGAGAAAGCTCTTCGGCTCGATGAGGTAGGTAGCTGCTCTTGCTTTGAGCAGCATTAATGTCTCTGTCTCGGCACAAGATGGTGATGTCATCCGCATCTTTGGTGCCATTAGGGGGGGGGGGACAAATTTTCAAGGTAAAGGCTGAACGGAGCAGGCGATATGACTCCTCTCTGAAGCCTAGTTTTGACTGCATCGCTGCTGTTTTTCATCGCAGCGATTTCGCACCCGCTGCTGCAGCGAATAGCCTAACGGATGATCGAAGAAATTCAATGAATCAGTTAAATCAATGGCTGGCAGTTATCAATAACACGTTTAGACTCGTAAACACTGATATTGTCATGTGAAAGGGTCAACGTTCACTAGACGAAACGTGTCATTAGCTGGCAATCGCTCCATCGCTGCCATAATGGCAGCGATGGAGCGATGATCAGCGACCATTGAGAATCGCCCTTAAAGCAGCGATGCAGTAAAATATAAGATTTCGTCGCCGCGGCCCAGCGATGCAGGACGTTTGCCACGAAGCGATCACAACTGGAGCGCCTCTACATTACGCGCGATGAAAAGGAACAGTTGTCCCTCGCATGGCCGCAGCGACCACCTGCAGTCAAAACTAGGCTTGAGGGACACCGACAGTGATTGGGATGCTTCCACTGTGGGGCGGCACTCATAAACGCTGCGAAGAAGGTCAGGGAGCCGCTCCGCGTCCTGCGCGCGAAGCGTCGAGCCAGAGGTGACCCGAAAAACATGCGGTCGGCTTCACGTTAGAATGCAAGCTCACTACACACAGCAAACCCTACGCGTAACAGCTGTTTTTTGGCTTGGTCCTTATCTAGAACGTCTTTATTTCTGTGAAACTTCAGAGCGAAACGGGAAAATTATTCAAAAAATAATTAACTATAAAGAAGAAATCGAAAAAGACCGAAGTTAAGCACGATTACAATTTAAAACAAAAACAGGCGGGGAGTTCACCGTGCGTGGTGAGGTTGCGTCGTTACACAAAGGGGACGGCATGTCTTTCGGGTCAACGCTGGCTCGACGCTTCGCACGGAGGACGTGGAGCGGCTCTCTGACCTCCTCTGGTCTGTAAATGCACCAGTGGAATACTTGCAGACCAGAGTGGAAGCGGTCAGTTTATAATTATGCAAGAAACTTTCCCTCATCGTCTCCAACCGACCTCCTTCACTTTGGTCTGTAAAGCCCCTTTCACAGTTTGCCGGACGGCGCCGGCCGGTACGTCATAAGATAGGGCTGCGGCATCGGTGTGGCCCGCACTGCGATGTCGGCCGACCGACGTCGCACTGCGATGAAGTCATTGAAACGACGTCGGAGCAAGTTATTACGGGTCAAAACGTGTTGGTTTTGCCTCATATTTTGTACTGGAAAGTCGGAACTGACCATTGTTCACCGCAGCTTCACTCGCACTGCGGCACTCTTACAATGTGTCGGACGGCAGCTTCCGGCAGACTGTGAAAAGCGCTAAAGTGTGCAATGTGTGGTGAATGAGACATATAGCCTAGCTCCCTCATTTCGAGCCGGTCGAAGTAAGGCTTATCGAGCTTATCAGGTCAAAATCTCTTTATCACTGTAATATTTTGCCACGACCGACCGATCCGCTGCTTACTCCGCCCGGACTCACCCGAACAAGCTAGGCTTTACTGTGCTTATCTGGGCCAAGTTCCGGGCCGCAATTGCGTCTCGACAGGCTTTGCGGCCGCACGCTCCCGAGTCAGAAGAGCTTCCAGCGCCGCCGATCTGCTGACTCTAGGTGAGTTTTGGAAACTGGAAACTAAGAAAAATTGGAGAACATTGTATAAAAAAGCCACATCGAGCCGGCTTTGGAGCTGGAAACCCGACTGACTCGAGCGCGTGCGGCTGCAGTGCGTGTCGAGACGCGATTGCGGACCGGGATTCGGCCCAGATAAGCACAGTATGTCACTTTTACCCTTTCAGGTATAATATTGGAAGTGAATGATATTATCGAAGTGAAACATAACTCAATAACAATCAAACGTGGTATGTGTCAACTGAGTGGAAAATTCGTTCGAATATTACGGAAAGGGTGAGTTTAATCTGCTTGAAATCCTTGCGCCATCTTCTCTAATATGTTGCCCTGTCAGTATTGCAAAACCCGAAGAGCCCAGTGATGATCTCAATGGACCACCGAATAAACGAAAGACATTTGTGGATTCAGATGCAGACGAGTGAAATGATCTTGTCTATAATAGTCATTTAGTTGTTTTGTTGTTGTTGCTGTTGCTTCATTGTTATTGTTAGGTTTTAGAACATTTTGTAAGTTTTTTTTTCAACTGACTATGTGATTGTTATCTGTTATGTAAATGAATGTGTTTCAGGTGTATTTATTGTTTTGTAGCATGTATCTCTACAGGAAGAAGATACTTTGAAATTCGTCAAAGGCGATGTTCTTTGAGTTCTGCTTTATGAATTGGCGAATGAGCCATTAGACAACGTAATATTCATGCACAATCGAAAGCGAACCGTGTGAATCCGTAATTTTTTCAAATGATACAAACAATATGCTCAAGACACTGACAAAGCTTCCTGATAGGGACTAACAATGGGACAGAAATGTCATAAAAAATCCTAGAATCACGGCCAGAGACGAACCTAGAAGCGTCACTGGGTTCCTGTCCGTATGCGTCATGCATCAAACCTCAGAATTTCAATTCTTAATGCTTATGGGTACGAAAAAAGGAACTGCGAATGGAAGCCAGTTTTGATTGTGTAACCTCATACGTTACCAGCCATGAATCGTGGTGGAACCATCTCAGCTGATGCTGACTAAAGTTGCGAGTCGGAGCCTTGTCGTGGCGGAACTTTGCAAACACCAACGTGCACTCAACGACGACAACTTCAAGCCAGGTTAAGACATGCCCTGGCTAGCGGCCCTTCGGAGGTGCGCCCCCCCCCCCCTCCTCCCAACTTATCAAAGACGTTTTTTTCATTATTTCACGCTTTGCGGCACCATGCATACCGCGGCTACCCGGCTGATCGATACATAGGATTTGCACATGGAACTTACGAAGTCCCGTTCTCGGCTTTAATGGGAACAATCGACCTGGCACTCAGGCAGTAACTTTTTGTTGTGATTTTTTCCAAATAATATCGATTATTCGCTTAGCGGCACCAGGTATGCCACGGCTACCCGGCTGATCTCGGCTCTAATGGGACCAGTCGACCTGGGACTTGAGCAGTGACTTGTATTGTGATACTCTTCCAAATAAACACTGCACCAGCCCAAGCCGGAAAACTCGCTTAGTCATCTTTTTCAGAAGCACTAAGTCAAAACTGCGTTTTTCGCAACTTTCACGCCCCGGCAGACACACTCATCGTCCTTGGTTCGGACGCAAAAGGTTTGCAACTGAAACTAGGCTCAGTATAGGTCACGTAGACGCACGCGATTAACGGAAATAAATTTCCTAAAATTATCAATTGTTGATAATCTTTATTATTACCTGCCCAACTTTCTATGAGTTAGTTTGGGAATAAATTCAAAGCTTCGCTATTTTTTTGTTCTACTAAGTCCCAACAGCTTTCGCAAGGCGACCGACCGGGAGCCCGCGCCCCCCCCCCTGATTACGGTAACCGAGGGTGCTTTACCCTGCTTCAAGCTCACTCGCCATTTTCGCTCCAAATATTGATTGTTGTCTGCCTCTTCCTCAGAGGTGAGGCACAGAGAGGAAGGGAGATCGTGTTCTACAACTGTGACCATCTCACTGTTTGGCGCCACGAGGCGACCACCCCAGTGTCTCCATGCCGGGTTCATCCTGACTCAGGCAATGGGGCGGACTTATCGCGCACAGAAATTGTCGAAAAGTACTTACCGCGTTCATGAAACGTTTCTACCGCGAGCGAAAGTCCAAGTAGAAGTGATCGCGGACAAGTTGCGGTTGCGCGTTGTGTGTCCGACAGAAGTGCGGACTTATCGCTCACAGCAACTGGTAAGTAGAACTTACCACGACCCTAATTTACTTCTATCACGTGCAATAATGTAATTAGCACTGATCGTGAACGACCTGCATCGTATTCCGGCTGATCGCGAGCAACGGCGTATGTCGGACTGACAGCGACGGGCTCCCCCCCCCCTCTCGACTACGATGCAATGCGCGCAAAAACAGCGGGCTGATCGCCGTTGACCCCGCGTTCGATCCTACTCGGCGTCGTCCGCCCCATTGTCGGAGCAGAACGCTGCATCGTAGCCGAGGCGGGGTCCGTCGCGGTCAGTCCGATGTGTACCGTTGTTCGCGATCAGCCGGAATTCGATGCAGGTCGTTCGTGATCAGTCCAAATTACATTGTTGTATGCGATAGAAACGATTCATGGTCGCGGTAAGTTCTACTTACCAGTAGCTGCGCGCGATAGGTCCGCACTTTCGTCGGTCAGACAGATATTGAGCGACCGCAACTTGTCCGCGATCAATTCTACTTGGATTTCGCTCGCGGTAGAAACGGTTCCTGAGCGCGGTCAGAACTATTCGATAATTTATGTGCGCGATAAGTCCACCTCATTGC
This sequence comes from Aplectana chamaeleonis, assembly GCA_029168955.1. Lineage (NCBI taxonomy): Eukaryota > Metazoa > Nematoda > Chromadorea > Rhabditida > Cosmocercidae > Aplectana > Aplectana chamaeleonis. Next base: position 91,101 of record JAPDOI010000526.1, read on the forward strand.
CTGAGGAGTTACTGTGCTTACCTGGGCCAAACTCCGGTCCGCAATTGCGTCTCGAGATGCTTTGCGGCCGCACGCTCCCGAGTCAGAAGAGCTTCCTGCGCCGCAGCCGCCGATCTGCTGACTCTAGGTGGGTTTTGGAAACTGGAAACTAGTAAAAATTGTATAAAAAAGCCACATCGAGTCGGCTTTGGCGCTGGAAACCCGACTGACTCGAGCGCGTGCGGCCGGAAAGCGTGTCGAGACGCAATTGCGGACCGGAATTTGGCCCAGATAAGCACAGTATTGTCCCCAGATGTATTGGGCACCAGTTGAGCGACTCAAACTTTGCCTCCCGTCAGGAAGCTTGCCCTCACACACTGATAACCTTGAAATACACACAAATGATATCAGTAGATCATTAATTTTGTCCATACGTGAACTGATTATTCGGATGACAAGAGATGGTGAAAGAGTATGCAAGTGGCGGAGGCGGCAACTGCTGCTGCTGTTGAGGTTCAATGCAAATGTTCAACTGCTCTGGCTGCGGCGCAGGTGGTGGCGGCGGTGGTGGAACCATGGTAGGCATGGGTAAAGGCGTCGGAGCGGGTGGAACCATAGTAGGCATAGGTAAAGGCGTCGGAGCGGGTGGAACCATAGTAGGCATAGGTAAAGGCGTCGGAGCGGGTGGTTGCGATGACGGCGTTGTTCGCTGAAAAGGATTTGTTTCAGCAGGAAAACTGCCGCAGAAATTGATATTCAACGTACCGCTTTCAATCTTAATCGTTGCTGCCGCTGTGCATTCGCCTGTAGTCGAGCGGCTCGTTCCTCCAAGGTTTCTCGTTGTCGTCGTTGTCGCTGCCGCAGAGCATTCGCTCGCAATCGATTCGCTCGTTCCTCCGCGGTCTCGCTTTGTCGTCGGAGCCGTTGACGTCTAGCATTCGCCTCAAGTCTAGCGATACGCTTCTCATCGTCTTCAACTCGACGTTGCTGCTGCCTACGAATAGCCTCGCTTTCTAGCCTGAAGGCTCGGACGTCGTCGCTTTCGCTCTCACGCCTTCGCTGCTGACGTTGGGCGTTGGCTTCAAGTCGGGTGACTCGCTCCTCTGCGCTTTCCTGCTGACGCCGGACTCGTTGCCGTTCAGCATCATGACTTGCGTAGATTCGTTTCTTACGTTGCTGATCAGTCTCTTGCTGCTCCTGGCTCATAGAAGTCTCGAAGATCTGAAACAAGGAAACGTCAGCGCTGATATTCAACAGACACTCTTCCCAATTGTTACTATAGCGGTCCGCGAAGATCCCTCAAACTTCGCCCAGCGGTCTTCAGTTTTCTTTCGATCGTGAGCTGCCTGTGCAGGGCCTAGGAGGGCCTACGTTGGACTACCTTCCAACTCTGACGGGGGCCTGAGAGGCAAAACTTTTGCCGTACCCCACCCGTCTACTTCGCAGCAGCACAACTTTTTTGATAGGGGCGGGGTCTCAACCCACTGCGGTCGGAGTCGTGCCCCTTATCGAGGTCCAGAAGTAGACTTGTGATCACCTTCCAGGTCAATAATTCACGAAACGATAACCGCGCTCTAACTATGGCTAGCGTAGCCATGGGTAAACGCACCATGTGCAAATTGATTGGCCACAAACCATGGCTTGGTCGTCGTTAACGTTTCGTGAATTCCAGTCCTGGAGCTGTTCCGAAAGGTCAACTGCGCCAGTTAGGTGCTGCTAAGAGCACCGGCCACATCGTCGTCTTCAGCACTTTGTAGCCGAATCTAAAGCGTAGCGTGGCCGAATCGCCCAGACTTCGCCCACAGGTGTTAAACGAGGTGCTGAACACGACAATGAGACCCGTTTTCAAATTTTGAGAAATTGCGGTATACATATGCTCTGGTTCGGATCCAAATTTACTCTGTTCGTTCGCGCGCTTGTGCGGAGCGAGGGTAGACAGCAAGAAAGTGCGAGGAGAAGGAGATGCAGCGTACGCGCGCAGACGCACGCGATTCGTGATTGAGATCTCAAAGAACCCCAAAGGTGAAGCTTCCACCGAATAAAAAACAATGAAGCTCAGGAACTAATCGATATCCAAAGTTAAAGCGTCGCCCCTTCCATGCTATACGTACCGTAACCTCCCGTGATCTTTCAAAAATTAAACGGACCTCGCTCATACTCGTGCTCAGCACCACACATGCCTCCCTTGTACAAATATTGGGTGGGAAAATTTCGACCGCTAGAGTCCGAAAAGTGCACTAAAGCCCAGTCGTCTTAGGGGTATGGTATACTTTGTCCCTGTCGTGAGCGACAGGCATGAAATCTAACACAAATCACTGCGGCATCCGCATCGGAGCATCGGCATATGCCGTAGTAGGAACAGTTGTCGCGCGTCCGTCGCATCGACGTGTCGCGGAAGGCTGACATATTGCAAATGTGCCGAGGCCTGTCGCTGCCGCTGCCACTATCGCTAGGTCTCGTACATACTTCCCGCGACGTGCGACATTGCATATCATCCATATCGATTTTCGGTCGACATTTATGCCTGTCATTTCTGACAGGCACTATGCCGCGGGAAGCATGCACTAGGCGTAAGCAACGCACTGCGACAGCGACAGATTCAAAGGGCGGGAGCCCCGCGAAGGGCGGTCGCTGTCGCTGTGCACAGCGACGCGACCGCGTGTCGCAAAAATATACCATGCCCCTTAGCCTCAACCTAAGCGTAGAGGTACAGCTGAGGGAAGAACGCATCCTGTATTTCGGGGTCCGATTTGAGGCCATTGATCGCCATCGTGTGCGCGCGTATGCTGTCTACTTCTGCGCCACACTATCTCGCTGTCTCTCACCTCGCTCTGCACAAGCACGCGGAGGAACAAACTAAATTTGCCTCCAAAATAGAGGATATAGCTTTACAAATCTTTTTGTGAGCTAATCCTATTCTGAGGTTAGGTCCTCACTTCATAAACTTTGCTGACACTATTTCCCCTGATTTGATGAGTTGCCCCAAAAGCAGAATATGGGTGTGAGTCAGTATAAGTTACTGTCCATATCAGACTGAAATTCCGGTCCGCAGTTGCGGTCAACCGCTGTTGCAGCACACAACACGATGAAAATCGTTCCGGGGGAGTGGCCAATCGTGTCGGGACCACGTGATCCCAGCGCGATTATCAACGTGTTGGGTGCTGCAACAGCGGTTGTCTGCAACTGCGGGCAGGAATTTCGCTCTGAAAAGGACAGTAAGTAAACGCCAAAGCAATATTACATGAAACAAAATACTATTCAGAAAATAATCGAATAATGCAAAAAGCAAAAAAAAAAGAGAAAAAATATCACATTTCATAGGCTCACCTTTGCATAGTCTGGCACTAGGCCCACCTTTGCCACCTTCGAATAATCAGGCACAAGGCTCACCTTCGTATAATCATAGCTCCAGAAGGCTTCAGCTATCGCTGTTGGATCCACGGTCAGTAGGATTTTGTAAACAAGGGAATACAAATCTGCAAAAAAAACTGAAATCGATGGGTGGAGGGAGAAAATAACTGAAGAAAACTTAGGTACCTTCGAAGGATCAACTACCTTTGCGAAATGCAACAACGTTCAATTCGCACCAGCGTCAGCAGTAGCGCTTTCTGCAATCACGGTACGTAGAACAAAATTACGTAGAACAAAATTATGCGGAACACACTGGACTGAATAGCGGAAGGTACTGTGCATCTCTGGGCCAAATTCCGGTCCGCAATTGCGTCTCGACACGCTTTGCGGCCGCACGAGCTCGAGTCAGTCCAGCGCCAAAGAAAACTCGATATGGTTTCTTACACAGTTTTCTCCAATTTTGTTTATTTTCCAGTTTCTGAAACCCACATAGAGTCAACAGATCGGCGGCTGCGGCGCTGGAAAGTTTTCCGACCCAAAAGCGCGCGGCCGCAAAGCGTGTCGAGACGCAATTGCGGACCGGAATTTGGCCCAGAGAAGCGCAGTAAGCTCAATTGCAAAAAATACCGGTACGTTACAAGCGGGAACGGCAAAGAGATACTCTCGGGTGGGCGGGGCAAGTGGGGCGGGCTAGGCTCCGCCCCTAGAAGCGAACGAGATTGTCTCCAGAGTGACTGTTTCACGAGTGCTTCGATTTGGCCTTACCTCTGATAGGCTACGGCAAAACCTCCGATTCATAATTTTAATACACGAGCAGGGGGTAAGGGATTTATTAGATTCGTTTAACTCATAATCAGCAATTCAGGTGTGCTAGTCGTAATGAAACCGCAAAAAGAGCGAGCGAGGAGCAAAGAGTCGTGATCGGTGTTTCCTCCAATCACTGCCCCTCAGAAAAATGAAAACAAGTTACCTGTAACATAGGAGCCCGAAAACAAGTTACTTGTAACACATCTAAGCCGATGTAAATGACTTGCGACTTATTTTGTGCCATTTAGGTTACATGTAACATATCGGCGGCGCACTGCACGCGGTTTCCTGTCGATATGTTGCATGTAACTTAGATGACTTGAGATAAGTCGTAAGTAACTTACATCAGCTTAGATATGTTACAAGTAACTTGTTTTCGTTTTTCTGAGAGGATACTGCGTGCAGCGCGTCTCTGATATGTTACATGTAACTTAAATGGCACATTATAAGTTGCAAGTAACTTAAATCGGCCAAGAAGGTATTTTCAAGGGTAATGTACGATGGATGCACTAGCGGAATCAGGTTTGCGACTGGCGTTGCTGTTGGTTCAGTTACCCAAGTTTGAGGCACTTGACTCCACACCAGCAGGGAAAACCCCGTACAGCATCTTTATGCTTAGTATGTGGTCAGGGACGCGCTCTCTGCGTTGCATGTCGTCTGCGTCACGTGATGGCCACCCATAGCTATTGTGCTTCTCTGGGCTAAATCCCGGTCCGCAATTGCGTCTCGACACGCTTTGCGGCCGCGCGCATTCCAGTCCAAAGAGTTTCCAGCGCCGCAGCCGCGGATCTGTTGACTGTAGGTGGGTTTTAGGAACTGAAAAGCAGACAAAATTGGAGAAAACTGTATAAAAAACCATATCGAGTCGGCGTTGGCGCTGGAAGCTTGACTGACTCGAGCGCGTGCGGCCGCAAAGCGTGTCGAGAGGCAATTACGGACGGGAATTTGGCTGAGGTAAGGACAGTACAATATAAATGTAATTTACATGTAACATGAGTGTAACCTACATGCAATATAAACTTAACTTCCATGTAGTATAAATACTTGTGTTACTACATTTAGTACAAATGCAAGTCACTTGAGACATTCAAGTAAGTTACATTTATATTACAAGTAACTTGTTTTTGATTTTTCTAAGCCTTTTCTCCTTGCCCCCCCCCCCTCAGCCCCTTCGTGGTTTGAACTTGCGATTTTGCAAAAGGGATCAGGGAAAGATTGGACGGGCATTTTTTTCCCCAATTTTTCTTTATTTCCTGATAAAAAAAGTCAGATTAATTGCTTGAAATAATATACAAGTACCATCTGAATCCTAGGGAATATGTCTCAAACTGAAGTCAAGGAACTATGTAGACTAGGGAACGGAAGGGATTAGTCGAACATTCGACTAATAAGTCGATATTCAGGTGCTTAACTTTCTGGTTTATTCAAATATTCGAAAAAAATTGTTCAAGATTTCGCCGAATTTTCAACTCATTCGAAAATTCGAATCTCCCATTTATTCGAATATTTGATTCATTTGAGAATTCAAATTATACTTTCTTTCCTGAATACTGATTCAACCAAGAATTCTTATTATTCGTATTTTGATAAATCCGGGAATTTAAAGCTTCGTTTTACTCGAATATTTGGTTCATTCATGATTTCAGATTATTTCGTTTTTTTTTATTCATTCAATGTTTTTTATTCCGTTTTTCAAATATTCGTATTATCCAAAGATACCAAGTTTCCGAACTGTTTATAGTTGGTTCATTCAAAAACTCAAACTATTTCTCTTTTATTTTCGAATATTGTAATCATTCGAGATTTCGATTCATTCCAATTTCAAAATATTCTAATCCTCCTGAAATTCGAATCTACGCGATTTATTCGGATATTCGTTTCATTTGGGAATAGGGAAGATTCTTCTTTTCATTATTCGACTTATTCAAAAAATCAAAGGTTTTTTTCAAAACTCTTTTCTAGGCGGAATTCGAATCTCTGGTTTATTAAAATATTTTAATCAATCAAGAATACGAATTCATCTTTTTTTTTAACTATTCGATTCCCTAATAGTTATTCGAATGCTCGATTAATCCAGAAATTCGGATTATTCGAAGTTTTTATCTATTATTGTACTTTACCTTCCGTTCATTTAAATGTCCCATTCGTATTTGTAAGGTATAGTTCTTCAGTAGCCGGCATTGATATCCCAGGAAAAAGAAAACTTCAAGATAGTTTCCGGAAATGAAACCTTTCGCGACTATACTTTTACATTTTCAGATTTTTTTTTCGAAAATTCGACATTTCGGATAACTCGTTAATTCGCCTTTTTCGGATAGTCGGTTTTCCGAATAATTCAGAAATTGGCTTTTTTCAAATATTCTGTTTTCCGAATAAATAGCCATTTTCGAATATTCGGTTTTCCGAATAAACGGCCATTTTCTAATATTCGGTTTTCCGATCAATTCTTTTTTTGGCCTTTTTCGAATATTTGGTTTTCCGAATAAATGGCCATTTTCGGATATGCGGTTTTCCGGATAAATCCTTTTTGGCCATTTTCGAATATTCGGTTTTCCGAATAAATGGCCATTTTCGGATATGCGGTTTTCCGAATAAATCCTTTTTGGCCATTTTCGGATATGCGGTTTTCCGAATAAATCCTTTTTGGCCATTTTCGGATATGCGGTTTTCCGAATAAATCCTTTTTGGCCATTTTCGGATATTCGGTTTTCCGAATAAATGGCCATTTTCGGATATGCGGTTTTCCGAATAAATCCTTTTTGGCCATTTTCGGATATGCGGTTTTCCGAATAAATCCTTTTTGGCCATTTTCGGATATGCGGTTTTCCGAATAAATCCTTTTTGGCCATTTTCGAATATTCGGTTTTCCGAATAAATGCCATTTTCGAATATTTGGTTTTCCAAATAATTCCTTTTTGGGCTTTTTCGAATATTCGGTTTTCCGAACAATTCAGGATTTCGCTTTTTTCAAATATTCGACTTTTTGAATGATTCGAAACCGACTTTTTCAATCGAGTGATTTTTCGAATCATTCGCTTCGGTCAAGGTATAGCATAGCCTGAATGTCAAAAACTAGGCGTCGACATTTTTTTTTCGTGAAATTTCCACTCATGAGGAGAATCATTAATGCTTGGGACAAATGTGGGAAAAATGTTCCAATTGCATGATAACCCTTCGTTAAATAAAAAAAAAACATATTTTTATGAGAAGTATAAGATTTTTCTCACGAAAATTCGGGATAATCCTATAGAAAAAGAACCTCCAGTAGATTTCAGAAATGATATTCGAGTAGATATCCGTAGGAGAAGTAAGAAGAGGATGTATTTTTATGAAAAGCGGACCTCTAAATAACAAGAGAACGATAATAAACATGTGAAGAGCGAAGGAGCGTCGTCGATGAGCCGCCGCCGCCGCGCGGTCGCAGCCGCTCTCTGTGTCCTCCGGGAACAGCCGCACTATTTGCCGATCGCTGCCGATGTCTGCGTCACCCACAACTCGCGATGTTTTCCCTCTGGAGGCAGACACACCGACACACGCACACACATCAACTGTGAGAATATGGATCTACGGCCGATTTGCCGGGTCCCGCTCGGATGATATCGTCTCGTGGATCAGTTGTCAGTCACTGCGGCACACCTGAGCCGAATTGGAGACTCATTCGAGCCAAACTCAGAAAAATGAAAACATGTTACATGTAATATAAAGTGTAAGATACCTGAGACATTCAAGTATAATACCTTTATATCGCATGTAACCTACACTTATATTACATGTAACATACACTTGCATATATTTCATGTAGCTTAATTAGAGCTGCAAGTTGAAGCTCGATGCTCTAAGGGTTGGAGCTGCAAGTTCCTGACGAATCAGCAAGCTTTAAGCTCTCTTCGACATCCCAGGAGCTTAAAGTTCGCTGTTTCATGACTGAAGCAGCAGACTTGGATCCCACAGCCGCATTCGAGAAGCAATGGGCTTAAGCTTGCCTCAAAAATATTGCTTGTCGCTCCCTCTAATCCACCCTCACGATTTAAACTAATCATGAGGAGTGAGAGATCAACGACTTGGCCAGGGCGAGTGACCACCAGGGGTGTGCGGAAATTTTTAAAAATTTTTCAGAAAACAGAAAATCGAGTTTATCGGAAAACAGAAAACAGAAAGGCCAAAACAGCCAGAAAACAGAAAACAGAAATCAGAAAACAGAAAAATTTCAGAAAAAAATACTCACTGCATTTTAACTTTTTTTCAAGTGAAGAGAGGATGCAACTCTGAATACCTTAGCCATACTTGAAGTATAATTACTGCGGAACTGCACAGATGCGGAACTGCACAGATGACCTGTAAGGCATTGGTAGTAGCGATGTCGCGTCAATGACGGATATAAGGTCATTAAAGACACGCTGATAGTCTTGGCCGAGAAATAGGCTCAACAACTGATCCTGTCGAGCAGATTCTCGAGTATTTCTTGATTATTCCTAGGCTGCTAGGTGGCTGCGACCATGTTGTTCGCGAAATAATCGAGGAATAACCGAAAAAACATGGGTAGTTTAACCGACGGCGGTGTTGACATCCAAATCTGACTCAACAATGCGTCTTACACTCCCCTTCGAGAGCATCCTTTCGCGGCTGTTTCTCGACGACCATTAATTGACGCCTACTTCGCGGCAACCAGCTATTCTCTGAACACGACCTTGTTCTCGGCTATTGCGCGAAAATCAGGCATGTTGTGGTAATTTATCGGCTATTGCTCGGCCAAAACTCTCAGAGAACTCACCCGTATGGTAGAACGTCAGCAAAATAAGGGTTGCATCCTAGGACAGACATCGGGTTCAGACCCTCGCTGTGTGCAGCAGCTGCTGCGAACAACTAACTGCAGCAGCTGCTGACAAGGGAAAGTTGAATTCGTGCTCCTCCCTGGGATGCTACCCCTATTGTGCCAAAGTACTACCCTACGAGTGCGTTAGCAGGGTTACCGGTAAAAACGATTGTTGAATTTTCTTTTTGAGAATGCAGGTCTGTCCATCACAAAAGTAAAAATAAGTGACAAGTTGCATGGAAAACGCACAAAAGCAAGTAAGAACGGCTAAATGGTAGGTGTACGCACACCCCCAACTAACAGGTTTTTTATAAATGCATATTTTCCGCCTTCTATTTTGCCGCTAAAAAGGTTAGTAGTCTCTCGATGTCTAGCAGCTACTTTAACTGCAGAATAAAAGACGACAAAACAAGCAATTGTAGAAATCTAGTTATTCGGGGGCGGGCTGAGACCCAGCAATAGCTTGTTTTTGGGCGTTTTTTCTCCGACTTTCCACTTATTTTCACTTTTGTGATGACCAGGCCTACCTTCTCAAAAAGATACCACGATTAACTTTTATATCGCGAACCCTGCCCTAATCAGCAATCGTACATTGAATACAAATAGTACCTCGTAAAGGACTAAATAAGCTGCGCTGTTCCACATATCCGGATTTCGTTCATTTTTTCTGATTTTTTTCTGTTTTTTTGCAGATTTTCCAGAAAACAGAAATCAGAAAGGCCAAAACGGCCAGAAAACAGAAAACAGAAATTTCCGCACACCCCTGGTGACCACTCTGTTGAATGTCAATCCCGCGGGCCTGCGCTCATGGGTAAGGTATGAGGCGGCCCGTATGCTGTGCAGGTTTGCAGAAGGTGTTCAGCATGGGCCGTCAGTTGCTGGAGATAATTGAGTTATGTTACACTTATACTACATGTAATTTACTTGAGTAGAGATAATTCACATGTAACTTACATTGACGGAGATGTATTACAAGTATATTGTAATCGTCTCTTATGTTACAAGTATTATGTTTTCACCATCGAAAACATATTACTTGCGACATTTGGCCTGCGAGCGAGGGACCGATATATTACATGTAACATACATCGGTCCATATAATTTGTAAGTAATATACATTGGCCGATTTATATTATATGTATATTAATTCAGGCCTTTTATATTACATGTAATATTTTTTCAATTTTCTGAGAATGAGTCGACTACAAGTATCAGTTCTACTCGTAAGGAAAGTGTTCAGAGTGGTAAACGCATCTGCGAAAACGACTAGTATCGTTAGTATCTCTTGTGGCTCAATAGCAGAAATGGGCAGTATCCAGTATACTTTTACATTTTCAGATTTTTTTTTCGAATATTCGATTTTTCGAATAATCCGGAATTTTGGAGTTTTCGAATATTCGACTTTTCGAATAATTCGGGATTTTGAGCTTTTCAAATATTCGACTTTTCAAATAATTCGGGATTTTGAGCTTTTCGAATATTCGATTTTTCGAATAATTGGACTCCTCCCATTATATTACACACTTTCAGGCAGATGGACGAATGCAAAATAATCTTCCTCCACTCATGCGCTCTTCGTGGGACTCATAAAAGCTATATCTTCTTAACTACTGTAGGTAAACGACTTTCACGATGAGATGAGCCGCCTCTCGGAAAAACTCACAGTATTTTATCAGCTTTGTACTGCCGGCACATATGGCAAAGTGTGCGGATAACTTCGAGATGGAGCACATAATGGAATATGCAGAGCCATGTGAGAAAAATGTTCCCTTCGCTGTTTTCTTTACACTTCGAAATCAAGATAGCCCCTAAAATAGTACAGTCAGGGGGGGGGGTGAATAGAGAAAATTCACACATTAAAGCTGGTGTGGGTACCCTGAGCGTCCGGTCATCTATCACTCAGGAACAGAAGGGTATATGGTAGTTGAAAAGTGAGGGCAAATGTCTGTTTTCAGGTGTTTTGAAACCGATTTTATGGATTCAGAATGGCCCTTTGGCCATTTTTCTTCACTCGAGAGGTCAAAATTTACAAAAAAAAAGGTTTTTTTCGACAGCTCACTATTTAGTCGCTGATCTAGATCGCAGGGAATTACGCTGATTATCCAACAAAATTAAGTCGTCTGGTGTGACTAATAAGGCATGTGGAGGAGAGCTATGTAGATACTAAGTATAGGCAATTATCCGAGGAGAGGATCGCATGAACTGACTACGGTATTGTTGTGTAATTAGAGGCAGCCCTAGACGAGAAATTGGACATACTTCCTTGACCACCGGGGGGGGGGGCTGATTGTGAGACTGATAAAATGGATAAATGCATGGGAGTTCTGCCAAATAGCTCACAAAATAGTGGTGGAAGAGGGTGTAATTTTGAGTGATGTGTTTACGTATTTTATTATTATGATCCGGAATTTTGGAGTTTTCGAATATTCGACTTTTCGAATAATTCGGGATTTTGAGCTTTTAGAATATTCGACTTTTCGAATAATTCGGGATTTTGAGCTTTTCGAATATTCGGCTTTTCGAATAATTCGGGATTTTGAACTTTTCGAATATCCGACTTTCCAAATAATTCGGGAATTGGCCTTTCTCGAATATTCGACTTTTCGAATAATTCGAAGTCGACTTTTTCAATCGAATGATTTTTCGAATCATTCGATTCGGTCAAAGTATAGTATCCAGCCCCGAGCTGCGGGCAGGGCTGAGCACGCGTCCCGGTTAACCTTAGGGGGGTGCATATTGGACGTTGCAGAGAGGGCAAAGGGGGGTGCCTAAACCGGACACCAAAAAAAGCGAAGTGCATGTTCTGTAAAATTTCAGAAGCAAAATAATACACGATTCTCTTCTGGTTTGTCATATCTTCCTCTTCGCTTTTTAAGACAAACACTTACAGAATTAAAATTATTGATAGATATGCAGTTTGTGTTCGGAATAATTCATAGTTGCTGTCGAAGCTTCTCATCAACAACTCTATTAATTGAAGATCCTTACATATTATTCTGTAAAAAAGGGGTCTCCCAAGCAGAAGTGGTTTGGTTAGCGTTACAAATGCTTCAACAAAAAGGGAACAATAGGAAAGCGGAAAGAGGAGAGTCTACAAAAAATGAACAATATCCTCCAAGAACTCTTTTCTTTTTCGAAGCTTCCAAACAGCGGAAACAAACCGTTGTGGTTCTCTATGAGGAAGCGCTTTTGGCTCCATAAAGGACTTTGATTATGTGAGTGCCGATAAAATATGTATATATGCATGTAAACCTAATAGCTATCATTAAAAGGGGAGATGATGTTAAATTGTTTTATGGGAACCAGACAATTCTTCCTCGTGAAATACCACAACGGTTTGTTTTCGCTGTTTGGAAGTTTCGAAAAAGAAAAGAGTTCTTGGAGGATATTGTTCATTTTTCGTAGACTCTCCTCATTCCGCTTTCCTATTGTTCCCTTTTTGTTGAAGCATTTGTAACGCTAACCAAACCACTTCTGCTTGGGAGACCCCTTTTTTACAGAATTGTTCACTTTTTCTTGATATTACGCTGTAATATCCCATGCAAGAATTTTGAACAAAGACCTCTTCGTCTCCCCACTAGATCAGTCCTCTTTCTGTGGTCACAAGAATCAATGACCCAAACTGTTGTAAAACTATCTCAGAAAAAATCACTCGATGTGGCTGACAAGACCGATGTTCACATGATATTAGCTAAGAAATGAATGATATCCATGATATCGTTCCACATAATTCATTCATATTGATCGCGTCAGCCACATCTGGCTACACCGGGTGTTATTTGCACCTTCCATGTTTTTCATACGTATCGAACGGGTCGGCCACGGTGATTTTCTCAACCAACTCTGACAGGGACCTTAGGCCCCGGTTATAGTTGGTCGCCCAGACGTAGCCAGCCCGGTCGATAATCATGAAAGCCTGCTGGCCTACAGCCGGATGCAGAATCTGCCTGCAGTTCTTCGCTTTCAAATGAAACTAACTTAAAACCGGGACAGTCAGAAACTACCTTCCATTCCATCTGGACACTTTCACATCAGTGGAACAAAGCAGTTTTACATACTCATTATTTCGTTTCCGTTGCCCCATTCCTTCGCAGAACAGCCGCTTCGATTCCATGAATCTGATATGAAAAAGCTCTGCTGAGCTGCGAATGGAGATAGTTCTAACAATTGTGGTGAGCGCGAAGCGCTCACCAGGATTTGGCTTTGATCTCTTCCCGCGCGGATGCCCTACATTGAGATCACCTATTCATACCGTCAACAGAGGTATGAGCTGTACACTATTCGACGCGCTGCAAGAAATTACATATGTGTGCAACTTTTCATCCTAACTGGTCCCCGCTTTCTAAAGTTATGACCTCTCAAAGTACGCAAAAACGTTCTCCACCACCGCCTCCGCCTCCGCCACCGCCTCCGCCTCCGCCTCCACCTCCGTCCGTCGAAAACCATTTTTTTGGAAGGCGTGGACCAAATCGCTCGAAAATTTGTGACTAGAGGTAATCGGCCACGGGAATGACGAAAATAATTGTCAGAACTCACCATAATGACTTCTGGGCCCCTAACGGGCGTTTGAAACTCGGAAACCGGCCTCTCTGGATTAGTTTATAAAAATGACGGGTTTTTCGTTATCAGTCATTGTTTTCTTAGAGACTCCATATAAATACCTTGCTCTCTAGGGTGGTGTACTCTAAACGTCCGGCTTGGAACAGGACGCTATGCGGAAGGGTTGTTTTTGAGCGTGGCGCGTGTTTGTACCATGCGCACCAAAGATAAGAAGTCGTCGCAGGGTGTGCTGAAGTGTCGGTTGACTATGCGAGACCGCAGTAGGAGTATGCAGGACGTCGTGGAACTACAGCAACCCCTCAGTAGGGGTGTGCAGGACGCCGTAGAATGTGTGCAGGACCTCAGTAGGAGTGTGCAGGACCTTAGTAGGAGTGTGCAGGACATCATGGGACCTGTGCAGGACCCCAGTAGGGGTGTGCAGGACGTCGTAGAATGTGTGCAGGACCTCAGTAGGAGTGTGCAGCACCTTAGTAGGAGTGTGCAGGACATCATGGGACCTGTGCAGGACCCCAGTAGGGGTGTGCAGGACCTCAGTAGGAGTGTGCATGACATTATGGGACCTGTACAGGACCTCAGTAGGAGTGCGCAGGATATCATGGAACGTGTGCAGGACCCCAGTAGGGGTGTGCAGGACGTCGTAGAATGTGTGCAGGACCTCAGTAGGAGTGTGCAGGACCTTAGTAGGAGTGTGCAGGACATCATGGGACCTGTGCAGGACCCCAGTAGGAGTGTGCAGGACATCATGGAACCTGTGTAGGACCCCAGTAGGGGTGTGCAGGACATCGTAGAATGTGTGCAGAACATCAGTAGGAGTGTGCAGGACATCATGGGACCTGTGCAGGACCCCAGTAGGGGTGTGCAGGACGTCGTAGAATGTGTGCACAACCTTAGTAGGAGTGTGCAGGACATCATGAAACATGTGCAAGACCCTGTAACGATGAGCAGGACTTCATGGAATGTGTGCAGGACATCAGTAGGAGTGTGCAGGACATCATGAAGCGTGTGCAGGACCCCAGTAGGGATGAGCAGGACGTCATGGAATGTGTGTAGGACCTTAGTAAAATTACACAGGACATCATAGAACGTGTGCAGGACCCCAATAGGGGTGTGCAGGACATCATGGAATGTGTGCAGGACCTTAGTAGGAGTGTGCAGGACATCATGAAAATTGTGCAAGACCCTGTAAGGATGAGCAGGGCGTCATGGAATGTGTGCAGGACATCAGTAGGAGTGTGCAGGACATCATGAAGCGTGTGCAGGACCCCAGTAGGGATGAGCAGGACGTCATGGAATGTGTGTAGGACCTTAGTAAAATTACACAGGACATCATAGAACGTGTGCAGGACCCCAATAGGGTGTGCAGGACATCATGGAATGTGTGCAGGACCTTAGTAGGAGTGTGCAGGACATCATGAAACGTGTGCAAGACCCTGTAAGGATGATCAGAACTTCGTGGAATGTGTGCAGGACATCAGTAGGAGTGTGCAGGACATCATGAAACGTGTGCAAGACCCCTGTAAGGATGAGCAGGACTTCATGGAATGTGTGCTGGATCTCAGTAGGGGTGTGCAGGACCTCAGTTCAATGTTCAGGACACCGTATGCAAGCCAGGCCTCCGAATCTACAAGAACGATAGTTAAGTCCGCCAGAACAGGGCTACCGTAATCTCACTCGAGTTGGCTCTAAAATTTTCTAAGTTCTGACTCCGAATTCGCTTAATCTTCCCTACAGGTGGTGATGTTTTCCTGCTTTTTAGTCCAGGCAGATCCTCAACTGCTGACCCCTAGAGAAGGACGGTGTGTGAATCAAGACACACCGCTCTTCACTTCTTTTATACTTTATCATTGATCAATTGGGTATCATCAAATTTGTTTACGAGAGCCGAATAACATCATTCCTAAGATTACGGTAGTCCTCTTCTGGCGCACTTAACTATCGTTCGCGCTGGAAATCAATTTCCATTTTCAGGCTCAATTTCATGATTGAGCCCGGTAGACCACACTGGTAAACTTTGGCGCGTCAAAAACGTTGGACGATGAGGTTAATATCCGCCACCAATTCTCACCAGTCATCTAGCCCTTTTTCCTAGAATGTTGGTGCGACAGTAAGATAACAGGAAAAATTGGTTACGGCACGAACTCCACATGCAGAAAAACTCCAAAAATGATTTTGGCGCAAAATTCAAATTCGTATTTACAATGTGTTCCGATTGACTTTTCTTTACAAATGAAGGCTTTTCATGGGCCCCTTCAACATTTTCTTTCACTAGAGGGGCCAAGCTACGCAAAAACTCATAGAAATGATGAAAAACTCTGATAAAAGAGGCCTGATACTGCGCTATCAATCATTGTTTTTATTAGAGCTCTACGGAAATACTTCGACTGATAGCCTCACCAATGGGCCGTTCATTTCATTTCTGTCTTGAGTGGTGCGTGCCCCCCCCCCCCGTCTAGAAGAGTGCCTAGAACCTGTACAATTGGGTCATTTTGAAACTCATTTCTTCATTTTTCGACTTTCAAATTCAAAAAGTATATGCCTTGCATCTATTTGTAGGAAGCCGCGTTGCAACAATTATCTCGCAGTCTTAGCAGCGGAGCGGTTGTTTCATCATTTCTAACACTGTGTTTTCGAAAAAAAAAACTTCACTTTCAGAGATTGACGATATTGTAGAAGGGAAACCCTTGTAAAAAGTTGTGAAATTTTTGAAAGTTGGGCTCCGCAGAAAAGGTCAAGGATTTGGCATTGCTCTTAAATGTCGTGAAATTGTTTTATTGGATTGGGCTCTCAACTTGATTTTTCAAATGTAGTGAAATTGTCGAATTGATTTGGCTGTGATGATACTATATGCAGATAACATAATCATTAAATGTAGTGAAATTGTTGCAAACGAATTTGGCAGGAGCTCTATGAATTATCACAGTCAAATCACGCGTCAGAAGGGGTTTCTCTTGGAGCGCATATTGAATCAAATGAGAACAAGAATAACTCTAGCAGAAAAACCTTCTCATACAATGTGAACCGTGAAAGCGTTCAGGACACGAAGACATAGCATTAGTAGCTAATAAATTGCGTTAGATTTCGTTTTCATGATCTTTATCTAATCGGTGAAGGAAGGTCTGGTACCTTAGTAGGAGCTACACTGAAAAGGCAGAATAACATTCGAAAACCTTATTTCTAGTCGATAAGGCCAGGTTTCGTTCATTGTTGGCTGTTTTCTTTTTGTCTTTATTTGCTCGCCAGAGGACCTTCTGACGCGTGATTTGACTGTGATAATTCATAGAGCTCCTGCCAAATTCGTTTGCAACAATTTCACTACATTTAATGATTATGTTATCTGCATATAGTATCATCACAGCCAAATCAATTCGACAATTTCACTACATTTGAAAAATCAAGTTGAGAGCCCAATCCAATAAAACAATTTCACGACATTTAAGAGCAATGCCAAATCCTTGACCTTTTCTGCGGAGCCCAACTTTCAAAAATTTGTTTTTGAATTTGGATGCTAATAAGCAAGTACCATTTATTGCAGAAAAATCAGAAGGCTGGTGAAGAAGGAAGAGGGAGCACTCAAAATGGGGTTGTGTGAATGACCTTACGAAACTGAAAAGCAGCCTGGCAACATGACCTGACATGACTCACATAACATCTCAAACTTTCTGCTTGCTATGCTTGTCATCCTTACACTTTTACAGAAGTTTTGCAAGGTGTTCTCTCCTGCGCGAATTCCGGGGCATAATTTCTCGGATGGCTAGCATCGAGTCTGGGCTCCTGCTCACTCTACGGGGTGGTCTTCACAACTTTTCGGATGAGCAGCAACGGGTCCCGAACACCTGCCCACTATCCGGGTTTCCACGACGTCCCGATGACTTCATCAGAAGCTCGAAGCACTTTTGGGACTATCCTAGACGGGGGGGGGTCATCCACGATTTTCCCATGAAAATGAATGGAAACCCTGATAAAAGATGTTTGATGCTGCTATCAATCATTGTTGTTGATGAAGTTGTGTAGAAATACTTTGATTGATAGCGTTATAGATCGGTGGTTCATTCCATTTCAGACTTGAATCTTGAGTGCCCCCCCCCCGCCTAGGCTAGTTCCGCACTTTTCACGACGTCCCGATGACGTCATCAAAAGCCCGAAGCACTTCTCACGATGTCCCGATGACGTCATCAGTAGCACGAAGCACTTTTCACGACGTCCCGATGACGTCATCAGAAGCACGAAGCACTTTTCACGACGTCCCGATCACGTCATCAGAAGCCCGAAGCACTTTTCACGACGTCCCCATGACCTCATCAGAAGCCCGAAGCACTCTCACGACGTCCCGACGGCGTCATCAGAAACTCGAGGCACTTTTCACGACGTCCCGATGACGTCATCAGAAGCCCGAAGCACTTTTCACGACGTCCCCATGACCTCATCAGAAGCCCGAAGCACTCTCACGACGTCCCCATGACCTCATCAGAAGCCCGAAGCACTCTCACGACGTCCCGATGACGTCATCAGAAGCCCGAAGCACTTTTCACGACGTCCCGATGACGTCATCAGAAGCCCGAAGCACTTTCACGACGTCCCGATGACGTCATCAGAAGCCCGAAGCACTTTTCACGACTTCCCGATGACGCCATCAGAAGCCCGAAGCACTCTCACGACGTCCCGATGACGTCATCAGAAGCCCGAAGCACTTTTCACGACGTCCCGATGACGTCATCAGAAGCCCGAAGCACTCTCACGACGTCCCGATGACGTCATCAGAAGCCCGAAGCACTTTTCACGACGTCCCGATGACGTCATCAGAAGCCCGAAGCACTTTCACGACGTCCCGATGACGTCATCAGAAGCCCGAAGCACTTTTCACGACGTCTCGATGACGTCATCAGAAGCCCGAAGCACTCTCACGACGTCCCGATGACGTCATCAGAAACCCGAAGCACTTTTCACGACGTCCCGATGACGCCATCAGAAGCCCGAAGCACTCTCACGACGTCCCGATGACGTCATCAGAAGACCGAAGCACTTTTCACGACGTCCCGATGACGTCATCAGAAGCCCGAAGCACTCTCACGACGTCCCGATGACGTCATCAGAAGCCCGAAGCACTTTTCACGACGTCCCGATGACGTCATCAGAAGCCCGAAGCACTCTCACGACGTCCCGAAGACGTCATAAGAAGCCCGAAGCACTTTTCACGACGTCCCGATGACGTCATCAGAAGCCCGAAGCACTCTCACGACGTCCCGATGACGTCATCAGAAGCCCGAAGCACTTTTCACGACGTCCCGATGACGTCATCAGAAGCCCGAAGCACTTTCACGACGTCCCGATGACGTCATCAGAAGCCCGAAGCACTTTTCACGATGTCCCCATGACCTCATCAGAAGCCCGAAGCACTCTCGCGACGTCCCGATGACGTCATCAGAAACTCGAGGCACTTTTCACGACGTCCCGATGACGTCATCAGAAGCCCGAAGCACTTTTCACGACGTCCCGATGACGTCATCAGAAGCCCGAAGCACTCTCACGACGTTCCGATGACGTCATCAGAAGCCCGAAGCACTTTTCACGACGTCCCGATGACGTCATCAGAAGCCCGAAGCACTTTTCACGACGTCCCGATGACGTCATCAGAAGCCCGAAGCACTTTTCACGACGTCCCGATGACGTCATCAGAAGCCCGAAGCACTCTCACGACGTCCCGATGACGTCATCAGAAGCCCGAAGCATTTTTCACGACGTCCCGATGACGTCATCAGAAGCCCGAAGCACTTTCACGACGTCCCGATGACGTCATCAGAAGCCCGAAGCACTTTTCACGACGTCCCCATGACCTCATCAGAAGCCCGAAGCACTCTCACGACGTCCCGATGACGTCATCAGAAACTCGAGGCACTTTTCACGACGTCCCGATGACGTCATCAGAAGCCCGAAGCACTTTTCACGACGTCCCCATGACCTCATCAGAAGCCCGAAGCACTCTCACGACGTCCCGATGACGTCATCAGAAGCCCGAAGCACTTTTCACGACGTCCCGATGACGTCATCAGAAGCCCGAAGCACTTTCACGACGTCCCGATGACGTCATCAGAAGCCCGAAGCACTTTTCACGACGTCCCGATGACGCCATCAGAAGCCCGAAGCACTCTCACGACGTCCCGATGACGTCATCAGAAGCCCGAAGCACTTTTCACGACGTCCCGATGACGTCATCAGAAGCCCGAAGCACTCTCACGACGTCCCGATGACGTCATCAGAAGCCCGAAGCACTTTTCACGACGTCCCGATGACGTCATCAGAAGCCCGAAGCACTTTCGACGTCCCGATGACGTCATCAGAAGCCCGAAGCACTTTTCACGACGTCCCGATGACGTCATCAGAAGCCCGAAGCACTCTCACGACGTCCCGATGACGTCATCAGAAGCCCGAAGCACTTTTCACGACGTCCCGATGACGCCATCAGAAGCCCGAAGCACTCTCACGACGTCCCGATGACGTCATCAGAAGACCGAAGCACTTTTCACGACGTCCCGATGACGTCATCGGAAGCCCGAAGCACTCTCACGACGTCCCGATGACGTCATCAGAAGCCCGAAGCACTTTTCACGACGTCCCGATGACGTCATCAGAAGCCCGAAGCACTCTCACGACGCCCCGATGACGTCATCAGAAGCCCGAAGCACTTTTCACGACGTCCCGATGACGTCATCAGAAGCCCGAAGCACTCTCACGACGTCCCGATGACGTCATCAGAAGCCCGAAGCACTTTTCACGAGGTCCCGATGACGTCATCAGAAGCCCGAAGCACTTTCACGACGTCCCGATGACGTCATCAGAAGCCCGAAGCACTTTTCACGACGTCCCCATGACCTCATCAGAAGCCCGAAGCACTCTCACGACGTCCCGATGACGTCATCAGAAACTCGAGGCACTTTTCACGACGTCCCGATGACGTCATCAGAAGCCCGAAGCACTCTCACGACGTCCCGATGACTTCATCAGAAGCCCGAAGCACTTTTCACGACGTCCCGATGACGTCATCAGAAGCCCGAAGCACTTTCACGACGTCCCGATGACGTCATCAGAAGCCCGAAGCACTTTTCACGACGTCCCGATGACGCCATCAGAAGCCCGAAGCACTCTCACGACGTCCCGATGACGTCATCAGAAACCCGAAGCACTTTTCACGACGTCCCGATGACGTCATAAGAAGCCCGAAGCACTCTCACGACGTCCCGATGACGTCACCAGAAGCCCGAAGCACTTTTCACGACGTCCCGATGACGTCATCAGAAGCCCGAAGCACTTTCACGACGTCCCGATGACGCCATCAGAAGCCCGAAGCACTTTTCAAGACGTCCCGATGACGTCATCAGAAGCCCGAAGCACTCTCACGACGTCCCGATGACGTCATCAGAAGCCCGAAGCACTTTCACGACGTCCCGATGACGTCATCAGAAGACCGAAGCACTTTTCACGACGTCCCGATGACGCCATCAGAAGCCCGAAGCACTCTCACGACGTCCCGATGACGTCATCAGAAGCCCGAAGCACTTTTCACGACGTCCCGATGACGTCATCAGAAGCCCGAAGCACTCTCACGACGTCCCGATGACGTCATCAGAAGCCCGAAGCACTTTTCACGACGTCCCGATGACGTCATCAGAAGCCCGAAGCACTTTCACGACGTCCCGATGACGTCATCAGAAGCCCGAAGCACTTTTCACGACGTCCCGATGACGTCATCAGAAGCCCGAAGCACTGTCACGACGTCCCGATAACGTCATCAGAAGCCCGAAGCACTTTTCACGACGTCCCGATGACGTCGTCAGAAGCCCGAAGCACTTTCACGACGTCCCGATGACGTCATCAGAAGCCCGAAGCACTTTTCACGACGTTCCCATGACCTCATCAGAAGCCCGAAGCACTCTCACGACGTCCCGATGACGTCATCAGAAACTCGAGGCACTTTTCACGACGTCCCGATGACGTCATCAGAAGCCCGAAGCACTTTTCACGACGTCCCCATGACCTCATCAGAAGCCCGAAGCACTCTCACGACGTCCCGATGACGTCATCAGAAGCCCGAAGCACTTTTCACGACGTCCCGATGACGTCATCAGAAGCCCGAAGCACTTTCACGACGTCCCGATGACGTCATCAGAAGCCCGAAGCACTTTTCACGACGTCCCGATGACGCCATCAGAAGCCCGAAGCACTCTCACGACGTCCCGATGACGTCATCAGAAACCCGAAGCACCTTCACGACGTCCCGATGACGTCGTCAGAAGCCCGAAGCACTTTTCACGACGTCCCGATGACGTCATCAGAAGCCCGAAGCACTTTTCACGACGTCCCGATGACGTCATCAGAAGCCCGAAGCACTTTCACGACGTCCCGATGACGCCATCAGAAGCCCGAAGCACTTTTCACGGCGTCCCGATGACGTCATCAGAAGCCCGAAGCACTTTCACGACGTCCCGATGACGTCATCAGAAGCCCGAAGCACTTTTCACGACGTCCCGATGACGTCATCAGAAGCCCGAAGCACTCTCACGACGTCCCCAGGACCTCATCAGAAGCCCGAAGCACTTTTCACGACGTCCCGATGACGTCATCAGAAGCCCGAAGCACTCTCACGACGTCCCGATGACGTCATCAGAAGCCCGAAGCACTTTTCACGACGTCCCCATGACCTCATCAGAAGCCCGAAGCACTTTTTACGACGTCCCGATGACGTCATCAGAAGCCCGAAGCACTTTCACGACGTCCCGATGACGTCATCAGAAGCCCGAAGCACTTTTCACGGCGTCCCGATGACGTCATTAGAAGCCACGACGTCCCGATGACGTCATCAGAAACTCGAGGCACTTTTCACGACGTCCCGATGACGTCATCAGAAGCCCGAAGCACTTTTCACGACCTCCCGATGACGTCATCAGATGCCCGAAGCACTTTTCGCGACGTCCCCATGACCTCATCAGAAGCCCGAAGCACTCTCACGACGTCCCGATGACGTCATCAGAAGCCCGAAGCACTTTTCACGACGTCCCGATGACGTCATCAGATGCCCGAAGCACTTTTCGCGACGTCCCCATGACCTCATCAGAAGCCCGAAGCACTCTCACGACGTCCCGATGACGTCATCAGAAGCCCCCTCACCTACAAATCGGTTAATTACCAGCCTACGTACCTCCTACCAACTTACCTGTCTGCCAAGTTGATTGCCTGAGACCATTGGCAGTGGCTATTAGCAGTGAGGACTGAAAAGCGTGACGGCCCACGGCCTACGGCCCACGGCCTACGGCCTACGGCTCACGGCCTACGGAGCACACCATGAAATTTTCTTAAGCTTTCGGGCTCACAACTTTGTTATTTGTGAAGCGATTTTGCTGAAATTCGGACAGCAGGTGTCTTCTGGACCCCTTTGCTTATATCCAGAAGGAAATCTTCAGAAATTTTGTTTCAAAGATTCTATAAACTATTTTATAAAATTCTAAGTGATCACAAGGCCTAGGCAAAACCAAACCTCTCCAGCCGCTTCGCGGCTGGAGCGATAGAAAGCAGTTGAAAAACTATGAAGGTAGCGCGGTGAAAAACGGGCAAATTAGTCCATGGGAAGGCTATTTGTCTTCTCACGACGTCGTGGAAACGCTCTTGGAACGCACCCCAGATCTTGTTTACTTTTTTCGCTAAGCTGAGGTCGCAATCCCACAACACACTTCTGAAATATGTGCTGCTCGGCTGACTTTTCTTCAGAACATGGATTCCGTTAGGCTGAACTGAATTTTTCCCCGGTTTGAAAAATGCCTTCGCAACGGCCGCTCGACACGCGCGCCGACCGCGTGGGCAGACAGTCTCTTCCGAACGGACTTTACTTATTGGAAGAAGACCAGAGTTATGGAAAACAAACCCGTTACATAGAAGTGGCCCCCGTTCCTACAGTCTCATGGTAATTCTACCAGGTCTACCAGGTACTTTGACCTCACGGTCACATTGAAGTTTAAAATTGTGATTAAAATGGTGATGATCTTGAGGCAACATGTGAGGTTACAAAACAATAGCCAGAAATGAAGGCGAGAAGCCGCCGGAGGTTATCAACGAAAGCCTTAGCTTATCTTATCTTGTATAAGTATATCTCATTCGCGTACATTTTTCAGCACACTCTGGTCGTGACTGATCAGCTTTTCTGTGGTGGGTTCCATCACTCTTTTGAAGATTTTCTTTATTCCTCCCGTCTTCAAAGACATCGTCCACGGAGACAAGAACGATTTTAGTGTGCTAGCGGAGGTTAGGAACCGCAATCTTTGCCGTGAAATTAAATGCATTGGGAGTGCTGGCTGCGAACAAAACAACTGAATGGACGCCGACTAATAGTTTTCAAACCCTCATCATCACTTATGGACTTTTTGAAGAGGTTCACAAATAGGCCGGGTGTTATCGCAGCAGAGGGGGGGGGTCAATTTGGCTATCTCACTTGGCCACGCCCATTTTTTCCGTACGGAAACGAGTTTATAACACCATCCAGGGGTTTTCCTCCCCTTCCAAAATCAGTACAGCCGTCGCAGCACGGAAAAATGGGCAATGGGCGTGGCCAAACGGAACAGTATTGTGCCCCCCCCCCCTATAGCGATAGGACCAATTCCTAAATTAAGTTTCGGACACTGTAGTACCCCATTTTATTTGAGTGCAACGGCCCCTTTCCTCCATACTCATCAAAAAACACAAGGAGCAGTAAAAATGTGAAAACTTATCAGTTGCCATGAAATCAGTTGTTTGGTCTGCAAACAATAGCGGCTGAGCATTTAATTTCACGGCTAAGATTACGGTACCTACTCTCCGCTAGCACACTAAAATCGTTCTTGTTCCACGGAGATGTTCACGTTCCAGTTTATCGCATAGCTGTGACCTCCTCTTTGAGCGCAATACATGTGAGAATCTTCTTGCCTCGACTCCGCAGTTCAATGAAGAAACAGTTTCCCGAGGAGAGGGACGTCGTGTGCCCAGTGGGTCGGTGTGGAATTGTTGGGCCTATCCTAGACGAGGGGGGGGGCACCCGAAATTTATTCATAGAAATGAAGGAAACTGTCAAAAGATGCCTAATAGTGCTATCAATCATTGTCGGTGGTTAGTTCATTTCTGACTCGAATCCTGAGTGCCCCCCCCATCTAGGATAGTGCCGAATTGTTGACCGTTGCGGGGAAAGAGGCTTTCATGAGTTAAAAACGTCTTGACGGTGCTAGGTGGGAAGGGGTGGGGCACTATGGCGCGATGGACTTAGCCACGCCCATTTTACTGTGCTGCACTAAATTTGAGCACCTACCCGGGGTTTACCTCCCCCGCCAAAATCAGGAGAGTCATTGCGGCATGGAAAAATGGGCGTGGCCAAGTGCGATACAACAGTGGCCCCCCACTTTCCCACATAGCACCGTCTTGGCCACCACCGTAAACACAAGTTACCAAAACGATTGCTCACATCATACATAGCCTTCACTTCCCCGCTACTCGCACTTCTATTATCATAATCGTAGGTGCGAAGCGGTTGTTTTTCGGAAGTTTCTACTACGAAAATGAAGAAATCATTCTCAAAACCACACCGCTTCTATGATAGTGATACAGAAAAGTGCGAGTAGCAGGGAAATGGAGGTTACAGTTAGGTCCGTGGCCTGCTTCGTCAAGAAAAAAAAACATTCAAATCTCACCCACGGCTGGCGCGGGCTGTTTAAATCTTACCGGCGGCTGGCGGTAAGGTATGCTGATCAGCAGACAAGCACGATCATGCCGATCATTTTTCCCGCAGGGCTACCGTAACCCTCCTTTAAAATTTTTCCAAGTGTCAGCATGGTTATGAGCACATCCTAATAGCGGGTGCGCAACTTTAGGATAAAATCAATTAGTGCGACTGTAATTAGCGATGGTTCGCACCTCGACTCAGATTACCAGGAGGTATAAGTATCTGCCTCGACTCAGAATCTCTCGCCAACTCCGCACGGCGACTAGATAGCCGCAACGCGACGATGAGGTGTGCCTTAGTATTCTTCGTCGAGGAGGGTGAGTGGATGCATTGGCATCGTTCTGAATGGGATACTCCTAATGACTCTGCCATAGGCAAAGTTAGAGGCATGGTAATCTCATTGATTGGTGTTAGAGGAAGGTAACGAATACCGAATGGATAAGGATAAAAAACAAAACCAGGAGTTATCTCTACTAATGAAAAACAAATGGTGTTCAATTAATTTAAAGGCAGTGTTCACGATAATCTTCAATTTTGAGATTAATCGCTAATTCGATTGTTTGGCCCCCGAGTAGAACAGAAATGACGAAGAAACCGAGAGAAACGTCGCAGAATGGCACGAAATCCTTTACTCTCACCCCGCTTCTTTACTCTGAGTGGAACTGTTTGTTGTGGCAATGAAATCTTTTGTGGACCCGTCTTTTGAGGTTCTCTATTTTGTGCTGCTGCGTTCTTCCGTTCGGACCCTAACTAATACTGTTTCGCCCAAAATTTTGTTCCATTTTTAGTCCCATTTTTTTACCGGTGACAACATGTTCATCCAAATGGACAACTAGTTCAGGCTAGAGATTAATGTCAATGAAATAAGACGTTTAAAGGCAGTGTCCACGATAAATTTCGTCTTCGGTTTTTGGCCGGAAATCGAAAGTTCAGGGTCTCATTGGAGCACTGGGATAGAAAGAACGAACGAAAACGACACTTGGTAGCCAACGCATTGTTTTGAGTAGAAAACTCGGGAACGAAAATTATCGTGAACACTGCCTTCAAATGAATGAGGGTGCGTGGAACTTGAAAATTGAATTACTTGATGGAATCTGTGGAATTTAAATAAAATAATCATAGAAATGTAATATAATAATGACATTGAACAAGTCCTGAAATAATCTTCGAAATAAAATAAAATAATCAATAATCATCATCGAAATAAAGTAATAGCTTGCAGCGAAAGTTTCATCGATAAATGAGCGTGGATGCGTGGAACATGAAAATCAAATTACTTGATGGAACCTATGGAATTTGAATTAAATAATCATCGGAATAAAATCTTATAATGTTCATCAGAAAAATAATGAAGTAATCATCGGAATGAAAACTTTTTTTGAAAATAAAAGGATGAAGGATAAAGTTCTCGGCGTATATCAATCCTCTGGGAAAATAGGTTTAAAAATTATCTAAGGTGCCCAGAGTAGGAAATTTTTAGACGAATAAGCATTTGCATAAAAAAGTCAATGAAATAATTGTTATATTAGCAAAAATTTTTTTTTACCTTTGTGGGTACAAGCAGGTGGGTGTGTGCTAATCGTAGACCGTTTCATCAACGTGTAATGAAGGACTGACGTTTCTCGGGACGAGATTGTGGAGTACTGCAAGAAGATGTCGCGTTTTGCAACAAACTCAGCTGTGTGATTCTTTAGTACTTTTGTCACCAAATACTTATGTAAATTAATAATTTTCCGCGTGTAATAATCCAATGGATCTTACATAATTATTTTGTGTTCAAATATTTAGAAAAAGTAATACTGCATGCTCATGTAATATCTAATAAACATGCGCTGTCAATCCTCCTAATCAATATACTGGCAGTGGATCGGTTACCGTCTGTAGTCCAATCATAATCCGAGAGGCAGCAATTGAACCTGCATACTGTGCTTATCTGGGCCAAATTCCGGTCTGCAATTGCGTCTCGACACGCTTTGCGGCCGCACACGCTCGAGTCAGTCGGGTTTCCAGCGCCAAAGCCGGCTCGATGTGGCTTTTTTATACAATTTTCTTCAATTTTTCTTGGTTTCTAGTTCCCAGAACCCACCTAGGGTCAGCAGATCGACAGCTGCGGCGCTGGGAGCTCTTCTGATTCGGGAGCGTGCGGCCGCAGAGCGTGTCGAGACGCAATTGCGGACCGGAATTCGGCCCAGATAAGCACAGTAACTGGCCGCGCGGAAACCGCCGCGCGATCTTAGCTGTCTGCTCTCTCTCTCTCGAGGTGGGAGGGGCCTTCTGACGAGCGAGCCGAGGTGCGAACAGCGCTAACGAGTTTTTAATTACACCAGTGATCTCTGATTTTATCCTAAAGTCCCTCTCCCCTAATAGCCAACAAACATGTTTGCACGATTTCGGCCTCCTCAGCCACTCCCCACTGGCTTCTCGAGGAGAGCGGTCTGTGAATGAATGCATACCGCTCCTCCGCTCTTTTATACCCCACATGTTATGAGCGTGTGTTTACATTCGTTATCATGTTTTGTTCAAGAATGGTTACGGTAGCCCTGCGGAAAAAGTGATCGGCATGGGCGTGCTTTTGATCAGCAGTGCTCTTCTCTCGGCCTGAGTCGATAAGCCGGACGGCGCATGCAACCGCTGCGCCAGCCGCGGGTGAGAATTAAATGTTTTTTCTTGAGGAAGCAAGCCACGGACCTAACTATACGTTCTTACCGCACATGTCTAACATCATCACTTTACTCATTCGGAAGGCTATAAACTAGTTGGGGGGGGCACTCAAGATTCATTCAGAGAAATGACGATTTTCTTAACAGCTTTGCGTGTTAAAAAACGTGTTATACTTGTTAGAAACGTGTTGGCGTGTCGTACTACGTGTTAGAAACGTGCCAAAAAGGTTTCATATCAATCATTTCAACATAAATCTTGAGTAACCCCCCCCCCAACTAGTTTCATACCGGTTGTTCCTCCATTATTGGGCTGAGATGAGTTGCGAAACTTCGCACAAGGGTGACCATCAAGGGTGAGGTCACATTTGTGCTGAAAAATGGAATGCAAGAATTTTCGCGTACGATGTTTCTAATTACAACAGCTAGAAGTGACAAACAGTTTTGTGGCTCCGGATGTCAACGAACCACTGAACGTGGAGCCATTTTTTGTAGGCATCAGGAGATGACGACAAGATCGAGAAGCGTTATATCCAAATAAGAATTCCGTTCGCCTTCCAACCACTCGCAGACACGGAAGCGAAATTAAAGCTGAGTATTTTCAAGGTTCGTCTACTATAAAAGAGAAAATCGTAATTAATGGACTTTCAAACAACGGTGCTATCCTAGACGGGGGGGGACCCAGTATTCGGGAAAACAAGCCATCGAATGGAAACGCTATGAATCGAAGCATTTCTATTGAGTTTCCAGAACAACAATGAAATCCCAATTCTTCCTAATATACAAGCTATACTCTAAGAATCTTCTCCGCGACTCCTCTGCCGGAGGAGTCGCGGGAAAGTCGCGGGTGGGATGCGGGGCAGTCGCGGGGGAGATGCGGGGAGAACGCGGGAGGGACGCGGAAGAGATGCGGGGAAGACGCGGAGGAGATGCGGGGCAGTCACGGGGAGATGCGGAGGAGACGCGGAGCAGATGCGAGGAGAACGCGGGAAAGACGCGGAGAAGACGCGGAAGCTTCCTCCACTAAAAGGTCGCGGAGGATCCGTGGTGGTCGCTTACTCTGAGAAATATTGCCGCACAGGAAATGGAGTGAAGAACGAAGACGCGGTTGAAATTCATCCATCTATCCAGCCGCTAGTGAGTTCGATTTTCGAACTCACTAGCGGCTGGATAGATGGATGAATTTCAACCGCGTCTTCGTTCTTCACTCCATTTCCTGTTTCTCTTTTCATTCTGTTCTGCTCTCGCGCAGCGACTGCGATTGGAGAGAAATACGGGCCCGCTCTGAAGTTTTCGATAAAAATACGAGCAGCTGAAAATACATGTTTCGAAGGGCCTTATCAGCGTGAAGAAACTTGCAGTTTAGTTATGGTTAGTTACATACAAATAGCGCTATTTTACAGGCAACCTAGTAGACGTCGGAAGCATGACAAATATTAGCAGGAACAACTAACTGAAAGGCTTTCGCAAACTTTTTCTATATTGATCAGTGTCATCATTTTCCACCCTTCCTCTGAAGTTTATAATAATGTTACGAACAGATTAAAAAGCCAAAATCATGTTTGGGTAGGCTCCATGTGAGTACAGAAACTCGCACTTCAGTTTTCGTATCTTGAAAATAGCGCTAAACAGCAGACAGATTAGTGAACGTCAGGCTCTGAGAGAAATTGCCGCTGCGGCTCCGCGATAGTGCCGCTTCGGAGCCTACAGGGCACTATCGCGGAGCCGCGCCGGCGCTACCGCGGAGTCGTGGCGGAACTAACGCGGAGCCGTGAT
Organism: Aplectana chamaeleonis; assembly: GCA_029168955.1. Taxonomy (NCBI): domain Eukaryota; kingdom Metazoa; phylum Nematoda; class Chromadorea; order Rhabditida; family Cosmocercidae; genus Aplectana; species Aplectana chamaeleonis. The sequence goes on from JAPDOI010000526.1 coordinate 120,775, forward strand.
GGGGCAGTGCCTCTTCGGCTCCGCGATAGTGCCGCAGCGGCTCCGGAAGAGTACCTCATATTAAGTTATTACAGAATCATCATACACCTAGGGGGGCCTAAGAGCAAAAATACGCACCTGTGGTCATTACGTCATCTGTCTAGTAGGGACAGAGACTACCGCCGTTTTTGCGCCCAAAAAAATATGGAATGTACCTCAAACTTGGGTAGTTGAACCGGCGACAACTTCGTTTAATCACACAGGATAGTACATCGTACTCCGCGCGAGGGCACTGTTTCATCCTCGCGGAGCCGGCGCGGTTCTAACGCGGAGCCGGCGCGGTTCTAACGCGGAGTCGCTGCGGTACTATTGCGGCGATGACGAGGCTCAAGACACGGCAACAAAATCGTTTGATCACGGAGCCGCTGCGGTACTATCGCGGAATTATCGCGGCACAGTCGAGGGTCGCGGTACCTTCCCGGCACTGTCGCGGCAAATTTTCTCAGAGGAAGCGTGACGAATTTGTACCCGAACAACTAACTAACTGAAAGGTTTTTGTAATATTTTGCACTGTGTGAAACTTATCGAAGGCTAGCATTTTTAGCCTCTGCTGTTGTAAATACTTTAGAACAATATAATCTACATCTTCGTTTCTTGCACTAGGAGCACCAACAGCTTGACGTGTGTACTGTGCTTCTCTGGGCCGAAATCCGGTCCGCAATTGCGTCTCGACACGCTTTGCGGCCGCGCGCATTCGAGTCGGAAGAGTTTCCAGCGCCGCAGCCGCCGATCTGTTGACTTTAAGTGGGTTTTAAAAATTGGAAAGTAAACATAGTTAGAGAAAACTGTATAAAAAAGCCATATCGAGTCGGCTTTAGCGCTGGAAACTCAGCTCACTCGAGCGCGTGCGGCCGCAAAGCGTGTCGAGACGCAATTGCGGACCGGAATCTGGCCCAGATAAGCACTGTATACAATAGTTCAAGGAACGGAATCGACGCCATATTGATTTGACCCATCAGTTTTCACTCTTCATTTTGTTGGTCCGTCACTCGTCCTTTTCAAAATCCGTCTTGTTTGGCTGTATAATGTGATCTTTGTTATAAGGCTTGTAATGTGTAAATGCCGAATTCAAGAAGGGAATGTAAATATGATAACCTAACTATAAAATATTACGGTACAAATTAGGTTACGGAGCATTTATTGAGTTTCTGCCTTAAAAATTCTGTGTTTGACCGTTTTGAATAATTTTCTGCTCATCCACTGAAACCAAATGAAAAATCGCGATTTAGGAAAGGATTCGCTCCGTAAGGCAGGTTGTTGATGAGTAAAAGAGAAAATGCAAAGTTAGGTCGAGTTGAAATTCAAGAAGTGCTTCGGGTATGAACCGATAATGTTAATTGCGAAGGTTGCGCTCCCCAATAAAGGTCAAGGATCCGGTTTAGAAGGAAATTTCTTAAATTCTTTGCAACTGGTTACTTCATTTGACCGTTATTTGGCTCAATACACGGGCGACGTAAATGCTATAAAACCACGAAATTCTCATGGTTTCTACGCGTGCTGGTGCGGAGCGACGGTTAGAGACGGTGATAGAGTGCATCACAGACGGAGGGAGCAGAATCGCCAGCGCCGCTCGCGCCATGAGTCGTGAGAATTACGACGTTTTACAGAGGATAGATAACCAATGAATGTTATAACCCAGTATGCTTCAGCTGAAGCCTTATAACAGAGTGTTTTCTCGAATTTGAGAAGATAGCTATCAGATCTGACGAAGATTGTCTAAGCGCGCCTGACCTATCGATCTTGCGCGCAATTGCTCAGTTCCGTAGTATCGCACGGATAACACCCTTTCCTACTCTCCCCTTTATTCTTCCTTCAACTATTACCACTTACTGCAATATCCGAAACTAACGTATTTCCTGTTATTGAACACACCCCTCTAATTGAACCACTCTGCCAATTCGAGACTTGATGCTTCGGGGGAAAGCGGCCTTTATCACGCTCTGTTATCATCAGGTATCAAATTCACCTTTAGCGCCGTCATCAAAGCTTATACGCGCAAAGGGTGACTTTGCTGAGCGGTTGGATACCAGTAAAAAAACTGACTAATAAAACTAAAAAAAAACCTAAACTAAAAAACCTAAACTAAAACTAAAAACTGAGTAATAAAACTTCAGACTAGGCTCTTGAACTGATGCTTCCACAATCTCTGATATCATATATTCACATATTTCCCAAGTTAATTTCTTCCAAAAAAATTTATAAGTTCGTTTTCGATTTTGTTGACACGAGCTTCATCGACTTGTTATGCTTAAAAACAATTTTAAGGCAGCGTTCACGATGAACATCATCGGTGACTTTCCACAGTGAAATGATAGGCGAGGAGGATTCTAGGCTCCCAGTGTCGAAAAAACGAACCAGGAGCGGCAAAATAACAGCTGCAAACAAGCGTCTTGGTGTCCCAGAACCACCCGGTGGTCCACTTCCGCCCCCTCAATGTGAACAAATGAAGACTCAGATTACAGGAATAATCAGGTCAAGGAAGTACTGATAAATGAGCTGATCGCTTGATTGCACCTTAATAGCGGTAAATTCCTCCAGGCTCAAAAATCAGCGTGAAAAAGGGAGGGCCTACTTTATCTCAAAAACGCGTCTTTCGCGTGGTTTTTAAGTTTTTTTTTCTTGCTCTACAGGGCATCGGACCTTCCGTAAACCGAGATGATATCGGAAGTGAAATTCATTGTGAACACTGCCTTCAACTGATCGCCTTTCGGGCCGTCCAGAGCGATTGAAAAGCGCGGTTCTTGAACGACCTGACAACAGCTTTTCCAGAAGCGAGTTCTTTGCGTCCAGAATCCTCTATAGGTAAAGTCTACCATTGGTGGTTTCTGATTTCCTCGTCGTATAAGCGATTTCTTTACGTAATTGATCCAATCTTCGTAACGCTGTGGAATCATGGTTTTTCAAGCATCGCTAAAGTCAACGTCTAGGGCCAAAACAAGTCGACTTTGATCGACTAAAATCCAATCAAACAAAAATATTTGTGAAGAACCTAAATAAACTTCGTGAATTTGCCGCGAATAACACCAACGTCGAACTTTCGCTCTGCGTTTTTTCCTGGTCATTTGAAGTTCGGTGAGGTTTCATCGTAAGTTGTCTCATACAAGCAATCTTTGACAAAGAAAAGGATGGCCGATAGTTTTTTTGTGAATATTCAAACCTCACATTATTGAAAAAAATCTCGGGCAAATTGGTCTCTCTCAAATGCCACATTCGTGTTGCCAATCACTTACCCAAGTACCGGGGGTCCACTCCGAAAAGAGGTGTACTTCAAATAGAGGTGTACCTCTATTAGAGTAAATACGGTATTTTCTTTTTTGCAAGTTTCTCATACATATCGACCGGATGGGACCAGTACGGCCGGTTTTCGGCCGACTATGACGGGGCCCTACGTAACTAAAGAACCGAGCAGATTGCTTGCAAAAACGGGGTGCATTTCAGGGGCATGATTCAGATGGCAGCACCTCCTTCGCTTCGCTTATTCAAACTGTGTCCAGTGTGATAGCGTTTTGGACTTGTACGGATTTCACAGCAAAACGAATGCAATGTTGTGTAAAAACTTCTTTTTGGCTCTGGCATCGTTGAATACACAGCATTGACGAAATCTGCGTCGGGGAAAACTATGTACAAAATGGATGGCGGCAATAGGAATCAACTCACAAAGTGATTCGCACATGAGCTGTAGATCAACCGTACAGTTGAGACGTCGGAATGAAAATGAAGCTCATCTGTTTATGAATCCTGAGTAGTAGCTTCGTTGTCCGCAGCATATTCATGCTATCCTAGGAGTTGAGTTGTGCAGTATGTTGTTTTTAAGTAGTCCGTGTAGCGAGTCAATGCATAGTCAAGCGTTGGTTGTTCGTGACTTCTCGTCTGTTTGAAGGTAGTTTTGTACGTGTACGAACTCAAGATATATTGATTATTACTTGTCCGTCGCCCCTTTGTTCGCACATTAGATGTCTATGAGGAAAACCACGGCAAGCCAATTAAGTTTGAATAAAATAAGTGAACTTATAGTTGTGCGTGTCTAGATACATTGTTTTATACTTGTTCGAGGTGTTTTAGTTAGTTTTTAACTTGAGTAAAAAGTTCTGAGCAGATGCACTTTCCACGCCCACCGACGTGAACAAATGAGTGCTCGAGATTGTGAGATGAGCGATGGTTTCCGATCAAAAGCCCCGTTCTTCCCTTCATTCTCAACTTCTCTCTTTACTCAGGTCAACTCGCATACACTGGCTGCAAAAGACGGAAGTTACAAGCCTCGGACAACTCGTCCACCATGCTTGCCTAGCTCAATTTTTGAGGGACCAAAACTCCATTCCCTGAAGGTCTTGTGCGATTTCAGAGATATCATTGGAATCAGCATGGGGCCGTTCTCAAGATAGGCGGAAAAACAGAAAAACGATTTCTATCGTGAACACTGCCTTTAAGGAAACATGAGGGGTGGGACTCCGTTTATTCGTAGTCGCGGTCTAACCACAGAGTACGACAGACCAGGCCAGTTTGCTGTCAAGTGGATTCCATAATTTTGCGCCCGATTGCTGAGCGCGGCTTTTCATTTGAGATACCTGCACAGATTCTTAGTCTTTCACGCTCTTCATTACAAAAAAATCATTTCTTACCATCCAAAACCTTTTTCTGGGTTGGGGGAGGTAGAATGTCGACACTGATAGTCTCTTCTATCTTCTTTGTCTGACATTTTCATCCAAAATGCCTTTATTTTCCTTTTACTGAGGTTGAGATTTGAGGGAGAAAGAATCTCTACGATCGCTTCATTATCAACGCTGCGTTCGATATCATCTTGGTTTTGGAATCCGTTACCTGTCTTCTGAGAGGACGAATGCTTCTGGAATCTGCGTCAGTGCGGTTCCGCTTCTCTCGACACTCACTTATATATTAAGGAAGGTCAGGGCTGTTGAAATGAATTCATTTGAATGAAGAGTCTGATAGTTTCCACCGTCATTCAGAACGATAGTAAGATCCCAATGTTTCAGGGATTCATCACTTGGCTATCCCACAAATACGCATTTTGCGCATTTCAGCACTTCCACAACGGGCAGAACTTATCCCGGCACCAAGGGTGCACCTCAGAAAGGGAAGTACTTGTCATGGGGTATAATTCGAATAGAGGGTGTATCGTCAATCACTGGATGAGGGATCGCCGCGACGCTGCTTGGCGGTAAAAATTGCACGCGGGAAAACGAAGAAACTATTGATCGAACGATTTCGCGCCTAACTGCTGAGCGCGGCTATCTCCCAGTGAGACACCAACGATACCTCTCATTTTCAGGCCTTTCTTTTTGGTACACTTCTATTACAAATGTACTTCAAACAGAGGTGATGCACATCAGCTATAGGGGTTTTGTACATGCAGTGTATGTATAAAATCACATGCACGGAGAAGTCTCATTTATACCTACCCGGGCTAACTTCTACAGAAAACGGAATGCATTTGCCAAACTGGGCAAGTGAGCGTCCAATGTTGAGAACCTTCTTGGACGAGGACTATTTCCGTTTCTGGAAACGAAGCGGTGAGCAGCTTGAACTCATTCCGTGTCAAATGAACTTGCATTTATTCTTCTTCTCCATGCTCGCTTCAGAGCGGGGTTTGCTCTTCTGATACGTTGGCACCAATTTCGCATGCCGCCCGATCAGGGGCACCTGGGGCAGTTAAGGCCTATGCACAGTTTGGCAGCAGAAGACGTGCCGCAATGATGATGGATGGAGAGCGGTTACGCAGCTTCGTGCCTGCCCTTTATTTTCCATCATTGCGGCGCTACTTTTGCCGCCAGACTATGCAGAGGCCTTTAAGGCTCCGTCCATAGCAGACGACCAGCGGCAAAGCGTCAAGGCGCCGGAGCATTATGCGCCAGCGCTCAAACGCTGGCGTATGACGCTCGACGGCTTTCGCATTCAACGTGTCCGAAGACGGCACGTGGTTAACGATGGCATCGATAATATTAGTGACAGCCGTTACGGTCACTATGCCTCCACCGTCAGCGACTCGCCAGCTGCAGTGGTCGCTGGGGAGTCAGATCAATAACAAATGCTGAAGATGCAATCACACATCGAAAAGGGTAGCCACTGGAATCCATCCATGAAGTAAAGCCGATCTATGCTAATTCGTTCATGACCTGTAGGATGCGTCAAGCCTTGTGGGCGAAAGTTTATAATTTCAGGCGAACATCCTGTTTTTGACTGCGTAGTTGTCATTTAACTCAAACTTCCCACAAATTTTCGCATCCTGATAGTTGACTTTGGGTTTGTTTACTTCAGATAGCACGCGCGCCCACGTGGTCGATTCGTTTCGCCGCATTACGTACTCGCTTTTGTTCCCGGAGAAGGGGAGAGGAAGGAAAAAATTCATCCTGAATTTCTTATCTGCCTTTTTTCTCTTCTTCGAGAAATAACTTTCAACGATCGCCGAGTCCACGAATAATATGGGAAGTTTTCTGGCCACGCGTTATACACGTGCACAGTTCTCCGCAGTAGATAATTAGCTGTTCCATTGTTTGCCTGATTTTTTTGATAGACCATCATTTTTCGCCATGTCTATCTAAGACCAAAAACTGTGCTGTATGAATTGATACACTATGAAAAATATTTATTTGATATGCCTACTTACATCAATCAACTGCATGACAAGTATAGGACTTTCCAGTTCAGTTACTTGATTATCTATCAATTATTGTTTGTAATGGTGTTCGCCAATCAAGTCTGTCTCAAGCTCATTAGATACACACTGAATGACGGAAGCAATCTGTAACCGTCTGGCTCATTCCGAATCGGAAGAACATGACAGGCCGCACAATGAAGCCCTAGCCTCTTGTCTTGCAAAAATCATTTCATACAATGAAAACACTCAAATGCATATGGCGTCCGTGAACATGCAAAATGCTAACGATGGGATGTAAAATTACACAACAACTATGTAAGTTGAAGGATGGACAGAAGCTCAACAACCTCACTGAATATAAGGGAACTTCTAATGATCTACGAAAAGGTTGACGATAGGGAAGCCTTTGCGGCTCACACCTACGAAATTTCAGCCGGCATAAATCTTGCTGACTGCTGCCGTACTCCATGTCGGTTGCCGGCCGAATGCTGATCAACATACCTAATTCCATTGACTATGCGCTTGTATGGAAAAAATACTTCCTCCATTAAATTGCAATAGTTTTATGAGAGCCGTCGATCATAACAGCCCAATAAATGCCTTGGTTCCACTGACCAAGAAGTGCCCCTCAGACAGAAATTTCATACCGCTGAGCATTTGCGCATTGCAAGCGAGTAAAATATTCTGTTCTAGCAGGTGCACCACACTCTTTGATCAATTCAGAGAGACGAATTCTGATAGAATAGGTATATGTATGTTGCATCATCCACGCTCACCGGCTGTACCAGTGAAACTTCGAGGCTGAACCTGCTACAATTTCCATGTGTTAACGAGGTGTTTATATGTAAAGTTAAATATCAAAGTCTCAATCTTTTCAAAATTGATAGCTATGCCAGAACATTGTATAGCCCTGATTCAAATAGCAAATTGTTGATGAGCTCACCTGTATGAGATCCTGATTTACTCCCTGATGTCGTCCAGTATCCGAGGGGTTGCTGACAGATTGAATACAACTAACGTGACCAACGCCAACCCGTCATTAGCTGTCACTAGATATAGTACATTGTGGACTGTCTCAATGTGCGTTGGGTCCTGGCGCGAATGGAGCCTTTGGCACAGCACGTGCACTCCCCGCCCTTATTTCCTTGCCATTCATTTTTTTTTCTGTGTGGCGCGACATTTATCGTCATTGGTTGCTTACGAGAACATTTTGATGTTTCTCGATTCCGGATTATATTGCTCCGCAGTCAATTTAACTGAAATGGCTAGACATCAGAACGATGACCGGAATCTCCCAGTGTTATTCTGCCATTTTAGGTCTAATTGACGTTTAGGCAGTGGCCTAGATGGGAGCCCATTGCATCAAAGCGCTTTTCGCAGAATGTCATCGTGATAGCGATCGTGAAAACATTTCGCAACGCTCGGCTTGAAACAAATCAACCGAGCAATCGATATTGCGTCACAATTTGTGCCTTTTTCATTGGTGTTCGTATCGGGTTAAGAATTCGTTTAACCCTCCCGATTTCAATTTTGTTGATCTACATGCCCTACTTGGGCGCTATAACGATTAGGAACTACGATGTTTTGCGTCAAATCAATGTAAAAATTGAAGAAATTGGGAAGACGGCAGAGAAACGGGCTTGCTATGATCTGCTCCATCGATAAATTTTGAATTTGGCGCCCACCGCACGCGCAGCGCCCTGTGGTGCGGTCGAATTGGCGTCGTCCGTTCTATCGACGTTTCCTTTTTTCTCACTCGGTTTTCCTATTCGAGGAAGTGTTTATGCAGTTTTCTATCGTTTGTCATTGCCGAACGAGCGGTATTTGTCGCACATTCTCGAGTATGAATGCTGAGTAAAGCACTTTTCTGACCTAGGGTCAGGGAAGTGAAGGGAATGGTTTATGGTTTTCGCGGTTATACTTTGATTTCGCATATAGTCCCACATGGCCCAGTCATTTGTGCTGCTTGCTTCTCTTCCTTCAGAGGTTTTGTAGAGTAACAGGCATTAGGTATAGTATGCTCTTTTCTGATCGACGCGATTGGATGTGAAGAGTGATTCAGGTGCAAAACTAGTTGGGGGGGGGGAGCACTCAAGATTTGCTCATCGAAATGAAAAGATTCATCCATGAAAATGGAAATTTATTTCGGTATCAGATATGTGATAACGTTGGTTGCGGGGCAGCTCATCCCCGTTGGCGTAAATTGCTTCCCGATTTTTGGCAGGCGGTTGAAACCCCTGGATGGGCCAAATTCTTACGTGGGTGCGAAAGTTCTTAAGAGCTATTAATGCTCCAAAGGATAAGGGGATCCTTGATTAGGATTCAATTTTACGTTGGTCTGAAATTTTCGCGGGGATGAGTTGCCCGTCAACGATGGCGCGATGGACTTGGCCACGCCCATTTTACTGTGCCGCACTAAATTTGAGCACCTACCCGGGGTTTCCCTCCCCTGCCAAAATCAGGAGAGTCATTGCGGCACGGAAAAATGGGCGTGGCCAAGTGCGATACAACAGTGCCCCCCCCCTTCCCACATAGCACCCAGAATCATTATTTTCTCACTTGATTTCCGAGTGGCCCCTCCAATTAGTTTTGCACCGTGAATCAAGCGTAGGGGGTCATGCTGTCGCCGCCCAGCGGCGCGGTAAATTGCAATTCTATGATATCGATCACGTGGCGCAGCGCATTGAATACCATAGAACAGCACTTCGTCACGCCGCTCGGCGCCGGAAGTGTAAAGGTCCCGTAAGGTGTCCTTTATACTTCCGGCGCGACGAAGTGCAATCCTATAATATTGATGGCGCGGCATGACCAATATTATAGAATCACTCACGACACTCGCGATTAGTGTTGCTTCTCGGCGGCGGAAGTATAAACGAGGCCTCAGGGGCTCTACAGTTCTATCGCTGCGCGATTGCAGGGTGGTTACGCGACATCTCCGCATTTGGGTGAAATATAGCAAGTTAACATCTTGTGGGGCAATATTTACTTCTCTGCTATCATTTTGGGTTACAAACGATTACCGTTGGCCCAAGTAAGGTGCTGAGGGCCTTTTAACTCGATTATGGGTTCTCCGCGTTCGACTCGCGTGCGGCATTCTCGGAATCGTGGCGTGTACGCGCGCGAGTGAGCCACGTCATGGGGACCCTGCGCGTCGACTGTGATAGCCAGGGAAAGCTCAGGGGGCTCAAGCTGGCCCGGGGAATTGTCGGGCGACTACGGGGTCATTTATACGGACTTCCGCCGCTGAGCGGCGCGACGAAGTGCAAACCTGTAGTATCAATCGTGCCGCGCCGCTTGGCATCGGAAGTAAAAACGACGCCGAAGTGAAACGAATTCATCCCTCCGCGCATCAGTTCAAATCTGAATAACGACATCGCGCTGCGAAATGCCTGGAGTCGAAGAACGTCTCCAGCGTCGATCATACCTTTGCGCCGAAATGAAACAAGATTAAAGCGATCGATTGCGGCGCACAATCGATATGGTAGAATGGCACTCCGCCATGCAGCTAGACAGCGGATTTATATATGCCTTGCCTGGCACCGGCTCCTGAGCATAGGTAACCGGTGGGCAGATGGTTTGTTGCAGATCACGCCCAACGAAGCCGTTCTCGTCTGGTGCATGTGAACAAATGCGTGCCCTCCTCCCCTTGTGGGCGCTAGACTTGAAGCTGACCATCGTGGCGGCTGCTCGGTGTACAATCGTTATCCGAGCCAAATTCCGGTTCGCATTTGCGGACTACGGCTGTTGCATCATGCGACAAGTGATAATCGTGCTGGGACCGAACGGTACCCTCACGATTAATACGTGTCGCATGATGCAATAGCCGTAATCCGCAAATGCGGACCGGGATTTGGCCCAGAGAACGGTAGTAACTCGTCCAACCTGCGCACGCAACTCATATTTTCTTGATGTTACCATATTTATATTTGCATAAAAACACGCGTGGTTTTTTTGCAGTAAGCCTTATCTTCATAAAAACGGGTCTCTCTTGGGTCCTGTCTGAGGGGGTTCCAGGGTTCCACCGCGGCGCGGCGCGATTTCATGATTCATATGCGAATCGACGAGCGGCGCGTTATCGAATGATGCCCACAGAAGACCCCACATCGTTCCGCGCTGCGATGGAAATTTGAAATAGGCCTGAAGGAAACCGGTTTATTCTCGTTTTGCGGATCACTCGTCCACCGCTTTCGCTTCACAGCACTGCTAAGCAACTCGAATAGGGGTTCGTTTCATTTTCAAAGCTGTGAAGGCTTCCACATCCACAGAAGAGTTCCGCACACTTGAAGGTTTCTACCCCCTTTCTATACCCGAAATCCAGGAACACGTGCATCCGGGCGATTTGCACCACGCAGCCGTCTTGAGGGTTGACTTACAGAGTGTGACTAGTAGTTGGGAAACCGAGCAGCTGAAGAGCTGCAAATTTATTGCTTCGGCTTAGTATTTTCGTTATCATGATCTCTAACGATGTAAGACATCTGAAGAAGATGCGAAATAGCGTCATGCTGCGAAGGAACTCTGTAAACGGCCTCAGGGCCTTATAGAGTTGGGCAAGTGCTCCCAACAGTGAGGTGGAGATACGCAGTTGCCCTTTCTCCTCGAGTGAGCTCCTTCAACTGGGCAAAGTTTGCTTTTAGCTAAACAACTTTTGTGTTTCGGTGACTATGTTCACTATTATACTCCTTCGTTCACCGAGAAGCCTTGCTTCAGATCAGGCGGCTGTCGACAGCTGATGCGGCCTAAGTATTGAGGTCAATCGCAAAAGAAGCGCTGCGTTAGTCGCAAGCAGCTCTCGCCGAACCAATGCTCTGCATGAAATAGAAAGATGTAAAGTTCCGGCCAATCGAATCGCGGAGTAGTCCTCGGTGTTTCCATATGTTTCCCAACGTTTTCATAGTTCGCTGCCATTGCTAAGTCGCCGTTCTACTGGCGAACGAGCGTTGCGGAAGCATAGCAGTGGCGTATGGTCGTCATTCGAGGTAGATCATAGACCATTGCATGGAAAACCCGTGTATAACACCGAAATGCTAACTCAGACAGTCGGCGGTAGTGCGTCGGCACAAGGGGTTGCACTCCGGTACAAAGCGATTAGCAGCACCTTCGCTGTAGCTACTGCTAACAGAAGGAGCTTTTGCCAACTAGCAGGACCTCCTGCTGCTCGTGCTGGGATACAACCCCTTTGTTTACCGTGGCACGCGTGAGATCGGCAGGAGTGGTTGAACCCCATCATACGTTGGCAGCATAAGCTGCCGTTAGCAGCAGCTTCTGCTCACAAAGAGGGTTGTGTCGGATGTTTGCCCTGGAATGCAACCCCTATGGCCGGGATCATACTTCCAGCGACGAGTGACGCGACGCAGTGGTAACCATCGGAATCGGTTGAAAATCGATATGCGTGACATGCACTATCGCTGTCGCTGGTCGCGCGAAGTATGATCCCGGCCTATGGTGCCGGCGTGCTATCCCCCCCCCCCCGCGACTGTCTTAGAAACCAAGACGCTGGTCATATTTGGTCGCAAATCGACTGTGATCTGCCGTACTTAACGACGAGGACCTCGCAGTACGAAAAGTAAACCCGATTCAACCATATGAAGTTCATGAAACAACGGGAGCCTACCGGGAGGGTCCAAACTTCGCCAGTCCCATATATGGCTGGTTTTCATAGTCATAGTATCATAGTATTCCCGGTGCTATCGCAGCGGGGGGGCAGTATGGCGCGATGCACTTGTCCACGCTCATTTACGGTGCCGCGCTGAATTTGAGCACCTACTCAGGTACTCAGGACGACGGCCGGCGAACCTTTCCCAGCTGGCCCGCGGTCTCCGTCCTCCGGCCGCCCGCTTTTGGTTCGCCGGCAAGCCGTATGTCGACGGCCCGCCGACCTTTACCAGATGGCCCGCGATCACTATTTGTATTATTGCTTATCTCAAGCATGTCACCCCGGCCCCACGGCAAAGAAACGCCCCGCCTCGGTCCGCCGCAGTCTGCGGTGAGGAACCACCCTCCCCGCGGATCGCGGCGAAAACCGCTGCCCCCTCGCCGTGGGATATCCCTATCCCCTCAGCAGTCAAAAATATGCTGGCCTCCGGAGAGTGACTCGAAGTCACCTTCCAGGGCCGGCAGTAGAATGCCGACTGAGGACTCTAGTGAGATGAGGCGCCTTTTATACCAACTGTGCACGTGATAACCACGTTACGGTGAGATCAGTCGCGATCATTATCAATTGTCTTTCCAACCGGCCGAATTGAAGATGGCGTGGCGTGTTTCGCGGTTCGCGGGCGAGCCAATTTTCGCGCTGCGTGTGCGTCGCATGCAGCATGGTTCGCCGCTGGCCGGCACCCTCGAAATCTTATCTTCTTATCTTATCTTTATCGGATATGTACGTCAAATAATAGATGTGAAGGAAAACGAGAACAAGAAACGAATTGCTCCGATGCGGAGATTCAATTAAGAATCTCGGGTAGGGGCGGGTGGTGGGCAAGACGGCGCAGAAGGGCAGTGGCCGCCAACACTGCAAGCCTTACAGAGTGTATACGGGGCTCCGGGTACCATCTTAGTTGGCCCGCCAACATTGCCGATGCCCACCTTGAAGTGACGATTTGGGGCGCATGGGGGCCATATAAGAACAGACATCAATGAATGACGGCAAACAGTATAAAGAGTAAAAAACAATACGTGTTAATAACAAGTAAAACGCGAAAAGGAAAGGATCACTAATTATTCATCCTTCTCGCCACGCTTCTGGAAATAATCGAGTAGTTGAGCCTGGAATGCAGATGATCGCTTCATCATGAAAAGCCTAGGTTCAAATCCGTTCCATTCTTTGACTGGTCTGATAAGAAACGAACCTGCATGTGCAGCAGAGTTCGCTCTCTCTACTTGAACCCGGAAAGGGTGACCTCTAGTTAAATCAATCATTCGCGGGACTTTGAACAAATCGTACAATTTAAAATCGCTCTCATCGGTTGTTAACTTGTACATAAGGACAAAATCAGCCACCTTTCTCCGAAATGCGGGGCGCCGGCCGTCGATTTCGGCATAGAGGTTCGCCGGCCGTCGCCCCGAGTACCTGAGTACCCGGGGTTTTCCTCCCTTGCCAAAATCAGGGGAGTCTTTGAGGCACGAAAAAATGTGTCTGGCCAATTGCGATACTACCTCCCCCCCTCTTGCTGCGATAGCTCCGTTTTCTCTTCTACTTATTTTTCCTGATAATCTTCATTGCCCTTCGATGCTTTTTTACTGGTTTTGTTTGATGACAATTGAATCAGTTCTGTTTTCAGTTCTGGCATCGCTTGTCACGCCTTCACTATGGCCAATTTCCATAGGGCGAGTTACATTTTTCTCAGTTTCGTAGTTTTTTAGTTTACTCCATTAGCATTAGCACCAGAATGAAAATTTTGAGTGTTGATCGTAAGAACCTCGAAAATTCGGAGGTGGAAAAAAAATGGGATTGAGTTACCAGCTGTGTGAGGCTACGAAGATAGAAATTTTCTCCGCCCAAACGTCCCCCAGGGGGTTAGGTATTTGGGGCGCTGAACGCGAATATGAGGTTCTCTTTTGATGCTCCACTCAGAGAGTCGTGGGTCCGATTCGGCCGCGATAGGTTTTCTAATCGGGTACCTAGTCGAGTTAAAAGGAACTTTCGCAGCAGCACGTGCTGCTCCGAGGAGCACACGGCCTGTTCGTTAGGAATACGTGGCGCAGCGAGGCAAAACTTTTGCCGCACCCCCGTTTCTCATGCAACAGCACGTGGCCTGTTCGATAGGACTTCGTAGCACAGCGAGGCAAAACTTCTGCCTCACCCCCGTTTCCCACGCGACAGCACGTCGTCCTATAATAGAAGCATGTGGTGCTGGGGATGAGGTCACACACCTTCCGTGGGAGCGGGTCTCTCCCAATAAGGATACCGTTCAAGTCACGGTCCGCAGCAGAGGGTCACCCCCACAGCAGTCCGCGACAAGGACATCACCCTCGCCACGGTTGACAGCGGGGGAGCTGTTCTCGTTGAGGACCGTGAGGGAGACCCCCTCAGCGGTCAAAAATGGTCCAGAAAGTGACTTGTAGTCCCCTTCCAGGAGCGGCCTCGAAAGGCCGACTGCGCTCTATGGAATGGAGCCCCTTTTATACATGCTGTGCGGCTGATATGCGCCTGGCCGATTGTGAAGTGATCGATCAACGTGTTCAGTTATGGGCATCGTGGTTCGTTCGTCATCCGAACCACATCGTAGTCGAATCGAAAGCTTGTCGTGGCCGAGTGGAACGGCTATGATTGGCGTTACGTGCTTCTCACTTGGACGACGATGTGGCCACGTGGCGCACGGAAAGTACGTGGCCGTATCGTGGTTCAACCGCTTTGTAGTCGAATCGCTATCGTGGTCGAATAGGACCCCTCGATTCTCTGAGAAGTTGATTATTGTAGGTTACGATAGGAATATGGTTTCCTCAATGAGTAGACCTGTGTGATTCTAATGATTGTTCGAAAGTTCACTCCATTCTTTGTTATCATTGTGAGAAGATCTTTTGTTTTGAACATTTTGTGCACAATTAGCAACGCATTTATATCCTATCGGTGGCTGTCATTTGAATTCCCGCGCCCGCCGCGCACAGTCGCCGCACCGTCGTCGCGACGCGGCGTCTGCCGGCCTGGCGCGATGCCAAAGAACTGGATGAGCGAAGAAAAACGCGCTTTGGGTGGATTTTTGACGGCTAATCGACATAATTCGGCCGTTTTCCACATGGATGACGTTAGTAAACAAGCTACTGCTTATTATTGAACCTAACTGAGGTTTGATTATCCACTGGGTCGCCAATATTAGGTCTGGTATATTTTCTTAGTGCACAACGTCTACACTCCGTAACTTTTACCCGTTGGCGGACCTCAACGACACTTGTGAGCGTTATTTTGGAGTAAATTATCGCTTCGATTCCCATGCGAACCTCTTTCGCTGTATACAGCTAAATGGGGTGGTAGAAAATGGGTTTTCAAGGCGAGACGACCACCAAGTTTTAGCACGAAATTAACACCCCGAGATGTCGACCACTACCATCGACAGCTCTGTTCGTAGCTTTCCTCACCGATAATTGAGAACAGCAAAATTACCTTCAGGGCCCTTCTTCAAAATCTTGTTACGCTGGAATACAGTGCTTCCAAAGGCACTTCCTTACCAATCTTTGCCAACGCAAGGATGATATAGTGAGAAAGAGTGTGCTGGTAAGGCTATTCTTCCCGATTTTTTTTCAAGAAAAATTCCCCTGTCTCGAGTGCGTGCGTGTGCGGAGTAAGAGAAGAGACAACGATCAAGGGAAGAACAGCGTTCGCGCGGCACGGACGCAATGGAGCAAAGTGACTTATGCGCAGCATTGCGGAGCGTACATATCATGCCACCGAACTTTGCCTGCGGCACGCCACTGAACTTGCGTGAGGAATGAGAACGAGGATCAAGCCAAATCTTGAAAGTTAAGCTGTTAGAAAGGTTCGACTTCACTTCTTCGGGTAGAAGGAGGCATGCTTGATCTCCTCTGATAAGATGAGTAACAAACTGGATCGTGCTATCGATGCACTGTCGTGCTCATACCTACTCATATTCCTAAATAGGGGTAGATAGTACGGGCGGAGTCAATCCTTCCGTCGGCCAATCGACAGAGATCTTTATGCCCCTGAGACATCGCCGATGGGCTGATGGGAGACACAAGCCCCTACCCTTACTCTAATCAGTCATGCAGCTGTATCTGCAACAGGATGATTATGTTAGGTAGCATTAAAAAAGTGTTGTCGATAAAAGTATTCGAACTTAGAGGCGATTTTTGGTTCCTTGAAGATTTTCCGCAGTGCGAAGTGAGTGTGCCGAATCCTTTGATAAGAACTAGACGCATTTCTCTACCATGCACATAACATTCCTGCAAACGTATACAGCGGAATACTGAAGGTTGCCCGATACAATGGTACGTAGTTCGCTAGAAGCAATGCTAAGAAGGAATTTAGTGCACATGAGGTTTACAGCGGTTAAATGCTTGAAATTACTTCTACTGCCGTGGTCGAGGTTCAAAATAGCTCATATCAACGAGTTAAAGTTTCGATGAGTGGACCTTGTGCACTCAGAAAACTTAACAGACCTAATACTGCCGACCCAGTCGTTAATCAAAACCCTAATTAGGTGGAATAATAGGGAGACGCTTTGATAAGCATTATCCAGGAAGGAAACTTCCGGACTGTCTCGTTTAGGCGTCAAGAACCACCTAGATTGCGTTTTTACTCGTTCATCCAGCTCTTTGGCATCGCCCCAGGCCGGCAGCCGCCACATCGTGACGGCGGTGCGGCGACCCCGCGCGGCGGGCGCGGGAATTCAAATGACAGCCGTCGATAGGATATAAATGCGTTGCACAATTAGCACATGTGCTCGTAGCTATAAATTTTGTGCAAGTCCAATTATTTTCACAGTAAACCACCAGCCGCGGGGATCGGACATTTACGACTAAAACTCATCATATTCTTACAAAAAAGGCTCTCGCTCGATAAAACTGCTAATCCTGTACACTTTAAGAGATGAAAACGAGTATTTCACAAGAGTGCAAAAACTACGGGTGCGGCATTGATTCGAACCCGTGCCCTCATTCCTCTCTGCAGCACCCACTGTCACTGCGCCAACCGGTCAAGGATGTGGTGGCTCTGACTTCGTATATGACGGCGCGCCGCCTCATTTATCATAGCAACATATTTCGGCGTTACAACACTATGGGATGATTCCTGGTGTAGAAATCACATAGAAATATCTCAGGAGGCGACGAAGACTCATGGATTACACGTTATGATGCGTCTACGATTGAAGCGCTAAAAACGCATATAACTCAGCCTAGAGAAACGTTTCGCAGCTGCAATTTAAAAATTCGAATTCTGCGCCGAAAACTTATCCTAGAAACTTTAATGTGCATTTGGAATAGCCATAGCATGCAATGATCCTTTCCTTCTTAGTACTCTATTCTACCACATTCGGAGCAGAAGCTGGACTTCTAAAGGGAGAAACCGTTCTAGCGTATTCCAAATTGAGCAAATTTATTGGTGTACGCTGCAAGGATACATTTGCTACCAGTAGTGAAAGCTGTGCGTGTCCCTTGCTTGAACTAGAGCCCAAAGAGTTTTAAGCTCAAAGCGATGGATTTGTTGGACTATCTGTTTAGTGGGGTTTTTAGTGCTGCTGATCACGAATATAAATATGATCTTCAGGAAGCGCCGACCTTCGAATTGCGATTCTCATGCAACTTCAAAGGCTGCCTCGATGACCGTCCGATGAGCGTCATGGGGGCCATCGAACACCAGGCCTTCCATTTCAGCGAAGTTTATAAGTTCGTTTTTGCCTTCTGCTCCTTCTTATAGATGCGTAGTTGTAATCGAACTTTGGGGCTTTTCGAAATGGCTCTCGATGTCGATTATCTCTGGCTGCTGATAACGATGCCACGACGAAGAAGCGACCACTCGCTGCTGGCGATAATCGAAATGCAGAACTCTTTAGATATGACACGGAGTTGAACTGATTCATGAGCAAAGAATCATATCAGCCTGTTCCGTGATGCAGTCGCACATGTGAATCGCGGTCGCTCGCGCGTTGTGCACCGGAGGATGCTCCTCTTGTCGCGATTCTGTGTGCGCGGATTGTGCATGAACTCTGGGTGGACTATCGCCGATGTCGATCCACCGCTCACTACATTTCATACATCACCAACGATTAAATCATTGGAAGGAAGGCATTGTGCTTTAGCCCCATCTCCATCCCTACAGTTTTAACCGGGCGCCGTTTTTGGGTTTAAAGGGAGCGTTCACGATTATCATTCTCGGTAACTCCGCACAGTGAAATTATATGCAAGAAGGGTCTTAGGCTCCCAGTGTCGAAAGAACGGTAGAAAACGAGCCAGGAGTGGCAGAATAACGGCTGCAAGCAAGCTTTTTGAAGTCACAGAACCGCCTACACTCAGATTACAGGAATGATCAAGTCGAGGAAGTGTTGGTAAGTGAGCTGATCGCTTGATTGCACTTATTGGCATCATCCTTCATAGCGGTCAATTCCTCCACGCTAAAAAATCATTACAAACAAGGGAGGGCCTATTATGGCTCAAAAACGCGGTTTTCGCGTTATTTTCAAGCATGCCTTGCTATATAGAGCAGACCTTCCGTAAACCGTGGAGATATTGGAGGTGACATCTATTGTGAACTCTGTCTTTACGGAAGGTTCACCAACTGGCCGATGAAGGGGCAGAGACTAGCCTGTTCCGCACTGTTGAGTTGGCTCAAAAGTTCTGTTCCGAATTCAGCCCACGGCAACGGAAAGAGGCGGTTGTGTGGTTGCGTATTCCACTAAACATACTGTAGGTTGCGCCATAATCGACGGCAAAGCTGTAATTAATTTTTTCATGAATTTTGAAGAAAAAACACCGTAAACGTCGAGTAACGGAAAAACTTTCTAAAAAAATCTTCACAAGAAAAAGTGAAAACTTACAAATCATTTGGAAATAACACAGAAAATTCAATTTTTTTCTTTATACTTCTGTGTGTACGCATAGTAAATGCTATAGGTACAGTCGGCATGGATCCTAGTGGCACTTTTCGTTCCCTGAGGGGCCGAAGAGACTCCTGCTGCTGAAAAGCGCGACAGCATGCGATGGAGGGCAATCGATCGTACGGCGGCGCCTGGTCGATACTCCTCTATTGCATGCTGCCGCGCCTTTCAGCGGCGGGGCTCTAATCGGCCCCTAATGAAGGTTGGCTCAAACTCGGTGCTATAGCCCATTTATTGCTGGTCGCGTCGACTAGTCGCCACACTGCCAACAGTTTAAAAACCCGTCGCGTCAACTGATCTTGCACTGAGTCGCGACGGTTTGGAACAGTTTGCAGTTTCAGTCGCGATCGCCGAGCGACTGGGGTATTTCATAGCTGGTCGAAGCGACCTGCTTGATTTTGTTAGGTCGCTTCGAGTGGTCGCGTCGCTTCCATGATGGAAGCGATTCGTCTAGTTAAAGCTATGAGCTATGAATGGGGCTTATAACGTAGTAGGTGCACTGAGTCCGCGCCATCCTCCAATGGGGAACACAAAGTATTACTAAGATCCATGGCGACTGAATGTTGATGTTTCTGTGTGTATGTGTGTGTGTGTGGGGGGGGGCACCGTTCTTCAACGTTCACGATGTTTTTTCCTCAAAATTCAGGAGAAAATTACATTTTTGCCGTCGATTATGGTGCAACCTACCATATGCTCAGTGGAAATACGCAACCGCGCAATCGCAATTTTTCCGTTGCCGTGGAGTGTATGTAGATCAGCGAATTTTCCCCTTCCCATCTGTGATCTTTTGGTCAAATGTTGTATACCTTTTGGAAGCTCAACTCTTCCTCTATCTAATAGAGGTTTATTA
The DNA here is from genome assembly GCA_029168955.1 of Aplectana chamaeleonis. NCBI lineage: Eukaryota > Metazoa > Nematoda > Chromadorea > Rhabditida > Cosmocercidae > Aplectana > Aplectana chamaeleonis. The sequence continues at coordinate 140,819 of JAPDOI010000526.1, forward strand.
CTGGAAAAAAAAGTGGCCTGCTCCGAACTATACATCAAAATGTCGAAGATATTAGGGGTACCAGAAATCTTGAAATGTTGGGCATTATTTTCTTTTTGCATAGCAGGCAGGGTTGTGAAAATTTAGCAAATTTTTTGACGTAAAAAAGTTTTCTCCCAACTACTTGGTAAACTTAAATGAGGTAGTAATAGTCGCCCTCTGATAGTAAGATTGCAGCGCGAGAACAGCTAACTACGTCTGCAGAGGCCATCATGAAATGCTGCGTTACGGTGGGTATACCACAGTTTCGGCGAAGTATCAGATTTCAGTCAAAATTTCTATTCAGGGGATATTCTGTGTGTTGAATTCAAAATTGATGCCTGTTTGCCGAGAGCGGATCGTAAAAATTTTTCCAAAGTTTTGGTCAACGGGGGGGGGATTGGCTCAACGGCCTGCTCAACCCTTCCTGTACAGCCTGATAGGCAGAGCACTCTATAATCCTGAAGCTTTGTCCACATTCTCATGCAAATTTCAAAGTACGTCGACTTGCTCTGGTAGCTTTGAATGCTGTCAGATAGAGGAAGAGTCGCGCTTGGGAATGCTTTCCATCCTTGATCAAAATAGCATCGGTGGACGAGGGGAAATTCGCAGACTTTTTTCGGTGCAGAACGTCCAGGACCACCTAATACTTCCTGCATTGGTACTGGGACTCTCGAATTTTTTGTGAATCAATCTGGCTTGAGATTTACAGAGGGAAAAGTCTTCGTTTCAGAACACAGTCTCACTTCAACTACAAGTGCGACTACTGCAATGTGTACCATGTGAATAAAAGTCATCATCGTCTTTGCCTTGATGACCCTACGGGAATCGGCCATCTTCAGGTCAGTTGAATCACGAATCTATCAGAGAAGTAGTCTCTTTTTCTTTCTTATAACATGTGGGTAATCTAATCTATTTGCAGTTCCTACGGTCCATTTATCCGGTGCCAATGTCCGACCCGGAGTTCCATAGCTGCGTGGATTTCAGCCGTTTTGCAAATAGTCACATGGTCGCTGTCACACGTAGGCTTTAGATGATTAGTAATGTTTTCTCATTTTTTCGAGCAAAAAATAAGCGTAAGCAGCTCCTCCTATAGGGAAAGTGTAGGTTAGATATGGTGGCGTTGCGGTGTTTGCTTGCGAGCAGCTAGGGGGAGCAGCAGTGAGGACTTTATATCTCACGCGCTTAAAGGCAGGTCACACGCTTGAAGTTAATTCCTCCAAAGAAGAGGATCCCAACCTGCTTCGATTATGTCGTCTACGTGCCGGAAGTTGGATCCAGGATCAGTGTATATGGTGGAAGATGGGCAACAACAACAACAACATGCTTGAAGAAAGTGATTGAGTTGGCAACGTTGTGAAGGCTGTAGGGCTGCTTATAAAACGCTCACGCCGTAGGATGCTTCAGAACGAGTCGAAATTGCAGCATTTGAGCGATATTAGTCCGCGAAAACATGCATTCCCGCCCCTGAACAGTAACACCTTCAAATAGTTCTGGATCGAACAGTGCGCGTTCATTACTCAGATACTGGAAAGGTTCGATTCGGTCGCGATAGGCTTTCTATTCGGATACCTAGTCGAGTTGATAGAAACTTTCGTAGTAGCACGTGCTTCTACGAGGAGCACGTGGCCTCTTCGATAGGACTACGTGGCGCAGAGAGGCAAAACCCTTGCCGCACCCCCGTTTCCCACGCGGCAGCACGTCGTCCTATTGTAGAAGCACTTGGCGCAGTCAGGAAAAACCTCTGTCGCACCCTATTTCCCTTGCTGAAGCACGTCGTCCTGTGATAGAAGCCCCTTCGACGGGAGCCGGCCTTCCTCAACAAGGATACGGCCCAAGTCACGGCCCGCAACAGGGGATCAGCCCCCCACAGCAGTCGCGACAAGGAAATCAGCTTCTCCACGGTCGACAGCGAGGGAACTCCTCTCGCTGAGGATCGTGGGGGGGGGGAGAACCCCCTCTGTGGCCAAAAATCGTCCGGAAAGTGACTCGCAGTTGCCCACCGGGGGCGGCTCTGAAAGGCCGACTGCGTTCTCTTAGAGATGGGGTGCCTTATATACGTGCTGTGCGGCTGATAAGCGCCTGATGGATTTTGGAGCGATCGATCAACGTGTTCAATCATGGGCATCGTGGCTCTTTCGTCGTCCAAACTGCATCCTAGTCGTATCAGGAGCGTGTCGTAGCCGAGTGAACGCCTATGTGTTCACTTCGACGCCTTCTGTGGCGGCACATGCTTTTCACTTCGACGACGACTACACCACATGACGCCCGAAAAGTACGGGCCGTATCGTCGTCCACAGCGCTTTGTAGTCGAATCGAGAGCCTATCGTGGCCGCATCGGACCCCCCCCCCCAGTTGTCTGAGTAGCTTCGCTGTTTTAACCGAGTGTGGATGCTTATAGCCCGTCTAATTTTCTTACACTATCGAACACTCGGAGCGATGAACTACGCTGGATTTTTTGTTGAACTAATGTTCTCCCTACAGTTCTACATAATTTTCCTTGCAGATCACCAGAAATCGACCGGCATTTCACACGAATTTCCACTTGAGTTGAATGGAGTTGCTCCTCAAATTTGAATAATGTCGCAGAGATATTCCTCTACCTAAATTCTCGTGACTGTTGAATGTTGTTTCAATACCTGACCGTTTCTAGCTCTTCCAAATGTGCACCTGTTGTGCTCCTCAAAAATCGGACAATAGTGCGACTGCTCGCCTTCTTGCCTGCACCCGAGGCAGAGTATGGTTAGGTCCGTGGCTTGTTTCCTCAAGAAAAAAACATTTGAATCTAACCCACGGCTGGCGCGGGCGGTTTAAATCTCACCGGCGGCTTGCTGGTATTTATCAGCGAGTCCCTGGTTAAATTTAAACGCCCGCGCCGGCCGCGGGTTAGATTCAAATGTCTTCTTATAAGGAAACAAGCCACGAACCTAACTATACCTGTGTTGGTGCAAGAGCAAGGCAACTGGAACCATTTGCACTCCCACTCGGCTCGGCCAGAGCCCGAGGGGTGAACACTTGAGATAGGAATCAAACGGTGGAACCCCACCTCTGTAAGGGTCGTAAGTACTGCCAGTTTGATTTGGCATTCAACGTTGCGTCGGAGCCGTCGTCTGGCGGCACTGCGCACGCGACGCAACACGTAGTGCGGCGTGAAGCCCAGTAGTTCAACGCGTCGTTCTCATCGGGCCACCTTCTCGACAAAGTGGACACTCGAATGTCCTTTTCTCCCGTAGTTCAGCGCTCCCAGTATCTGAGTGGCGAAGACTGCCCATTATTCCTTTTCCTGATCAAGTTTCCATGGGATTGTGGTCAGTTTTGGATACTGTCAGCACCCCAACATTCGATGTGACAACCTGGGTGAAGCAGACCGTTGTCACAGATCTTGACGGAGCTACGTCCCACCTTGGTGGCCAAAATTTTTGAAAATGTCAGAAAAAAATTACGGCTCCATTTGGTGAAAGTTTGTTCGACCATTTTGGGTCTGAAGATTTGAATGAAAATTTGGACCATTTGTAATATGTTCGTAACCAAAGACGGCTTGCCTCGAAGACGTGATTGATTGTGGACGGGCGAACGCACAGTCTTTCCGGCCAAAAAGGAACATAATGGTGGTTAGTAATGTTTTCGGGATTTACGAGTGCAACATAAGGCATAGAAAATTGTGATTCACGCCGGAGTAGCTTTCGTGTCGTCGGGGGATGGTAGCCATTGGGGGTCGAAAATGGAAATTTTATGGGGTGCCCTGTAAATTTTGAAAAAAAAACTTATGAACGTTTAAGGGTGGAAATTTCCGGATTAGGAGCGTGGCTCCGCCGAAATCGGACACAACGCCCGATTGACTTTGATTAATGTCTAGATTGCTTAGCATATAATAATTTTGAATTTTGAAGCAGTACTCTTTCCAAGATTTCCCAAATATCCGGTGATTAATTGAGTTGAGGTCAATGTTTTCAGAAAATGGTGTACGCCTATTGCCGGGCGATCGCGGCACTGGGTACGTTCAACCTACACCAGCTGCCCAGAATCCAGCCGGAGTAACCCTATCATTCGTGGGTGAGTTTAGAGACACTACTGAAGTGTCTTCGGCATGGATTCCTCAGTGAGGCATCAGTACAGTTGTACATGGTAGTGGGATTAGTTTTGGAGTGGTCTGAATGAATGTGACTGTTGAGTATGCATTGCTTCTAGCGCCTGGGAACGATGAATCCTCCTTGGACGACAGGAGGACTACCGCCGTCTCTTATCGCGATTTAGGTAGCGTTTCAGCACTTTCCTGGAGAGTTTCCGATAAGTTGATTTTTCATTTGATGGCTAGGCATAGTACGTGTGTGTATTTATGAGCAGGGTTAGGCATTAAGTGTTGTACTATTTCTCGAAGGGTCCCTGCTTCAGAAGACATAGAGCGAAGCCTACGCGAGACAAGGGGGAGGGGATTTGAGGAGTCTCGTTTATTACCGCTCGCCTCAAATGCAGAGTTCACGATGATTTTTTCCCGATTTTCCCAATACGTTTCCCACCAAGTGTTGCCAAAATCACGCTTAAACTTCGAAAAACGCCCTGAAACGCTTTATGTCATCGATATAATCTTCTGGCGTAGATTAATCATTTGGTTGGTTGAACAATCGCTGGGACCCTTACTTGTGACTGATTCTCACAAGAATAGTGTGACGTCTGGGACGAGTGAGCTGGATCATTCCATTCGGAACCATCTCTCGTACATCCTTCAACAGCGACGACGTCAACCGGTTCGCAAAAAGACCTAGGGTTCCGGTATGAAATATCCACGATCAGCTGTGCTGAAGCTACTTAGTTTTCGTGCGGTCGGGTATGGCGCTCTATCGCTCTTTGCGCTTAACGAATAGGTTAGTGGTAGTCCAAAAGGTAAAGGAAATCCCAAAAAGTTTTCTTTTCAAGGTAGGAGAAGAGGTTAAGGAGGAAAGAGGTTGCTACTCACTAACCTCGCATGGTGTTCCCCAGGATCAGAAAGTTTATGAATGTTTTCTAGTCAATTCTGGCACGCTCTGTCCGAATCTGAACTCGGATTTTGCTGCGGACATCTGCGAAGAAAACTATAGCCTGTCAAAATTCGTATTTCCTGCAGCTGAGCTGAACGTGACGTTTGTAGTTCTCGGATGAATTTGGCTAAAAAGTTCAAAAAATGGTTATTTTACGTATTGAGCTTGCAATCCAAGTCGGTTTCTCAATTTTTAAAAGAATAAGCTGGGGATCAAGGAGTTACAGATTTCGCAGGAGGCCAGAAGCCTCTAATTGTTTGTTAGGCACCTTTTTTCTTATCAAAAACCCGCATTAGTGGTTGAAGAGCCTTTGGAAGCTCTTGGTGGAAGCGCTCCTGGTGGGTTTTGGTGCAGGAGGTGTCGCCTTTCTGCAGTTTTTTGCGCGAGTCGATACCGCCTTAGGGCGAAGATGCGCTTGACCGTGTAGGTTGCGTAACGTGTTTTCCACTTTCAGGTCTCTGAAAACGGCGCTGTGCCGAAACGTTGACCAATAAAGCGTGACCACCTAACAAACCTGGTTGGCAGAATTAAGAATTTTACTGTGCAAAGATCATGCCCAGGTTAGAGGAAAACCAGACGTGGAGAATACCCGCATTAGTCTTCGGAGGATCCGGAAATGGACCTCATAATTGTGTTCAGCGCCCAGAATTACCACACTGAGCAAATTGTGGATGAAGGTACATTTTCCAAACTTTGCACGGACTGATAGCGTTTGGGGGACGGATTTTCGGTTGGGCGTTTATTGATACCAATTAGAGGGCTTTGAAGACGTTTCAAAAAAGTGTTCCAGATTACACTCACAATCCTTGCAGGTCACGCTGATCACGAATCTGGGGTCTATTTGTCGATTTTCCGAAGTTTTCGACTTGATTCGTCCAAAACTCCCCACCGGGGGCAAAATTTGATGGCAAATCGCGACTTTTGACGATTTCCGGAATGGGTCGATAGATAACACCCAAAATTTTTCTGTATGGGTTTTCTAGAGTGCTGTGCACGAATCTGCAATCAGTTCATCGATTTTTATAGAATACGGTGGGTATACGGCAGCTTGGTTAGCGTCTCAGATTTGGCTCACAATTTCTCTGTGGGTGTTATTTGTAACGCCGAACACGAGTTTGGAGTCCATTTTTAGATTTTCAAAATATTAAGGTGGGTAACGCCAGTTTAAAGGCTTTATGCCTACCGTAACCTACAGTAGCCATAAGTCTAGCGACAAACAGACCCCAGGTTCGCGTTCAGCGCCCTGAACAACCCCCAGTTGGTAGTTTTGAGCTGGATCCGAGAAAAAATTTCGAACACCCTAAAAATTGGCTGATGGTACCCTTACCTTTTCGCAAAGCTTCAAAAACGCTTATATTTGCGTTCAGCGGTGTCCGTAGCAAAATCCGATGTCAGATTCGGAGACAGCGAGCCAGAATTGACCAGAAAACATTCATCATCTTTTAAATGGTGGGGATGGCTCTACGAGGCTCCCTAGTGAGTAAATTTCCGCAGAAGGGCTGAATATTGTGGTTTAAATGACAAATTGTACTAAAAATGGTTTTCTTTTGGCAACTGCGCGCGAGAAGCATTCAGCGCATCAATAGGGTAACACATGGTAATGCTGCGCGCTTGCAGTCTGTGGGAGCCATCTGGTAGCTCCTGATGAATCACGAATTGGGCACGTCATCCTACTGATCTCACCCACCTCTGCATAGGCGTCTGCAGCCTAATTTTGGTGAAAGCGCCCCCAGCGATCGGGCGTGTCTTTTTTCTAGGGACTGATCCCAACACCAACTCGAGTTCTGAAAAATGGTTTTTAGAGGGCTTTTGGGGAGATAAGAAAATAAAATTTCAAGTTGTCGAGCTTCCCTCAAAGCCTGTCAGATTTTGACACCACCGAAATTCGGGTTAAATCGGTTGGGCTGGTCTAGCTGGACACCGTCCAAAATTTTCACAAACTCCAAGTCCGTATTTCTGGAGAAGACAGGCTGAAAGTCAGGGATTACGGCATTCACAGCATGATAATCATGGCTGGAATGACCGATAATTACACAGCACTTTTGAAGAATGCGTGGACAACGGCTGAAATATGGACGATGGCCACACTTTTCTGACTTTTCTGGATCATCGGCTCACGGAAGTGGCTTTAATAACTTGAAGAAGACCGGTTCTAACGCAGTTTTCGCATGTTCCTAGGGACTACCTGTATCATGAGCACAGATTCAGCGGAACATCTCGAAATCGAAATTCTGCCCGGACCCTGCCTTCAATGCACCTGGGTAGATCAAGAGTGGCGAAAAAGGTTAGATTCAGATTTCAGGAATGCAAGCATTTGCAGCTCAAATCTTGTTCAACGAAACCATTTAGGAAGCTGATCATGTATATGAGGTCCATTCTCAGTTCTCCAAAGAATACGGCAGATCGAATTCCAGATATTTTGCAGTATCCTGCGGTGATCTTTCTAAAAACTGAAAACGGACCTCGTTTACGTGTTTGCTTGAACTGCTTGAACTCTGAATCTACATAGATGCATGAAAGGAAATTTGAAAACTTGACATCACTTCTTTTCGTCCCCCCCCCCCTCCCCGAAGCCTCAAAAGTCCGTTTTCCGAAACTCCGGCCTGTGTTGGAATCAGTTTCTAGTCCGGACCCGGATTTGTCAAGTTGAGAGGGCTGTCTAGCCCAGGAAGATGGAACAATCCAGATAGGACCTGACCTTAACTCATGGGCTTGTCTTTGGTGAATCCGATCTCAATAGATGGTTTGCTGATTTTCTAAAGATGAGCTGGATACAGAAACGGCCTGGGGTGTTGATATCCACAGGGGGGCTGAGCTGCCCTGGGGTGAAGGGGGGTCTGAGCTCGGCCGGGACACCAAGTGGACAATACTGAATGGGGGTATACACTGTTTATATTCAGTTTTTTCTTAACAAAAAAATTCGATCATACTACTCTTCGAGTTTCACCGCAGAAAAACATCAAATATCGCTTTTGGGGGGGGTCTCAGAAAATTTCCAAAATTTTGCTCCTGGAGAGGGGTCTGAGTAAAATTGGCCTTGTCCATACCTCGCGCCGTACCCTGGCAGGGTGGACACAGCCAATTTTTCTCAGACCCTCCCCCCCTCTTGGGAGCAGATTTCTGACGATTTTCTCAGACATCCTTCCCAGGGTTCGACGCGGGGTGTAAGCTTCGCCGAGAGTGCAGGTGGCTCATTCTGAAAGGTGATAGACAACGTTTGAGATCAGTTTTTAAGAAGAATTCTATTTTACTTTCCAATTCACTTGAAATCTTTGTCTTCTTAAAATTCCACAAAAAAAGTCCAAGTCACGTCCCTAATGGTGTTAGAGAAAATCGCCAGAATTGTGGCCAAATCACGCTCCTGGGGGGGGGTCTGAGTAGAATTGACCTTCTCCGCACATAGTGCAGTACCCTACTTCTCCCCTCCCCCCCCCCACTAGGAGCGTTACTTGTGTATTCCCACATTCACAATGATCCATTTGGTGACGGCGTAGCTCAGACCCCCTCCTACCCTGAGCAGCTAATACCCCTTCCCCTGTGGATACCCACATCTCGCGCCGTACCCTGGTCTAGAGCCGCAGGGCGGTTCGGGTTCCCTCTTGACGGTTCGTGAATCTAGTGGTGAAGGGTGGTCGGGGCGTTTTGATTGTCTTGTATCACAAGTTTGTACTTGCAGATAATGGCGATGACTCTGGAAACGCAGGTAGATATGGGAACTCTGGTGGATTCCATGATAGAAGTGAGCCTTCTAAAGACTAGTATTTTGTGTTACCAATTCTGAAATTTTTCTCTTTAGATGAAAATGACAATCGTGATTTCCGTGGGCGTGGTCGAGGAGGATTCCGTGGCCGAGGAGATCGCGGCCGAGGAGATCGCGGCCGAGGACGGGGCCGTGGTGGTGGTTTTCGCAATAATGGTACTCCTTTCAAACCATTGGTTAGTACTAGCGGGCCGTAATGCGGCTTTCAGACGACGACAATGGCTACTCTGGATATGACAATGGCGGTTTCCGCGGAAGAGGTCGTGGAAGAGGACGCGGTAGAGGTCGTGGTGGCGGTAGTGACGATGGCAACGATTTCCGTCGATCGTATGGCGGTGGTGGTGGGCTTTTGTGAGTATCGCACTAGTTTGATAGTTATCGATGTCGAGTGATTTAGGTGACAATAACAACGATTATGGAACTCGTAGGAAAGCCTCGTTCTCTAGGTCGAGAAGCGGAAGCCCCATTGCGAAGAAGGCCAACACTGGTTTATCTTTGTGTTTTCTTAGCAGTTTTTGTTTTGTCGTTGTAATTTGAAGATGTTCAGGTGCATCAGGAAACGACGCTAAACGTCGTTCGTATTCTCGCTCGAGAAGCGGTAGCCCAGTTGCCGGGAAGAACACCAATCAAAGTTAGTTGAAGTATTGGAAGCTCATGTAATTTTTCTTAATTTTTCAGAGCCCTAAACGGAGGAGGAATAGTATCAGTTCCTAAAAGTTAAGCGAATCCTGTTTCGGCTAGGGGCTGTTAGGCGACATACGCGTTCGTAACCTTGGTTAGTATAACAACGTAAGTGGACTCGTACGGCCACTACCATAACGCCAATCGCCCATTGGAGCGCAGTGTTCTTTACTCGTTGCAGCTTGCACTAGGACGTATCAGAAAGATGCCAAGACCATATTGGGGCACGGTACTCCAATACCGGCTGTAACATGGATCTGTACGTTGCACGAAGGACTTCCTTAGTGCTGTCCCAAAAGGTGCCAGCAAGAGCACGCAGAATGTTGTTGCGTGAGTTGGCAGCGGTAGCTGGAATACGCGCATTCTTATGGAAACGTTGAGAGGGATTCAGGAGGACACCAAGTAAGCGGGGATGCTTGGAAAGGGGCAGCTCGTGGTTATCCCGCAAGACTTTGGGATCGCCATACTAGGCATACTTGATATCGCCTTTCTGAGTCGACCTCGAGGTGCCGCGTGAGCACTCAATGAGTTGGGGCGCCTTATGGACCCTTTCACTGCTTGATTACGATGATCTATTTATTTTCCCATGATTTAGATTATGCCAGCCGAGAGCCTGTGCACCGGCACATTGTCGGCAGGGCCAAACGGAGCGTTGCGTAATTTTTCGAAACCGGAGCGGCCGCCACCATCGATTTTAAATCCAAAATTTTTGCGTTCCTCCCCCTGATGCGCGATTTCTGGGCAGTTTATATCCGAATACTAAGACTGTCATACGAAGAAAATTGGTTTATTAGTCGGGCTAAAGCGTTTAAAATCTGAGCAATGCTACGATCTGTCGCTTTAGTGATCAAAAATGTCGGTAATTGTTAGAATATCTTCACCAAATTTTGATTTTTGGTCCGAACCCTGCTTGACCCTAGTAGCCGGTCTGCAGCCAGCGCTGGGGCAGCGCTCCTAACGGTTTTTTTGAGTGTTTCTTCGCCGTAACTGCAGTTTAACGTCGCATTGCACGCTATGGTATGTTTACACAAGGTGCTGAGTTGATCGCAAAACGGTTGGATCCGGGCGAGATTGAACCAGCATATTCCCTTTCCGGGGGAGCGCCTTATCGCACTGCACCACCGAAGCCCCGGCGCCCCTCTCACTCAACTGCTCGGTAAATCTTCACCGAAGCAATCGTCTTTTCACCCGCATAACGGGATGAAACAGGAATACCGTCATAGACTATATAACAGTCGTAGACCTGTCGATTGATGATCTAGTTAAGTCTTAACTAGAAGTCTTAGACTTAGCTAGAGCACCATCCTGTAAGGTCTACGTCTGTTGTATAGTCTATGACGGTATCCCAGTTTCATCCTATTGTGCGAATGAAAAAGATGATTGCTTCGGGGAAGATTTACCGAGCAGCTGAGTGAGAGCGGCGCTAAGGCTTCGGTGGTGCAGTGCGATAAGGCACTCCCCCGGAAGGGAATATGCTGGTTCAAGCTCGCCCGGAGCCAAGCGTTTTGCGATCAACTCAGCACCTTGTGTTAAGCTCCTAACGGTGTCGGCGTTGTGTCGTGAACCGTAAGTATCCGTTTACGTTGTCACTTCAAACGTGTTTACGCGCATGTTTGTTATCTTTAGCATATTCACTTTAGGGGTGTGCTCTAATTATCTTTCGAAGTGGTGGCATATTTTATGAGACGCCCTTCATAATTCCATATATCTGGTCGTGGACTAAAGCCGGTTGGTTGTTTAGGTGCGGCCTCAAGACCTCGTGGTTCCTATTCTCGTTCGAGAAGTAGCAGCCCTGTTGCCTCCGCTCCGACGAAGACGAACTGTGGTAGGTGCATGTAAGAATTCCTAATGTGCCTTGTTGAGTCGATATTGCTCATGCAATCATTCCAAGGCTGCTGAAGTTGATAGGACATTCGAACACTCCAAGGATTAGGTACCGATGTAGCGAATTCCCATAATCCGCAAAATCAAACAATCACGCTCCGTCGAGGTTTTTCGGAGTGCCTCTGGGGGTCCTTGTAGTCCGAGTTGTGGTCGTGAGGCAACCAAGCCGCAGAAGGACAGGGAAAACTGGGAGGAGCGATGGGCTGTGATAGGGGTCTCACCAGCCTGCTCTCTACTCTTTGATTCGGAGCGAAATTGCCTCGAGGCCGTTGCGTGCGTGCGCGCGCGTATGCTGCGTCTTATCCTTAACCAGACTGTTTTGTTGAGTCCCTCCCTCTACGCACACCACCGAAAGGAACAAAGTAAAGTTTACTCCGAAACAGAGGGTACGTCTCTGATGTTTGTGTCTTCTACTCCTCTGTTACCGTTAATCATGGTCTCCTCTTGTTCTCAGTGTATAATAAATAAGAGCTCCCAAAGTCACTCTCAAGGGAAGAATCATTACATGCCGTGCCATTTCAAATAAAATATGCTTTTCTAAGATCACTTTTCGATGTAGAATTCGAGTTTTTTACATTGCAGCTGCGAAACGTTTCTCTGAACGGAGTTATGTGCGTTTTAGGCCCCCGTCAGACTTCGTCGAAAAACCTGCTGAGTCCCACTGAGTCCGGTTGCCCCCAGCGCCAACCAACTCCCCTGCGAAACACGCAATTGATAGTGACGATTATCACCTCAGCTGTGAATCGGAACGTGTTTGGTGGCTGATTTCTCTTGTTTTCAACATGTCTGAATCTGATTTCCGTATCAGCAGTACGTGTGGCAGAGCGCAGACGGCGAGAGTCGAGATGCGGCGGGACTCGGCCTTATTCGAATGTATTCATTTATTCGGGATTTTTTAAAAGGCCTTATTCGAATGTATTCATTCATTCGGAAAATTTTTAAAGACCGTATTCGGAATATTCATTCATTCGTAAACTGGGGTCGAATGCCCATGTATAGTGTAATCCATGAGTATTCGTCTCCTGAGATACACCGATGTGATTTCTACACCGGGAATCTCCCCGTAGTGTGTTGCAACATATTTCGGCGTTAAAACACTATGGTATGATTCCTCGTGAAGAAATCACATCGGTGTATCTCAGGAGGATACGAAAACTTATGGATTATACGTTGTGATGCATCTACGAATGAAGCGCCTAAAACGCACATAACTCCGTTCAGAGGGACGTCTCGCGGCCGCAGTGAAAAAATTCGAAATCTATATCAAAAACTGATCTTAGAAAAGCATCATTCGTAATGACGACGGCATGTAATTCGACAACCACCAGTTTTTTTCTTGAAGTGGGCAACAAGCATTCGGTAGAAATCATAATTCGCGCTTTCGAGCAGTTTATCTCTTGGCCAGGTCGAAAATCGCCGAAATTTTAAGTCACAGTGGTATTAAAATGCGGGATTAGGAGTGAATTTCTGTTCAGGCAGTGCTCCGAGACCTCGTCGCTCCTATTCTCGTTCTAGAAGCAGTAGTCCCGTGGCGTCGGCTGCCAAGAAACCAGCTGCAGGTGCGCACTTTTCTTTCACTATAAAGGAGTGCGAACTGATTTGTGATTATGGAGTCGTGGGGAGGGGTGGGGGGAGATGTGCAGTAGTTCAGCAGCTCTGTTTTTGTCTTACTTATGCCTTTCAGAGGTCCGCGAATCACGGCCGACAGTGGTCACAAGACGTGCTTCATATTCTCGTTCTGGTAGCAGAAGCCCACCGCCAACAGCATCGACGAAAAGTGGAAATGAGGGTGGGTTCATACTAGGATCTGGTCACTGGAGTTCTACTGCAGCCTTAGGCGTTTAAAGATACAAAGCGTTTCAAAACTGTAGAGGCACCTCCTAATAAGCCGTTGGGAGTGGATCAAATTTTTCTCGGAAGGCACGATTACCGCTCAGCTCGCCTACTCGAAAACCCTAATATATGTACTACATTTCAGTTGTCAGGGTGAAGAGGTACGTAACTTTTGGCATCAAACCACCTAATAGGCGTTTTCAGAAATGTGACTGCACTTTCTATTAGGTTGTCCGATAAGTTCTTGCCGTTTTTTTAAATTAAAAAATTAGCGATCGAAGTGGAATTTTTTGGTACAATGTTTTGTGTTATTCGAAAGAGAATTTTTCGCTCTACAAGAAAGTCTATTTGGTTTTTTTGTTTCGATTAGTTTTTGTTAATTTTTAGAGCATTTAAATGGAGTGTCAAGTCGACAAAAACGAGCATTTTCGACACCATCTACTTTTTGCGTTTAACCGAGGTGCCAAAGCCACGGAAGCTGCTAGAGAGATTTGTGCCGTATACGGAGAGGGTGCCATAGCTGAAAGAACTGCTCGATATTGGTTTGCGAAGTTCAAAAGTGGCAATTTCGAGTCATAACAGTCATAACATAACAGGAGCAAGTCATAACATAACATAACAAGTCATAAGTCACACAGGAGCAAGTCATAACAAACAACGGAGAATACATTATTGATTAAATTGTTGTTATTTTATGTTTAAATATAAAGTTATAAAAAAATTGAAAAAACGGCAAGAACTTATCGGACAACCTGATATAATCGAGAGAAACCCCGTTTTCTCCGGAAGGGTTCTGTGGCTCAAGTGTCGTGCGGATAGGGAGAGATGTTCACAACTAACAGTTCATATGCCTCGCGGTAACCACTTCTGCTAGATCTAGCGTATCCCGGTGAATGGCGTGGCTATGACCAATCTGAGAAACGGTGTGCAACTCAGCCGTTCTTAGGCTCCGTCCATACGTGGCGAGAGCGTGCGATTACGCAAAATTGATGCTCATCGTGGGCACACGATTCGCTAGCCGCTCACACGCGCTCCCTCTCGCGCGCCCTCGCCCGCTCGCTCTCGCGCGCTTGCGCCAGCACCACGAAGCAAGCAGCAAGTTTCAAGCTTACTGCTCCATTACTAAAGCAGGTGGCATTAAACCTGAATCAAAACCACTTCCCTTGTTTTTTATAATCCCACCACGGAAGTTGAAAACCGTGGGAAGTCATCAGCCGTTGCGCCGATTTGAACGATTGGTCACCCTATCAAACGTTTTCAATCGAATCAACACGAGGCAGTGGTGTCTGCCTGCGTTAATTTGCAGGCAGCGTTGAGGAGCGTCGAGAGGCGCACAACAGCTGGAACGCCCGCTCTCGCCACGTATGGACACTGCCTTATCGTGGCAAGCCCTATTCCACAGGACTGAAGAGTTCGGTTGTTCGAAAAGTTTGCGATTTAGGTCTATTTGTTTCCAATCCGAGCCCGACGACCAGTGGGACTCCAGCCATGTTTTCGACTTCTGTCACAAAGAACACTGTCTGGGGTGGCAGTCGGCTGAAGAAAAACATTGTTCGTTGTCGTGTTCGACCTGATGCTCACCCTTATGACCAAACCGAAGGAGCTCGAGTGCTGCTTAATATGAACAACGTTGCGCTGAATTTGTTTCAATTTGGTACCATCCCTCAGGAAATCATGGAGCATTTTTAATGAAGATTCAGTGTTCAGATGCACTTCCACTATAGCAAGGGCTCTCTGCTGATTTTAGAAGTCAATCGAAGCACTAAATTTACACTAAAATCCTCAAGGATCACCTAAGGGGATAGTACCTCTTTGAAAGAAATCCAGCGATACGATATTTATAGTGTGTAACTCCTTCTATCGGGTCGCTAGGGTAAGCATCAGGTCGAAGACGGCAACGAATAATGTTTTTCGTCTGCCGATTGTCACTTCATACCGCGTTATTCGTTGAAGAAGCTGAAAAATTGACTGGAACCCCACTGATCGTCGCTCTCGAGTTTGAAACAAATCGACCTAAATCGAAAACTTTTCGAGAAACCGACTGCTTCTGTCTTGCGCAATCGGGCTCGCCACCATAAGAACGGCTGAGTTGCACACTGATTCTCAGGTTGGTCATAGCCACGAAATTCACCGGTACACACTAGATCTAGGAGCTGGATGGGAACTGTGAGTTGTGAATACCTCTCCGTACTCACACGACACTCGGCCCGTAGAGCCCTTCTGGAAAATTTTTGTTCTTCTCTGGATTTCGAAAGTGCGTCTGTGCTCTTGAAGCAGCCTACTTTGTGGTTCGATGCCAATGTTTACGATTTTTTTACTCTCATGACTGAAATGCCGTTCACTTTCGGCAAGGCGAGCCTCCCGTGAAGAAATCGATTCAGTCCCACTAACGGCCTATTCGGGGTGCGTCTATGCTTATGAGACGCGCAGTATAACTGTTCGAGAAAGTGGCATGAAATGTGAAAAAAATTTCTGTGTATTAAGATAAGTCAAAATACGATTTAGTGAGTGACACAGCAAGTGCCGTCTCCCGAGGTAGAAGTCCCAGTCCTCGAAATGATGCTAACAACAACGCCAGCAGTAATATTAACAATAATAATGGAACGGACCAGCAAGAGGGCGTGCTATCAAATCCGTACACTCGCGAGACAGGTGAGGGCTATTTTCTTAGTTGTAGTATTTTATAAATATTGGGTTGATGCATAATTATGAAACAATTTTTTAAAAATATTATTACTCAACGAAAACAAGAACAATATTTAATCAAAGCATGTTTAAATGATCATTCGAGAGCATAGTCACCATCCACTTCAAGAACTGCTTCCCATTTGCTTGGCAGTCGGTCGATTCCACGTGCGAAGTCACGATTCTTGGTGGCAATCCACGCTTTGACATCAGAAACCAAGTCATCCAAGTGGTCATAGAATTTATTTGTTTGCCAGATTCTCAAAGAGCGATTGGCATGATAGTTCTTTGGTGCGTCTATCGGTGAGTACGGCGGATGTTGGAGCTTATTCCATCCCTATTGGTGTTGGACTGGATAACACGGCGCTCAACATGTGGACGGGCGTTATCGTGATGGAACACGATGTGGTTTTTTGCGCGGTCTTTTCGCCTCGATTGCAGCGTTAAGGCGATCAAGCTGAGCCAGATAGACGTCGCTGTTGATGTTGAATTGCCGCTTGCCATTTCTGTCAGGGATTCTCCATTGTTGCCTTTCATCTGCGTCGTTAAACCAATAACAAATGCCATTTGAAATGATTTCCCAATGGATGATTCCGCTTCTGTCCCACCATACACACCACACAGCCTTCTTACTATGCACGTCTTTTGGTATTCCTTTGGAAGAAAACACCTGGCAAAACGCAGATCTTCTTTCTTTTAACGTTTTTGAAGAGAAGCCATAACTCATCCCCAGCAGGGTTGGGCAGGCTTGCGACCGGTCGCAACGGAGGGTCGTAAAAAAAGGGTTATTTTTTCAAAAAAAATGAAAATTTTGGGGGGTTCGTAAAATTTCCGGATAATTTAGGTTCACCTCCAAACCACTCGGGAATGGAGAGTGAGGCAGGAGCCATTGTAGTCATTTCACTGCATTTCTCCGTTTTTTTGCTCCACTTCAACTTTTTCTAGGTCAAATCATTTTCTTAAATATTTCGGGACACTGTTTTGCATTCAAGTCCTAATTTCTCGGAAATATGGCATTCTTAGACTAACGTTGGATTTATAGCGCCGTGTATTGCATCGCGACCATTTCTCTATCCCAGGGGAAGGGGGTTCGTGAAAATTTTGCTCACACAGGGGGGTCGTAAACTTTCGGTCACCGGTCGCAGCCGCCTGCTCAACCCTGATCCCCAGTGACAAGACTCTTCAAAAGTGTTGTTTGTTCGTTTCGCTGCTGTTTATCTGTGAAAATGCGAACGCGTTCAGCTTTGTTGTTGTCGGATAGCTCGTGGGGCACCCATCCAGCCAACTTCCATACCTTTCCAAGCTTCTTTAGACGTCGAACGATCTTTGATTGATTGACATTAAAATTTTCAGCCAGCATTCGCGTTGTCAGGCTTTCATCCTCTTGCACGGCTGTCAAAAGTGCTTGATCATCAAAATCCAATGGCCGACCTCTTCCTTCTTTAGCCTTCAAACTAGTGCCACCTAATTTAAAGCAAATAAACCAGTTCCGTACTGCATTTTCATTAATTGTTCCTTCGCCGAAAAGTTCGTTGAGATCGCGAAATGACTGGGCTGCGGTCACGGATGAGCAGGCCGTTGCGCCAAGTTTCGGCGGAGCT
Source organism: Aplectana chamaeleonis (assembly GCA_029168955.1). NCBI lineage: Eukaryota > Metazoa > Nematoda > Chromadorea > Rhabditida > Cosmocercidae > Aplectana > Aplectana chamaeleonis. The sequence continues at coordinate 158,296 of JAPDOI010000526.1, forward strand.
ACGACCCCCCCCAGTTGACCGAAATTTTTGAAAATTTTTACAATCCCCCTCTCGTGATGAAAAACTGCTTTACCTCTTTTAAGTGACAAATTCGGAAAATTTTCAAACTTTTTGGTTATCAAAAAACAATTTTTCCATTCCTAGCTCATTTCATCTTTTGGGGATTTGGATAGAATCCCCATTTTTTTCCTAAAAACTTTACGAGCCCCCCCCCAATCATCTTTTTTTGAAAAATTTTCTACTTTTTTTACGACCCCCTTTGCGCCAAGTCGCAACTGTGCTCAACCCTGGCTGCGGTCCATCCTTTCTCTTACAAGGGACGACCTTGGGGGGAGGAGACGTCCTGAAAAAAAGTTCTCCTAAAAGTTGTGTGGGGTGGATATAGAAGCATTACTGTATGTTCGGTTTTACCTAAGGGCCTTCCGATATTCCAGAAAAAAGAAAAAACTATTTGAAACTACCTGTAACTTCTCGGAGCAGCTGGAGTGAGTTCATATGCTCGGCACACATTAAGTTACAGCAAAATTGCCCTATACAAGGTTTGACGGTTTGATTCTGGCCCATTCGTGAGATATAAGCCGTGTCCGAGCTCAGTGTGCATTTCATTCCTCGTATCACTTGATTGAAGTTGCCCAATCCAACATGCAGGGATGGTCGAGAGGATAATGATGGGGAATGCTAAACTACGAAGGGTTGTGGGTTCGATTCCCGCAATGCAGCTTCTGGAAAAATTGTTTTGCATTTGTTCGATTGTTTATCCATGAGGTTTCTCATTCACATTTTAACTTGCTTTTTCCAATCTGACTGGATTTACAATTTCTATCGCGTGAATCCCCGTAGTATATGAGCATTTACTCGCCTTATTCAAAAAATAATCCTTCTCTTCTTCTTGTGCTACCATTTCGGGTTCATTGAGAAATATTTTAAAGTGAACATTTTGTAACTTTGTATTAATGTTTTCGAGTAAAGGAAAACACCTTTCTTGAACACATCGAAGTCATTTGCGAATCATCGGAGAAAAAAGCATTGACATTGTAAAGAACAAAGCGATGAACCCTTTCTTATAAATTATCATCATGGCCGCAGTTTTCATTTTCAGTAATCGACAATCGGTTGCCCAATACATCTGCCGACCCTTCATCGAAAACTACTAAACTTGGCTCGATCACGCAGAATTTTTTTCTTTCGATTATCTGGAGTTTGAGGGTGAATGAGTGAGCATATGGCGAAAAAAAGTCGAAAAAAAGTCTCTTCATATTGATCCAAATAAAACAGATTGAGGTAGATGGGTGTTAGATATAGTAGCCAGCCAATTTTCGCTTCTGAAAAACCGAAAGCACAGCCATGGTGGTCAATTGAAGAGAATGCGTCCGCTAATTTTTCATGTTCTTCCGATTTTTCGCTCTACCGGATGGTCCATAGGTAAAACCCAACATACAGTAATGTTACTATATCCATTCCCCACAACTTCCAGAAGAACTTTTTTCATGACGTCTCCTTCCCCGGGGGCTCGTCCCTTGTTAGTGGTAGAGCATAATATAGCGAAAATGAGTATGATTTTTGAGATGTAATTTTCAAACTAATTATTAAGGATTATTTTGATATAAATATTAAGGACGAAACGTCAATTTTTACTAAACAAAAACGCCTTAATAAAACGTTGTATAATTATGCATCAACCCAATATTAGTTAAGCGAAAGAATTCATCAAGTCGAGGCTATGTAACAAAACGTGCGGTGTGATTTTCTCAACGTATGGTTTCAATAGTATGCACTTCGAGGATGTTTTCAAATCTGTCTGTAGCTGTTGCTAGCCGGGTTGCAGAGGAGTTTTCTCAATTGGGTCAAAAGGTTTCTGGGGGTATTTCGTTGTTATGAAAACGAATATGGGGTGCTCTCGATATTTTCAGGGTTATTGTAGGTCAGGGTAGATACACTGCAATTGGCTACCGAAATTAGATGAATGAACCTCATATTCTTGTTCAGCACTCTGATCAATTCCCCAGAGAAGTTCTCAGTTAGATTGGGGACTATGATCAAACTATGTATCGTATATCCACCGTAACCTAATATGTTGGAAATTAGTAGAAGATTAGTGTTGGTCACTCCAACGAACCTCTACAGAGAATTATCGAGTCAGATCGTTTCAGAAATAATGCCAAGAACCATTGTTTGAGTACACCAGATGCTGGCAAGCCAAAAATGTCGCAGTTCTTCGTCGTTTCTTGACGACATATGAATCTCAAGTCTGAGTTCAGAAACTCCAATAATACCTAGAAGAGTTCTGGCCTCCCCGAAACCTGGCTTGTAGATCTCCGTGGAACGTAGTTTCGGAAACATTTCTGGAAAGGCACCTAATAAGAATACATTTCCTGGCAAACAGCTAGGTTGTTCAGACGTCGTCTCGCGATCGGAATCGTTTCGCACCACAACTCGTTTTGCATGCTGATTGGTCAGTAGGTGCGGCGAGGTGACCGCTCCGGGTTAGGTGGTCCATAGACTGGGCCATTGAAGGGAATCATGCAGGCAATTAAACGCACTTACGGTTCAGCTCGGGGAAGCTGGGTCAACCTGTGCCATTATGAAGCAGTTTCTTGTCTAGACGAGAAGAATTCTGAGAAGTTCGACGACACTTGGGGTATGCCCCCTTATGGCTCTAGAACCTGAGCAAATGGTCGAGAGTACGGCTGTTTGAGGTCTGAAATATCTCTGAGGTTAGGTCTTGGATCGGGGTCCGAGCAGATTCGTCGCGCGCGTTTACCCCTTTTATAACCGGTACATCTCACTGTTTTCGGTGGGATACAGAATCTTGTCGGCCCTCATAGTGCATACTATGGGAGTTTGATATGTGTCGCGGGGTAGGGGTCTGAGCTTGAAAAGCTTGTGGGAGGGGGTCTTACCGATAACACTATGTAACAAATTTTACCTTTTTTCTGTTCCTGGGTGGAAATTGTGTTTTCCCAACTCTTTAGGTCTAGAACAGACAACGCGTATTTACGTAAGACTATTTTTGTTCCTGGATTGTAAGTGTTATATTTAAATTGTTTATGTCTAATGTATGTGAAGAATGACTTCATTTGGCACAAACTTTGCTTACACGACGACAGAACGAAGAAAACTTTTTTTTTGTGAAATTAGAAGGATTTTCGTCCATTTTCGGCGCTATAATCAGGTAAAAACAAAAAATGCACAAGGAATAGACATACACAGCCGGAAACCACTCAACAAGGTTCAGAAATGTGTAGATTTTCTAGATTCACGATTATACTGTGAATCACTCTCTCGAAGTTGTACCCAAGTGTAGTCCCTCATCATGATTTCGTTATACTGTCCTTGGTAGTGACGTTCGAAGTCCAATATACCTTGAAGAAAGGGTTCGCCTTGTTTGTTCAATTTTTCAAGATGCGAATCAATGATATGTACTTTAAGAGACATTCTGCATCCCATTTTGGCGTAATTCTTTATGAGAGTCTGCACCAACTCCACATAGCTTTCAGCTTTGTGATCACCTAGGAAGCCGTGAACAACTGCAACGAAATTGCTCCAAGCCGTTCTCTCCGTCCTGTTCAACAGCTTTGCGAAATCCTCACATTTTATGATCCTCTTAATCTGTGGTCCGAAGAATATACCAGTCCTGACCTTATCCTCGGACAGAGTCGTTATTAAGGACAGCATAACGAAACATAATGAGGGACTACATTTGGGTGCAGCTTCGAGAGAGTGATTCACAGCACAATCGTGAATCTAGAAAACCAACACATTTCTGAACCTTGTTGAATCCTTTTCGACTGTGTTTGTCTATTCCGTGCGAATCTTTTGTTTTTACCTATTCATAATGTCGAAAATGGAAAAAATCTTTCTATTTGCACAGAAAACGGGTTTTCTTCGTGGTGTTGTAGTGTAAGCGAAGTTTGTTCTCAATGAAGTCCTTTTTCACATACATTGGACATGAGCAATTGAAATATAACACTTAGAAGCCAGGAACAAAAATCGTGTCACATAGTGTAATAGGACGGGCTTGAAAAGCTGGAGGATGTGTGGCGTCACTGTCGAGGAGCCTCAGGTACAGCTCTCCGATGGGCTGGATTTCACATGAGCGAGTTTTCGAAGTCATGAACGGCGCGTTGCTGCGTTGCTTTGGGATTCTTCGATTCTTCCTTCTCCAGCTGCGCTCTAATGCAACGGCTGCGAATGAAGAGAAGCAGGCTTGGGGCAACTTGTCTAGTCCACCATGTCTTCAAAGGCATGGTTTTTGAGGGCCATAACTTTGCATCTAGTGGGTTTCGGATGATATCAGAGACACCATGGTGACCTGTGCATGATATTATCTGACAGGGGTAGCTATTTAAAGGCAGCGTACGCGCAAAAAACCGTGTTCATTTTTTTCACAATTTCGCTCATGTAGGCCTGCCAGGTTGTGATATATCGCAAATGGACCACTCAAAACACTCAAATTCCTGAGAAAAACTCGTTCGGAAATCCTTGAGCATTCAGCTCCCTTTTTTCACGTCTGTCCGGTGTGTCTTGTGCAATGCACAAATTTTGAAAATGTGGACGGCTGATTTGGTTTATCCTCATTAACTTTTTAAGTTCCACAATTCTTTTCGTCTTTCAGCTGTCAAAAGGTCTTAAAAAATAAGAAGCTTTAAATACACACGTCCAAATTCAAGGATCCTTCGAATGAGAGAAAATAGAATTTTGGATTTAAGTTGCCTGCCGGAGCCCGTCGTGGCGCTTCTGTTCCTCGTGTTAGATGATCGACCGGGGAAACGCCTTTTCAGACCACGGAGCAGTTTTCAAGAGCCTATAGCATTATTTTTACGCTACATTGAGGTCTCAAGCTTCGGCAACTATCTCCACTTGGTTGAAACCTTGGATTGAGAAGAAAAACCCAGATGTGGTTTTCAGCGCGGACGCTGCCTTTAAGCATAGTCCAAAGTGAGCAAAATGAATTAACTTGCTAGTGTGCTACCAGTAATAATTCACAGGCTCAAAATCGTAGTTGAACGCTACAGGTTGATCTTCTAAGGGGTTATTTGGGGTGTTGAGGCCGAACATGTGGTTTATTCCCTGTTTTCCGGATGGCTACGGCAAGTTACCAAGCAGAGCCAAGCTTTTTCTGTCCCGCTGGACAACAGGGGGGGGGAGGGCGTAAAAAATGCAAAAAAAATGGAGATTAGAGAAGGGGCGCAAAAATTTCAGGATTAAAATGAGGAAAAAAAATACCCGGGGCGCGTCAGCAATGTGAGGGGTATAGTATTAATTACAAAGAAAAGATTTAAAAAAAATTTGCAGATAATACAATTTTTGAAAAAAATCAGTTCCAAAATCTTGGGAAAAATTTTGCCTAGAGGAAAATTAGTGATTCTTCAAAAATTTTTGTCATTAAAGGCAGCATACACGCTCGTAAATGTGATTGAGATAACTACGGAAATAGAATGGTATGGCTCAGAGCACAACCCTTACGCATTTCGAAGCGTTGAAAACGACCCACATTGACGCTTCACGAGTGGGACGTTGGCCCCGCCCCTGTATCTGCCCGCACCTCGTATTTGCTGTTATACCCCGAAACAGGGGTGCTGGGCCGTTCCCTCCGTCGGCGACGTTTGTGGGTGGTACAATAAGTACAATAAGTAGACCACATACGTCGACAACGGTGGGAATGACCCAGCACCCCGGTTTTGTAGGATAACGGCAAATACAGGGGGCGGGCGGATACAGGGCGGGGCCAACTTCTTACTCGTGTAGCGGCATTGTGGGTCGTTTTTGACCCTTCAAAATGCGTAGGCGTTGTGTTCTGTACCATACCATTCTATTTCCATAGTTATCTCAATAACGTTTACGAGCGTGTATGCTGCCCTTAAGGGAGGGGACGTAGTTCCGTCGACGTCCAGGACAGCGGTCTGTTTGACCATGTTACGATAGGTACAAGGCCAATTTTTCACCGTTACCAGTCTTCCGAGAAACAAAAGGCGAACCTCTTGTGTATTTGTGTTCAGCACCCTGAACAATCCCTGGAAGAAGTTTGGGTGAATTTCGAGCTGATAACCTTTTCAGACGTAGATGTGGGTAGGGGACATTCACAGTTTTCAGCGTATGCAAGATGGACCTCCCGGCATTCGATCTCACTCACTTTGAACTTTCTCTGTAAAAACAGTTGGAAAACCAGTAACGATTCGAAGCATAGACTTTCCTCTAGCGTCAAGAGTCTGAATCAGGGTTGAGCAGGCCGTTGCATAAATTTCCAGCGGAGCTACGACCCCCCTTGTTGAGCGAAATTTTGCAGAAATTTCCGAAATTTCAACGATTCCCCCAAGATCAAAATTTCTATAGCCTTATTTGGTTGACTAGCTAAAGAGATTTAAATGCATATTTCTTCCACGCAACTGACTATTTTGAAGGAGATTTAATTTTGCTCGGAACGTTTTACGACCTCCAGCGCAAATTTTCCTTTTTTTCTCTCCAAAATTCACAGTTTTTTACGACCTCCGTTGCGCCGAGTCGCAACACTGCTCAAACTTTAACTGATGTGACCTTATCAGAAAACCCTACATAACATCGGCATGGATTGTGAAGAGACCTGACGTTCACTGTCGAAGGTTGGCGCAAACTTAGTGCACCTAGGTTATAGCATACCAGCTGCGCCAGGCGGCTAACGCCGCCTAGCGCCGCTGGAGGACCGGCTTCGCCGGTTTGGTGGCCGGCTCCGCCGTCCAATTCCATATAGCACGTTAAGATTTAACGAAAAGCTCAACGAATCTGTTAATGGAAAATGATATTGCTAGTGAACACTATGATAATAATGTTTTTATTCAAAACATCTCTGCTTCGAAAATAGCTTTATAGCTCCGCCGAACTCCGCAGCTTGTCGTTAGGCTTTGCCGGAAGATGCCTCTATAGACCCGATGTAGCATTTTTTTGGCTCTGCAGAAAGTTAGGCTGGCTTTTCCGGCCTTCTTCCAAAAGCTATGTGTAGCATTCATTTGGCCCAGCCAAATGGTGGATTGCCTTCCCTCGGCCTCTCTCCATCAACTATGTGTAGCACTCGATAGGCTTCGCCAAACGATATGCTGGCTTCTCCCGTCCTCCTTCCATCAAAAAATGTGTACCATTCCTTTGGCTTCGCCACGCGATATGCTGGCTTCTCCCAGCCTCCCTTCATGAGCCACGTGTAGCATTCATTTGACCTCGCAAACGGTAGACCGCCATTCCTCGGCCTCCCTCCATCAACTATGTCTAGCTCTCCTTTGACTTCGCCAAAAATTAGGATGGCTTCCCCTGCCTCCCTCCATCAACTATGCGTAGCATTCCTTCGCATTCGTCAAACAATAGACCGCCGACTTCACAGATCTCCTTCCGGTAACCATTTGTAGCATTCGTTTGGCTTTGACAAACGATAGGCGGGAAACGGCTAAATGTGCAAAGGCTAGGGTGGTCCACCACGATTGGAAACGAAGAAAGTTCAAAGGACGTCATATGCAACAGCTAGGATGGTCCCACCACCTTTCGTTACGGAGAAACGTTATAGGGCGCATTGTGCAACAACCAAGGTGGTCTCACCACGATTGGTAACGGAGAAACTTCAGAGCACGCAGTAAGGAACAGCTATGATGGCCTCACCACGATTCGTCAGCGTTAAACTCTAAAGGACGCAATATGCAACAGGTAGGGTGGTCCCACCACGATCCTAATGCTGTAAGCGCTCCTTCTGAACCGATCTCACATTCCGCGACCCTCTTCATGTATCTTTGGAAACAATAACGCGCCCTGACTGATGGTTTCGAAAATAGCGGGAAATTCAAAGGCCCGGACAGACGGTCGGACGTGCCAGACACGTGGTCAGACACACCACCACGCCGCTTATTATATGTAAGGATAAGAATTGTTTCCGTGGAAGACTCCATGGAAATACTTCGACTTCTGAAAGCGGTATCAGTCATCGTCCGACTAAATCCTGAGTGCCCCTCCGAAGTAGTTTCATACCCGATATATAACGTTGAAAGTTCAAAGGCTCAATATGCAACGGGTAGGGTGGTCCCACCACGATCCATAACGTTCAAGGTTTAAGGGACTCAACATTCAGCAGATAGGGTGGACCCACCACGATCCGTAACCATGAAAGTTTAAGGGACCCAACATGCAACAGGTAGGGTGGTCCCGCCACGATCCTAATACTGTGTGCGCTCCTTCTAAACCAAACTCGCATTCCGCGACCCTCTCCGTGCATTTTTGGAAACAACAACGCGCTCTGACTGACGGTCTTGAAAATAGCGGGAAATTCAAAGGCCCGGACAGACGGTCGGATGTCGGTCGGACGTGCCAGACACGTGGTCAGACACACCACCACGCCGCTTATTATATTATATAGCATATGACACCGAGTTTGCGCCAACCTTCAACAGTGAACGCGGAATCTCTTCACGATCCATGCCGACGTTATGTAACTAGATATTTAACGACAATTGCTTTTTAGATGATTACATGAGCAATGGATACGGCTCTAGTCGTCATATGCGAGGTATGTTTTTCTTTCTGACGAAGTTCTAGAAAGGGTTGGACAGTCCTACCCATGGCATGGTTACATATATAGTATATGCTTTCAGGACGTCATCAAAGCAATCCCGGTCGAGGAGCATTCCAGAACTTTGATAACGGTGAGTAGGGTTTTTGTAGAGACAAAACCATGTTGCAATCATGCGAGTTTCGCATCGAAAGAAACTGTAAAGACCTCTGGCCAGTCATAGTCTAGCGAGAGGAAAATTCCGCGGCAGTAGATCCTCGCTCGCGATAGGAATCGTAGTGGTCGGTTGTACCGCGATCGTCGCACGAGCAGCCGCAAATGCTTGCGCTATGTTCTATCGCTAGACTAGATTTGACGAAAGACCGTTCTGTTCAGTCGGAGCTTGATACTCCATCTGGAGCAGATACCATTCAGTCATTTTTTGCAGTTGTTCAAATGTTTCAGTTTTAATTCTGGTCACGCATCTATTCCTTCCCCTGTGATTACGATTTCTGGCTGATGTAGGGCAAACTTATTCGCTGAAACATGAAATGTGCTGCGAAATGTTGTGAGACATGTGTCTGCAATTGCACGTGGGGTGGTGGTCATAATGTTTTCTAGCCGCAGAATAGGGGGGGGGGGAAGCGGAGTGTGTGATTGGTCGAAACACGGCCCTCTTCCAATCACTCACTTCGCTCCTCCCCCTCTCTTCCCCCCCCCCACTTCTGGGGTTGGGAAACATTGCGACCACCACTCTTTGATGCTCGCCAATGAAAGCTTACATGGCATAACTCCCCTTTCTCTACGCTAAAGAACCATTTTTCAACATTTTTGGTATTTTCTTGCAATTTTGCAGGTTTCCGTGGCAGAGGTGGATCGTTTTCGAAGGTCAGTCCGTTTTACATGTGTTTCCTTCCTTCCCTTTTTCGTCCAACCACTGATTAAGAAATTTCGCTCTTCAGGGAAATGATAGATTGGCCGGTGATGATCAGTCGAGAGCCTCCAGGGGCGTCAAACGCGGTTTAGGGTGAGCGGTTTCTTTCAAAATCCAGTTTGTACATCCAGTGAAGGTTTTACAGCAATTTGGTAGTTTTTTTTTTAGTTTTCAATTCGCGTAGTCCCAATCCATTAGACAAATTTACAAATTTTGTCACTACTTCTGTTCTAATGCCCCGAAGGTCAAAGTTCTCCGCTCAGATCCGCCAAAGGGGTTGTTCCGACTATGGTATCCATTTTTTTCCGGTCTTCATAGGTTACGGTGTGGATATTGTCATTGATCTACAATAATCCCTTTTCAAATAAAAATTTACATAGTTTTCTTCGGGCCTAGGACCCGGGATAGACAAAGAGGGAGCAGCGTGCTCAGCTCAGGACGTACAGTATTCTCTCGGAAGTCGCTAGACCTCAGATAGAGACAGCACACTTCCCGCGGTACCACTAGCCGACGTCCCGTAACCCTTCCCCTGGAAGGCCAATAGATTGGTCGCGGGCAGTCGGCAGCGCCGGTTCGTTGACTGCCCGTACACGGTGAACAAGCACTCTGCGGCCCTTCAGCCACCGCCTTACGGCTAATCTGGTGACTGACAGAAGACAGTCTTAAAAGAGTTCGCGGCACATTTAAAAATCACCCTTTGAGTGAAGGTCTGTTAGAACAAAATTTCAAAAATCCGCTTCTGAAGATTTCATCTTGTACTGCTCTTGACAAGTAAGGAGTAAGCTTCTACGGGGAAGCTTCCTGCACTCACAGGTTCTTGCAGTGTTCCCATTAGTAGATGCCATTATCAAACAGTGGTTCACCTGCCCAAGACCAGCGTCGCACACAGCGCGGGTTTTGAAAAGAGTCTCAACACAGCGTTCTCTGTTCAGCAGTCGTTCATTGGCTCCACTCTAGTGGGTGGTGCAATGATGATATCAAAGTGGGAATCGATGAGTGAGTGTTTGATGACACCCAGGAATAGCCGACTGCCGGCCGATACTCCGCGGGAAGACGAGAAAACCTCTTTCGCCGCGGGAAGTGGGGCGCCGTGCCACGCCCACAAAATTGGATCCGCAAGTCGACTAGCCCGACTTGTCCGGCGGGAAGTGGGCTGTTATTATCTGAGACGGGCATCAGGGAGAGGCGGTCTTGAGGTGGCGAAGCTGCAAAAAAGGCGGGGAAATGGGAAGCAGGACACTTCAGCTAGTGACATCCCACTCTCTACGCCTCTGACCCTTTTCACTTTATCACTGGCGCTGCCAAACCCTGCCGCGCTGACATACATTTGCACCAAGTCGAACGCCGTGCCGGTGTAAATGTTTATCAGCGCGGCAGGACTGGGCTGCTCCAGAGAAGAAGAGAAGAGCGCCCGAGACGTAGAGTGTTGGCAGTTGGTTGGGGTGGAGACAGCGGTCCGAGAGGTGAAGGTTGTTTAGGAAACCTGAGTGGAAATGGTGAAGGTTCCCTTGAGACCTGAAACTTCAAAATTTACCGTTTTCTTAATCCGTTTTTTACAGGGGAAGATGGGGGTACAGGGCTGGGTTATTCCCTTCGTCGACCAGTCGGCGGTGGTCTCCCCACCAGGGTTGGGCAGCCTTGCGACCGGTCGCAGCGGGGGTCGTAAAAAATTGGGGAATTCATCAAAAAATAGGGAGTTTTTCGGGAGGGGGTCGTAAAATTTTCGAAAAAATCGGGGTTTATCTCCAAACCACTCGTAAAGTCTCCGAAATATGACACTCTTGGACCAAAGTTTGATCTATAGCGTCGTGTATTGCATCGCGGCCATTTCGCCATCCCAGGGGGGTTCGTAAAAACCGTGGTCAGATATTTTTTTTGATCCCCGGAGGCGGGGGGGGGGGTTCGTGAACATTTTGATCACCAAGAGGGGGGGTCGTGAAGTTTTGGTCATCGGTCGCAACGGCCTGCTCAACCCTGCTCCCCACCCCATAGCACGTTGGCGATTGGCTGACGGAGGGAATTCCCCGCCCCGTACTCCGATCTCCTCGTGTGCCCCTTTTTTTGCATGCAATATATTTTTATTTTTGATTACTAATTTTGAATTTTTTTCTCATTATATGACCGCTTTTTGAATTCGTTCTGAATGAAATGATCTTCCGAGGGCATGAAAAGTTTCCTTTGAGAAGTCTTGAAGTCAATTTTTTTCGAAAAATATTTACAAGCGAATTTTGGAGAACTTCCTGTTTTTCGCTCATAACATTTTTGCCCACGAAAACGGATCATTAAAAGGAGTTGTTTCCAGAATCTCCAGGAAATTTCGCATCGAGTAATGTTTTCAATTTCGAAGAAACCGTTCCCAGACTCAGCCGATTTCAATTTATGAAATAACGTCCCTTCAATTTATGAAATACTAGAAGCACTCAGTTTTTCCCTTCTAACTTTTTCGTGATTAAAGATAGACCTTTGGCGAAGGTTGTTTTTGAAATCCTCATGAAATTCTGCATCGAATAGCGTTTTCAGGTTCAAAAGGTACGTTCCCAATTTCCCAGTCGATTCCAATTTATAAATTGCTTTTTTTTGCCTGAAATTATCGGTTTTCCGTTCATAACTTGTTTACGCTAAGAGATGGTCTTTTGGTGAAGCCATGAAATTCTACGTCCACCAGTGTTTCCAGGTTGGAAAATATTTTCTCGATCCTTGAACCTACTTCAGTTTACGAAAAGCCAGTTTTGTCCTATAACTCTTCAACCGTTGAAGATAGGTGTGGTAACGAATGATTTCGAAATCGCCGTTATATCGGGTTCCTAATTTTGCTCACCCCATTGGCCAGCCAGGTCGGTGGAGTCGAGCCCCGTTGTTGGCTCCAGTGAGACTCTTCGTCTCCTATTTACATCATAGAGGCGAGAGCACCCTATGGAGATTACTATAGAGCTCGCCTTCACCGACCTGGCTGGCTTATGGGGCAAGCAAAGTTAGGAAACCAATATATCATTCCACGTAGGATTTTGTCTAGATTTCGAAAACTACCTTCACCTCAACCCTATCTTCAAAGGTTAAATAGTTATGGGCGGAAAACTGGTGTTTCGTGAACTGAATTAGGCTGAAGAATCACGACAATCTTGTTTTTCAAACTGAGAACAACGGTCGACGCAGAATTCCATGGACATTTCTAAAACAACCTTTACCAAAGGTCTATCTCTCCGCGTAAAAAGGTTATGAACGAAAAACCGATAATTTCAGGCACAAAAGTGCACTTAACTTAATAAACTGAAATCGGCTGCAGAAGTGGGAACGTATTTTTGAACCTGAAAGCGCTATTCGATGACGAATATCATAAGGATTTCAAGAACAACCTTCACCGAAGGTCTATCTCTAAGCACGAAAAAGTTATGGACGAAAAACCGGCAGTGACACCCACCCAATCTTGAAAATGACATGCGTAAATGTCGGGTCACTTTCATTCTTTTCCGGGGTCTTTCCCTGGTCGTTACCGATTTTTCTAGTGGGGAAAAGGTTCCCCCCCCTGCACCTGCCCAGAGGTGAAGGTTGGTGGAGTACCTGGCTCTACCCAACGAAGCTGTGATCACCACCCAAAGTGCCCTCCCATCACAGTCATCGTTGCACCTGTTTTCCCGCCCTTTTCGATTTTTGGCCTTCTTGCATCTGACCGTCATTCCGGGCACCATGTTCCTCAGGCATCCAAGAACTGCAAGCAACCTTCGGCGGGGTTAAGGCAAACTAGACGATGACGATCATTCTCGAACTCTATCGCATCATTACAGTTGAACAGTTCAAGTAATCTTTCGGCGTGATTTTTGGAAAAAATCTGAAAATCTGTGATTCTCATTCTCTCTTTAGTGCAGATTCCTTTCTGATCAACGTCCTTGTTCTTATTTTCAGTTCGGATCGCTCGTACTCGAAGTCCAGGTCCTGCTCCCCGTGAATTTTTTCTGTTTCTTTTGTAGAATATTATCATACTCATTTCTCACCATCATGGATCTGAAGTCTTTTTGAGCTCAACATTTTGTTGGGAAGTTGTTCATACGTAGTACACTCCATTCCATTGGCTCATTGACGCTCGTTGGTATCACTACAAATCGAATTTCTGAACTGTTCCGTATTAGTTCTTTCCTTTTAACATTTTTAAAAAAGAACAGTAGTAGTACGGAGCAGAAACTCTGAAATTGCCAAGAGCGGAACACTGGAGTTGGTTCCCTCGTGTATTTCCGTCGCAGATACTGTTCAAAATCAGCTGATGGCAGCGTGCACATTTATGAACATAGTTGAGATAACAAAATCAATAAACCCTTTCGGTTTCATCCAGAACGCAAACGCCGTTGGAAGCGTCTAAAACGAGCCGGGGTAGTTTTATTTGAGCAATCTTGAGTTGCTAGATCGTAAGTTTCACAGCTAAGATTACCAGAATGTAAAACGGAGCTTGAGAAGACACTCGATAACAGAGTGATACACTGCGTATCAAAAAAGGGCATCCCCTGAATCTGTCAGTCGCGTGTTTATTGAGCAAGATAGATCTTCTTCGTCGGAACTACTGTGATCAGAATGTAAAATAACCCCCGTATACCTCATTTGAGTAAGATCAAAAGCTTGTGCACTTATCTAGAATTAATTTTTTCACGACGCTTATCGAAAAGACGGGACACCCCTGGGCTAAATCGGAATTCTCGTTCGATAAAATTGTGTGATAACAAATCGAACGGTCGATTGGCCCTCCTTGCTCCTCTATTGCATCACATACTCGATTTGGTATACTATCGACCAAGTTAACCAGCTTTCGCGAGCCGATATTGCTCTAATTCTCGGTTATGGCCTGTTTGAAAGCAGAAATCAAGAGATATCGCCGGCCATTGGCTCAGACCCGACGTACTAAAGTATCCCAGATGTTCTTTATTCTGTTGAAGTCAGGACTGTAAACTAGCCACTCTGGACAAGATATTTACTCCCGAGCGAAGAAGCCGACCTTTCTCCTGCTCACGTGAGCTTTCTCGTTGTCTTGCTAGAAACGGCAACTTTGTCGCTCGGAAACATGGGGAAAGAAAAATAGGTGTTACTCTGATATTCTCTGGTACTCACTGGAGATCATCCGACTGCTGACGAACGCAAGCTGTAGACGTCCTTGACGTGCAAATGCTCTGAAAGAAAATGGGAGATCTACCTTCGCAGATCTGACGGCTAAATTGGACAGGACCCATCCTCAAATTCCTTTTGTAGCACTTTCAACCATGAGCCTTATCGAGATTCAAATTCTTCTCGTGAGAAACCATCGCCTATACACAAATAGTTGAAGTCGTTGCCCACTTTAGTCGTAGAAAGTGCGGTCAGAGGTCCCCCTTCTTTGTCAGAGCATTTGCCCGTCGAGGACGTCTACAGCTTGCGTTTGCCAGCAGTTGGATGGTCTCCAGTCAGTACCATAGGATATCAGAGTAACACCTACTTTCATTTGTCCATGTTTTCGGGCGACAAAGTTGCAGTTTCTAGCAAGGCAACGAGAAAGTTCACGTGAGCAGGTCTAAGATCGGCTTGTTTGCTCGGCAATAACTATCTTGTCCACGGTGGCTAGTCTACAGTTCTGACATGAACAGAATTAAGAACCTCTGAGGTATTTTAGTTCGTCGGGTCTGAGCCAATGGCCGGCGATATCTCTCGATTTCTGCTCTCAAACAGGCCATAACCGAGAATTAGAGCAATATCGGCTCGCGAAGGCTGGTTAACCTGGTCGATAGTATGCCAAATCGAGTATTTTATGCAACAAAGGAGCAAGGAGGGCCAATCGATTGTTCGATTTGTGATCACACAATTTTATGGACTAAGAATTCTGATTTAGGCCAGGGGTGTTCTATCTCTTTGATACGCGATTTAAAAGATAAATTCATTCTAGAAAAGTGAACAAATATTTGATCTTACTGAAAAGACCTATACGGGGGTTATTTTACATCCTGATCACAGTAGTATTGATGAGAATGATCTATCCTGCTCAACAAACAGGAAACCATCAAAGTCAGGGGGTGTCCTATCTTTTTGACACGCAGTGTATACATATATAATTAATGTGTATACTTACCGGAAAGGCGGTAGACCACCTCTGCTTCGAAAATGGAGTAAATCAAGGCCGGCAAATTGAGATGTTATATCTCAATCAAGCTGATTGATCTATTGAATCTTATGCAATAATGCTATGTAATACTCTTATTTATCGGGCGTTTTCTCAGGTTACCTTTTCTTATCCTGTTCTCCTAAAGAATTAGGATAATTCAAGTGGGGTCCCATCCTTTCTCAATTCCGACGCTTTCAGTGGCGTTGACATTTTGGTACGGATTGTTTTGGTCTACTTGAGTTGTTAACTCAATCAGTGTTGCCTTCAAAGGCTCGAAAATGTGGTTCAGTTAGCGACGCAAATAGGCTCGTATGGACTGTAATGGAGCACTGACGCCGCTGGAAACGTCAAAAACACGCCGAAATAACCCCATCTGAGCAGATTTGAGGGTGTCCGCTACGAGGGGGGCGGGGTTTGGTGAAAATGGGCGGAGTTACAACGCTTCGGTCTGCCAAGCTGGCTCGTTTTCAACGCTTCAAATAGCGTGAGCTTTCTAGCGCAGGTCGTATGAGTTTATTAGCGTCGCTATCTCAACCATCTTCATGAACGTGTCTGCGGATGCGGAAATGGGCTATGGTGGAGTTGGGGGTATGCATGTGTCCTTTTTTGTGGATTTTATGATCACTGTATGAAATGTCTAGAATATGGAAATTAGTTTGCAATAGCATGGAAGTTTTTGTTGAAAAAGGTGTGTCTGGTTGGAAGAATCCGCGGCGACGCCGCAAACATGAAGCATTTCTGAGAAAGTTTGTCGGGAAAGTACCCCCACCCGCGACTGTGCCGCGATAGTACCGCAGCGGCTTCGTGATCAGACGATTCTGTAGCCATGTCTTGGGCCTCGACATCGCCGCGGTAGTACCGCAGCGGCTCCGCGTTAGAGTCGCGCCGGCGCCGCGAGGATGCAGCAGCGAACCCGCGTGGGGTGTGGCAAAATGAAATTGTCGCGGGTTCAACTATCCAAGTTTGTAGTACATTCCGTATTTGCTTGGGCGCGAAAACGGCGGTAACCTCTGTCCTTGTCAGATAGAGGACCTAACAACCGCAGGTGCGTATTTTTGTTGTTATTGTTAGGCCCCTTTGTTGTATTCTTATTTGAAATAAGCTCATTTGAGATACTATCCCGGAGCCGCGTCGGCACAATCGCGGAGCCGCGGCGGCCCAATGGCGGAGCCGCAGCGGCACAATCGCGGAGCGCGGCGGAACTACCGATTGGCCGCTACGGGTCCGCGGTAGTGCCATCGCGGCTCCGCGGTAGTGCAGCTTCGGTGCTTGTAGGCGCCGAAGCGGTCCTATCGCGGAGCCGCAGCGGAAATTTCTTTCAGAGACCTCACGCCGTTGTGGGCGATTCTTTAAGCTGGAACTGTTCCGGTGCCTTATCTGTTGTAGTATTGCCTGTTTGATTGTTTTTGTTCCGTTTTTGTATATGAAGCTCTCGTTGATTTCGTTTTTCTTATCCACTCTTCTTAGAGGAATGCATAGTCTAGCAGTTATTAGTTGTATTATTGCATTAGGTTTATGAAACATCACCTTATAGAAGTACTACTAGTTAAAATCTTGCAATAATCAGAAGTATTAGCGCTTAGTTTTATTGTATAAATTAGTTTCTCTTATCATGTATTGTATAAACAGTTGAGCAGTTGCGATGTGCAGACAGACAGTCGGTCATAAGGCCGAATGAATGGCATCTGAAGAGGGAGGCAAGACGGGAGCGGCAGGTGTCAGTGAGTCGCTTTTTGAAATGACCTAAAGGGACAGAATGGTCAGTGGGTGGTCCTCTCTTTAATGTAGTGAGGTTTCTTACCGATATAGCCACCTTCCTTGCGTTCTCGTCCTCGTGCACTCTTCGTTTGGAGGTGATTTTCTGCAAAGATGTGGATTAAAGGCAGCGTTCACGATGATCATCCTCGTTGAATTTCCACTGTGAAATGATAGGCGAGAAGGACCCTAAGCTTCAAGTGTCGAAAGAACAGTAGAAAACGAGCCAGGAGCGGCAAAATAACGGCTGCAAACAAGCGTTTTGGGGCCCCAGACACGCCTGGTGCCCCAGATCCGCCCCCTCGGAATGAACAATTGAAAACTCAGATTACAGGAATGATCAAGTCAAGGAAGTGCTGATAAGTGAGCTGATCGCTTCATTGCACTGATAGGTGTCATCCTTCTAGCGGTCAATTCCTCCACTCTCAAAAATCAACGAAAACAACGGAGGGCCTATTTTGGCCCAAAAACGCGTCTTTCGTGTCCTTTTAAAGCATGCCTTGCTACATAGGGCACCAGACCTTCCGTAAACCGTGGAGATATCGGAAGTGAAATTTCTCGTGAACACTGCCTTTAAGGTACCTAAGGTTTCTAATACAGCCTGAAGCGAAAAAAGTGCTAAAATGGCAGTTCCTAATGAACAACGCGTGGAAGAGCTTACGGGCCCTACTAGCTTCCACAAGCGCGCGCTAATGACGAAATGTGCGCGAAGCGATCAGGATGCACCTCAGAAAAACGAAAACAAGTTAATTGTAACATAAAAGCCCGAAAACAAGTTCCTTGTAACATACCGAAGCCGATGTAAGTAACTTGCGAATCATCTTGTGCCAATTAAAGGCAGTGTTCACGATAAATCTCGTTCTCGAGGTCTCGGTGTGAAACACTAAGGTGGCAGGCGCTGTAGAGGATAGGGTCGAAGAAAGCAACGAAAACTGGCCAGAAATAAATACAAACGGCTTTGAAGGCTCTCCCGGTGCGCTTAGGCCATTGTTATACCCCACGACAGGTCTGTCGCGGTCGCAGAGCACTGCTACGTCGCTGTCGCTGAGGGCCAGCCGTCGCTGTCGCTCAGGGCCAGGAAACACCCGGCACGATGCCGGATTTGGCTGAGTCGCTGTCGCTGACACCCGTCGCAGTGCACTGCACTGCGACGGACAGCCGCGACAGCGACCGATTACCGCACGGTTTCCACATTTCAGGCATAACACCCCCTTTCGAGCCAGCGACCGCGACAGGTGCTGCAATCTGCTCTTGCGACAGCATTTTTCTACTGTGTAGGCCTGGTCCCGGCACGATTCGTAACAGTTGACCGCACCTGTCGCGGTCGCAAACTTCAGGTATAACAATGGCCTTACCTATCCCGGTCCCCCCCCCCAATCGGACGAGCTTGTGGCGCCGCATGGCAAATTGCCAAGCAACTCTGCCGCAGTTAGCATTATCGATTCGCGCAGATTTCGCGATTAGCGCGCGCTTGCCGAAATCACCGGGGCCCATGATTCTCGGCCTCGCCCTGAATTTAGAAGCCGTTATTTTGACTAATTCTGGACGTTTTTCTTCCCTGTTTCTTCACTGTTAGGTACTTCACGACCAACTTGGCCTCTCTAGTGAACGAAAATGTAGAAAGGGCCCATGAAAAACCTTCATTTGTAAAGAAAAGTCAATCGGAACACGTTGTAAATACGAATTTGAATTTCGCGCCAAAATCCTTTTTGAAGTTTTTCTGCTTTTTGAGGCCTCGTCACTGTCATTTTCGGAGTTTTTCTGCATGTGGAGTTCGTGGCGTAACTATTTCTCATGTTGTCTTACGGTCGGACCAACATTCGAGGAAAAAGTGCTAGATGACTGGTGAGATTTGGTGGCGGATCTTCATCTTTGACGCCTTTCAACCTCATTGCCCCACGTTTTTGACGCGCCAAAGTTTACCAGTGTGGTCTATAGGGCTCAATCATGAAATTGAGCCTGAAAAATAAAAATTGATTTCCAGCACGAACGATGCCTTTAAGTTATATGTAAGATATCGAAGGGGCGGTGCGCCGTCGATGTGTTGCATGTAACTTGAATGATCTGGAATTAGTCACAAGTAAGTTACATCGGCTTAGATATGTTACACTTGTTTTCGGGCTACTTGAATTTAAAAGTTACATGTAGTATAAATGTATGTTACATGTAATATAAATGTAAGTTTGTTGGGACATTCAAGTAAGTTAGTTTTATATTACAAGTAACTTGTTTTGATTTTTTGAAACTTGGCGGAGTTGCTCGGCAGTTTGCCATCGACAACATTCGCGGCTTCCCAAGCTCGTCAGAATGGGGCGGAGCGGGCTAAGCAGACGTACTGGGCTAAAGAAATTTTCACTTTGCGGCAATTTTCATCGATTTCTGGCACGTTTTCGCTGTTTTCTTCTTCAACCCTATCCCCTCCAGCCTCTGAAAGGATAGTGTTCCACACTGAGAACCCAAAAACGAGGTTTATCGTGAGCCCTGCTTTTTTACCCATTCACGAGCACGCCTATTTTTTGGTGCCTGCACGTTCGGACCGAATGCAATATTGCGTTACCGTAAAGCGTGTTCCACCGCTGGGACACGTGGTCGTGAATGGGGTAATGCAGTTCAACAAGCGTTGGAAGACGATTTTCTCGTGGGTGGTCATACAAGGTGAACAGTGGAGTGAGTGCCAATGGAACTTTGGTTCCTGAGGAAACCTCGCGTTGGGCCCTATTTCTACCTCAACGGAATGCTGAAGAAGTGGCGAGACAGCTGCCACAATTAGGCACCTCCACTATGCTTAGGCGTCATAAAGGCAGTGTTCACGATGATTTTCTTCCCCGAATTTTTCACATAAAACAATGCGTTGGCCTCCAAGTGTTCCCAAAAATTACGAAGAAACGGGGAGAAACACATCAAAACGTATTTCGATGACATTATTCTATAACATGGACTAGTCAGGTTGGATGAAGATGCTCATGGTGATTGTCACCGGTGGGGCGGTGAAATTTGAAACGAAACCCATGCCAAAACTTCGCCTAACTAAGGGTTGAACCGCACGAGAAAAACCAGGGGATTCTTGCATCCTCGTTAAAATTAATGGAATTCTGGGCGTAAATCACGCCCCGGTATCAAGGTGCTGCACAACTCTGGGTAGGCTTTGCTAGAGTAATACTGAAGAGGCCGGAAAACACTGGGAAACCCACCAGCAAGCTGGAAAGAATGTATGAGTCTGACCTCTTGTATACAATATCCGATCCAAAGTAGCGCAGACACTCCAAATACCGTCATCAGGAACACCCTATGAGGTCCGGCTCCAATCCTGTCGAAAATTGTGAAGCCGAAGAAGGTCAGCACAGCGATACAACGAGAGATTTCCAACGAGGGTGCATAGGATCTGAAAATCACTTGGAACTCACTCATTATTCTGCAATTACAGACAGAAAATCAAGGCAACAAACTTTTTATCAAAGAATGCACTGAAACTCTGCATAGTGACGAGGAAGAAGACGATCTTCAACGAGAAATCGATGTAATCCAGGGTCAGTCGATCATACTCGAAATGCAGGAAAATCGCCAACAACAGGGTGAAATGTCCAAGTATGTAGAGTTTCACCCAAACTTCCAATGGCGGATTGTGTTTCACTACGGGTTTCTCGGGCTGGAAAAAAAGTTTGAGAATACATCTAACTGGTTAGAGTCCGAAATACCTCGGGAACTCCGTAGGATGTATCCTCTAGGCTCATCCAATGAAAGAATGGCACCACAGGAACGCCTGGGAACCATCCAGGTGGATACAACGCGGCTTTAACCTGGAATAGAAGCTTTTACATTGGACCAAAGCTCGCAAGCAGCACCCATGGTTTGCATTTGGGGCCGGTACTAGGCTTTTATTTCGAAGTTTGAGGGGGAGAAGTTCATGGTTTACTTGAATATTCTTGCTTTCGAGAAAATAAACGATACCGCATTGAAAAAAAGAAAGAAAGTAAGCAAGAAGGAAATGGAGAAATACAGAAAGAAAGAAATACAGAAAGAAAGAAAGAAGGAAAGAACTCAAGAAAGAACGAAAGACAGACAGAAAGCAAGAAAAAGAAACGAAAGAAAGTAAGTAAGAAGGAAAGAAAGAAACAAGGAAAGAAAGAAAGAAAGAGGTTTTTACATTGAACCGAGGCCCACGAGCAGGACCCATGGTTTCCATTTAGAGCGGGTACTAGGTTTTTATTTTGGAGTTTGAGGGGGAGAAGTTCATGGTTTACCTGAATATTCTTGCTCTTCAGCAAAATTAAACGATATAGCATTTGACAAAATCAAACAACAAAACTTTTGCATCGAAGCGTAGTTCATAGTCGGACGCTGCCGCGTGAAGTCGCTGCGTGCAGCCATCGTACCGCGTCCTGCACAATGAAGAAACGATGCGAGTTCGCTCTTCGGGGAACGCCATTATGTGCTACAGCTTTGCGCGTCCATAAGTAGACGACTCGAAATGACTTTGTATAGAAGGAAAGCGGAAAAAGGTGGAGCACCTCGCTACTTTGTCCTTCCATCCTGAAAGCGCTGCGATTAGTCGAAGCATCTAATGGAAGCGTAAAATGACGCTGCGCCTCACCATGAATCACCCTCAACGTTCTGCGCTTGCTCCAAGAATTTACACTTGTTGACTCTCCGCAAGAATGATTGCGTATCGCGCTAGTGCGATCGCTAGTCAACAGCTGGAGCGCTGCGTTTAGCTGCATCGTCCGACTGTGAACTAGGCTTGTGGCTGAATTTCTCCAAGTAGTAAGTCTGGTAATCATAGCGCACCTTATTGACGAATCCTGGAAACAGCGGTGTGCCTTTCTCGTTTTTCATCTGACCTTTGAAGTAGATCATATCCCACAACACGTGCAGCTAAATGTATAATGATTAAAAAAATGAATCAGAAGAAATTTACAAAGGCAATTTTAAAGCCATTTAAAGAGAAAAACCCTATTCTTGAAAGTTTAGGTTCCTGGCAAAAGTGAAGATTTGGCATGGCCATTTTTTCGAAGAATTAGAAATATACTCAGGTAAAAGGGGAAGGTAAAGAAAAATGAAAAAAAGTTTTGAAATATTCCTGAGAACGATTTGGCGTAGAATAATTTGTTTTTCGGGAAATGAAGTGAAATAGTTGAAAGTATGATTTGGCAGTCGAGTTTGAACCAACTATTGATAAGAGTTGTGCAAAATGAGAGATCGAATTGTATAAGCTTATCCGTAGAACATATCGAAGCAAAATCACGCGTGAAATGGGAAGCATCAAAACTTTTTCGGGAGCTGTAATGCGGCGGTCTTCACGTATTAGGTGAAGTAAAATCAACACGCGTGATTTCGCTTTGATATGTTCTACGGATAAGCACAGACAAGGCGATCTCTCGTTTTGCACAACTCTTATCAATAGCCGGTTCAAACTCGACTGCCAAATCATACTTTCAACTATTTCACTTCATTTCCCGAAAAACAAATTATTCTACGCCAAATCGTTCTCAGGAATATTTCAAAACCTTTTTTTCATTTTTCTTTGCCTTCCCCTTTTACCTGAGTATATTTCTAATTCTTCGAAAATGGCCATGCCAAATCTTCACTTTTGCCAGGAACCTAAACTTTCAAGAATTTCATTTATTTTTCCGAAAGGTTTCCTTTCTAACATGATTTATGCCTGGTGGTGTTAGATGAAAGTAAACCCAGTAATGTCCTGCCCCCCTCACACTTTCTATGACGTCCTGCACACTCCCACTAATGTCCTGCGCACATTCTGTTACATCTTGCACACTCCCACTGATGTTCTGCACACTCTCTACGGCGTTCTGCGCACACCCATTCGGGTCCGGCACTTTCTACGGTGTCCAGCGCACTCTCATTTGGGTCCCACACACTTTATACGGCGTTCTGCGTACGCCCATTTGGGTCACAAGCACGCTTATGCCGATCATTTTTCCGCAGGGCTACCATTACCCTCCTTCAAAAATTTTCTGAGTGTCAGCTTGCATATGAGCACATCGTAATAGCCAACAAACGTGTTTGCACAATTTCGACCTCCTCAGCCACTTCCCGGCGGCTTCTCGAAGAGAGCGGTTTGTGAATGAATGCATACCGTTCCTCTGCCCTTTTATACCCCGCATGTTATGAACGTGTGTTATCGTTCGTTATCATGTTTTGCTCAAGAATGGTTACGCTAACCCTGCGGAAAAAATGATCCGCATGGGCGTGCTTGTATTTGGATCCCGCAAACTTTCTACGGCGTCTTGCTCACTTCCACTTGGTCACCTCACAGTTTTTATGGCGTCCAACGTACTTTCATTTGGGTCGCGTACACTTTCTACGGCGTACTGCGCACACCCATTTGGGTCTCGCACACTTTCTACGGCGTCCGACGCACTGTTATTTGGGTCCCACACACTTTCTACGGCGTCCGACGCACTCTCATTTGGGTCCCACACACTTTCTACGGCGTCCGACGCACTGTTATTTGGGTCCCACACATTTTCTACGGCGTCCGACGCACTCTCATTTGGGTCCCACACACTTTTTACGGCGTCCGACGCACTCTCATTTGGGTCCCGCACACTTTCTATGGCGTCCGGCGCAATCCCACTTGAGTCCCGCACACTTTCTACGGCGTCCGGCGCACGCCCATGTGGGTCCCGCACACTTTCTACGGCGTCCGGCGCACTCCCACGTGGGTCCCGCATGCTTTCTACGGCGTGTAGCGCACTCTCATTTGGGTCCCGCACACTTTATACGGCGTCCGGCGCACTCCCACTTGAGTCCCGCACACTTTCTATGTCGTCCGGCGCACTCCCACTTGAGTCCCGCACACTTTCTACGGCGTCCGGCGCACGCCCATGTGGGTCCCGCACACTTTCTACGGCGTCCGGCGCACGCCCATGTGGGTCCCGCACACTTTCTACGGCGTCCGGCGCACTCCCACTTGGGTCCCTCATGCTTTCTACGGCGTGTGGCGCACTCCCACTTGGGTCCCCCACACTTTATACGGCGTCCGGCGCACTCCCACTTGAGTCCCGCACACTTTCTATGGCGTCCGGCGCAATCCCACTTGAGTCCCGCACACTTTCTACGGCGTCCGGCGCACGCCCATGTGGGTCCCGCACACTTTCTACGGCGTCCGGCGCACTCCCACGTGGGTCCCGCATGCTTTCTACGGCGTGTAGCGCACTCTCATTTGGGTCCCGCACACTTTATACGGCGTCCGGCGCAGTTCCACTTGAGTCCCGCACACTTTCTATGTCGTCCAGTGCACTCCCACTTGGGTCCGGCACACTTTATACGGCGCCCGGCGCACTCTCACGTGGGTCCCGCACACTTTCTACGGCGTGTGGCGCATTCTCATTTGGGTTCCGCACACTTTCTACGGCGTCCGGCGCACTCTCATTTGGGTCCCGCACACTTTCTACTGCGTCGGGCGCACTCCCACTTGGGTCCCGCACGCTTTCTACGGCGTGTGGCGCACTCTCATTTGAGTCCCGCACACTTTCTACGGCGTCCGGCGCACGGCCATGTGGGTCCCGCACACTTTCTACGGCGTCCGGCGCACTCCCACTTGGGTCCCGCATGCTTTCTACGGCGTGTGGCGCACTCCCACTTGGGTCCCGCACACTTTATACGGCGTCCGGCGCACTCTCACGTGGGTCCCGCACACTTTCTACGGCGTGTGGCGCATTCTCATTTGGGTTCCGCACGCTTTCTACGGCGTTCTGCGCACGCCCATGTGGGTCCCGCACACTTTCTACGGCGTCCGGCGCACTCCCACTTGGGTCCCGCATGCTTTCTACGGCGTGTGGCGCACTCTCATTTGAGTCCCGCACACTTTCTACGGCGTCCGGCGCACGGCCATGTGGGTCCCGTACACTTTCTACGGCGTCCGGCGCACTCCCAATTGGGTCCCGCGTGCTTTCTACGGCGGGTGCGCACTCTCATTTGAGTCCCGCACACTTCCTACGGCGTCCGGCGCACGGCCATGTGGGGACCGTACACTTTCTACCGCGTCCGGCGCACTCCCAATTGGGTCCCGCATGCTTTCTACGGCGTGTGGCGCACTCTCATTTGAGTCCCGCACACTTCCTACGGCGTCCGGCGCACGGCCATGTGGGTCCCGTACACTTTCTACGGCGTCCGGCGCACTCCCAATTGGGTCCCGCATGCTTTCTACGGCGTGTGGCGCACTCTCATTTGAGTCCCGCACACTTCCTACGGCGTCCGGCGCACGGCCATGTGGGTCCCGTACACTTTCTACGGCGTCCGGCGCACTCCCACTTGGGTCCCGCATGCTTTCTACGGCGTGTGGCGCACTCTCATTTGAGTCCCGCACACTTCCTACGGCGTCCGGCGCACGGCCATGTGGGTCCCGTACACTTTCTACGGCGTCCGGCGCACTCCCAATTGGGTCCCGCATGCTTTCTACGGCGTGTGGCGCACTCTCATTTGGGTCCCGCACACCTTCTACGGCGTCCGGCGCACTCCCACTTGAGCCCCGCACACTTTCTATGTCCTCCGGCGCACTCCCACTTGGGTCCCGCACACTTTCTACGGCGTCCGACGCTCTCTCATTTGGGTTCCGCACACTTTCTATGGCGTGTGGCACACTCCCACGTGGGTCCCGCACACTTTCTACGGCGTCCGGCGCACTCCCACTTGGGTCCCGCACGCTTTCTACGCGCGTGGCGCAATCTAATTTGGGTCCCGCACACTTCCTACGGCGTCCGGCGCACTCCCACTTGAGTCCCGCGCACTTTATACGGCGTGCGGCACACTCCCACGTGGGTCCCGCACACTTTCTACGGCGTCCGGCACACTTTCTTACAGGTCCCACACACTTTTTACGGCAATCTGCGCACACCCATTTGGGTCCCGCACACTTTCTACGGCGTCCGGCGCACTCCCACTTGGGTCTCACTACGGCGTTCTTACTACGGCGTTCTGTGGCGCACTTCTGAGTCACACGGTGCCGCGTTCCAAAAAGTACTTCCGAGATCCTGCCGTATTGATTGAAGCGTTGCCCTGTCAAATCCTGAGCAAAAGCCTATCAGTAACGGTGTTTATTTCACTAGTTCATTTTTACGATTAAGTAAACGTCGGATGGTTTATAATAACATGTTTACGTGTTTTTGTCACCTTCCTGACCAATTTTGAGGTTCCACAAAAATTGAGCTACCAACTTCAAATTTTGACAGGAGCTAGGTGCAAACAAAACCAGCTCCCTGACCAAAAATGAGCTCTCTAGCTCAACGATAAGTGTTCCAACAAGATCGTGAACGCCAACTGAAAAAAAAAAGGAGATGAACATTTTTTCGACCAAAATGACGTGGTTTTGACACTTTTTCTCGAATCTCAGGTAACCATTTCAGACCATTTTTTAAACAGTTATTCACCTTTCTAAAGTATATTAAATGCAAAAAGAACGGTTTCTCTACGTTTACTCTGGACCCTGATACCGAGATCAGGGGGTTGCGCGATGGCGAATCAAAGCCAAATCTGGTGAGCGCTTCGCGCTCACCACAATTGTCGGTTTTGTTTTTAAGGTCATAATTTTTCAAAATATCAATCGGTATCTGGAATTGTATGTTTATAACTATAAATAGATTAAAATATTTCTAGATATGAATTGTTTCGCCGCTGTCTTCAGACAATTTATATCTCTAGCTACCCCGGGGCTTTTTAGTGAAGAAGGTAGCTAGGAGCTTTTATTATATTTATTATACACAAATCAAGAAAAGGATAATGTTGTACAAATCAAATGTTTCAATAATTTTGCGGTTTCCATTGATGCACAATTTGACACGGCTATTGTGTTGTTATCCTTCGAGAGATCGTCAAGCTAGGAACGAAGCTCCGGGGACTCCCCTTCATCCTTGGATAACAATAATTTTCAAACTACTTTGATCTTGATTTGATTTTAAAAATTTGATTGCATCCTTAATAAAATATCGAGGTAAAATTAGTAAAGTATGTAGAGGAACAGAAAGAGAGAGAGAGAGAAAGAAGAAAGAAACAGAAAAAGGAAAGAAAAAAGAAAGGAAGAAAAAGAAAGAAAGAAGGAAGGAAAGAAGAAAAAAGGACGAGAAAACGTTCAGATGAACAAAAAAGAGGAAAAGTAAGAAGTAGACGATGGAAAGGAGGGGGAAGGGAAAGGAGCAAGATCGAGAAAAGAAAGAAAATGTAAGGAGAAAAGAGAACGCAGAGGAAGAAGAAGCTTAGAAGAAAAAGAGGAATTGAAGGAAAATTAAGATGACTAGCAAGCAGAAGAAAAAGAAGGAAAGGCCCTGGTCATAGTTGGTGCTATTTGCATCTGCATCCCCTGCACTTCCCCGCACTCTGGAACACCCCCCCTGCACACCCCCAACACCCCCAACACCACCCCGGTCGATACGTATGTTTAAAATGATGGAGTGAGGTTGAGAAAATCACTCGATGCATCCAACTAGATATGACGATGATTACGTGGCCAACAGGATTGCACCTGTTCAGAGAAATAGTGAAGGCGAGAATGGTGAAGTCACGGGGGTAGCAGTAAGGTTAGTTTTCTGGTGATCCGCAATGTTTTCTCTTCGGCCCGCCCACCCGGTGATTTTCTCATCCACGTATTGCATGGATATCGACCGCGTTGGATACATTGAGTGATTTTCTCAACCTCACTCCATCATTTTAAACATACGTATCGACCGGGGTGGTGTTGGGGGTGCGGTGTTAGAGGGGGTGCGGGGGAGAGCGGGGGATACACCAGTGATTTCTCTCAGCTTCACCTCACCATGTTGTTCATACGTATCGACCGGGGTGCGGGGGTGTTGGGGGTGCGGGGGTGTTGGGGGGTGCGCGGCGCATACACCGAGTGATTTTTGCATCCCATTTCCAATGCATTCTGTGTGTATCGACCGGGCTGGAGGCGTCGGCTCATCCAACTATGACCGGGGCCAAGGGGGAGATGGCGAAGAAGAGATATCATAGTGAAATAAAGTTTCACAGATAAATATTTGTGAAGCAGCCACCATATATGTACATCATGAGATAGAAAGATGAACCATACTTGTTTAGCTTCTCCATTATTGTTTTGAAACGTCTGATAGTAAGATAATTTGATTATATATACTTGTTTGAATTTATTAAATGTTTCATATTTAAATATGTAGTAGTATTGATATGTTCCTATTTATACATTTCAGAATATTGTTAAATATGATATGTTCCGGACAATAACTACTGTTGAGTACATTGTTTGTTAGATTACAAGTTATACCTCGCCGCAGTTGTAATCGCAGCTAGGGAGCCTGGCTGTACTCGTCCATCGTCTCCCACAAGCCGAACTATTATCGTGCAGCGATCAGGGCTGGGCACACGTCCCGGCAGGGCGATTTTGAATATGCACCCCCCCCCCCCTTAGCTCGGTAATTTTCTGGCACCCCCTATGAGAAATCGAAATCGGCTGTTTTCCGAGAAGTCGAGCACGACAGCCATGATCTTGACTTCCATATTTTGATAAACCAGAGTATAAAAAGAGCACTGAATAAAGAAAATTTCGAAAATGTCAACATAAAAGGTAGTGTAATTTTTAAACTTCCAAACAATCTTATGAAGAAAATTTTCAATAAGAAGATAGGTTGTGACAAAAGATAAAACAATTTTTTATTCATTACAATTCAGCAATTACAAACAACAACAGAGCTACTTTTATTGCAGTAATCAATTTTTTCTATCGAATGTTTTCATGAACCTATGTACGAAGGATTCATCCGTGTTTGATCGTTCTGATGAAGAAAATTTTCAGAATCATTTTGTGTTGTGGAACCATTTAGGGATTGATGAGATGCGTAGGGAGTGGAAAACCCGATTTTTACAAACGTAGAATGCCGCAATCCTCTAGAGACCCCGCTCGCCGTGCGATCTGGTGTGTGTACGCAGCTACACAGCGCACACGGGAGTGGACGCGCACACAATATTAATAAAAAAATGTATTTTATTACAGAACGGGAAAGAGAAAACGATTGAAACCGAAGGAAATGGAAGATGATGAAAATTGTCCATTCTGGATGTACCCATTTTAGAAATGCAATATAAACAAACAAAGTTGGAGCAAGGGTAAGTATTTAGACGTGACAAGTTTAATTCAAACGAACCTAGTTGATCAAAAGTAGCATTAAGCATGCGAGCAAAGGATATTGTGGGAAAAAGGAGAATCTGGCAAACAGTTTAGCTTCAACAAGATCGTTTTTTAATGTGATTTAAGGACCTTAAATCTCGTCCCGGTTTTACCCCGAAAACCGGGACAAAACCGGGACGAGTTTTAAGGTCCTTAAATCACATTGAATATCAAAGCGTCCGTTACTAAAGTGTTTGCCAGATTCTCCTCTTTCTCCCAATGCTCTTAGTTCTCATGGTTCATGCTGTTTGTAATCAACAAAGTTCATTTGAATGAACCTTGTCAAGTCCCAAAATTCACCCTACTCCAATTTAGTTTATTTACATTAAATTTCTGAGATGGTTACATTGAAAGCAACTTATTTCTGCCTTCTTCCATTTACTCCACTTTCGATCCTTTTCTCCTCCCCGTTCTGTAATAAAAGTTATTTTTAATTAATATCGTGCGCGCGTCCACTCCAGTGTGCGCTGTGTAGCTGCGCAGCGTACACCATATCTCACGGCGAGCCCACTCTCTAATGGATTGCGGTATTCAAGCTGGATAAAATCCGGGCTTTTATGAACAGGGTACTTCTCAAGTAGGAAAACACGATTATTTGCTTCTTTCACTGGAACTTGCAGTCTTCAATTTTTACAGTCGGCTCTCTTCAAACGTCATTCTCATAGACGAAATTCC
The DNA here is from genome assembly GCA_029168955.1 of Aplectana chamaeleonis. Lineage (NCBI taxonomy): Eukaryota > Metazoa > Nematoda > Chromadorea > Rhabditida > Cosmocercidae > Aplectana > Aplectana chamaeleonis. Next base: position 188,423 of record JAPDOI010000526.1, read on the forward strand.
GTTGGCTTGTTTTTATACTGACCGTGATATCTGTATTTTTAGTCTGCCATAATACAGCAGTTCGCTGATCCTTTTCTGAACGTGAACGATAGCGCGTCTGAGCGCTGTCTCTGTATCTTCGCTTCTAATCGTTAACCACAAGCGTAATCAGTGAACGTTACACCAAAGAAACACTACACCACATCAATCCTTACTTGCTACTAGATAATGGAGTAGTGTTCATTTCTTCATCAAAACAATCAAACACTATATATGATCTTCAATTAATAGAGTTGTTGATGAGAAGCTTCGACAGCAACTATGAATTTCTGAAAGTTGGGCTCCGCAGAAAAGGTCAAGGATTTGGCATTGCTCCTAAATGTTGTGAAATTGTTTTATTGGATTTGGCTCTCAACTTGATTTTTCAAATGTAGTAAAATTGTCGAATTGATTTGGCTGTGATGATACTATATGCAGATAACATCCTTATACTTAAAGCAGTTATGTCCCGATGTGTGTGTGTGTGTGTGTGTATGTGTGTGCATGTGTCCCGCATATCTTAGGAATGGCCGATCAAAACTTGTATGAAATGGTACCAACATTTAGGTGGGTGCGACATTTATCGATTACCAAAAAATCAGCCCGAGTCACCTCTTACGTGCCTCGGGGCAACTGAGTTTGTCCGTGGAGCGCACTTTTGGCCGTGGGTCATGATAACTTCTGCGAGTCGTCTAGCGATGCAAAAAATGCAGGGCGTCATAAAAGGAGTGCAGGACCCCAGTGAGGGTGTGCAAGAAGTCATAGAAAGTGTGCAGGACCCTAATCGGAGTGTGCAGGACGTCATAGAAAGTGCGCAGGCCCTAAGTAGGAATGTGCAGGACCCCAGCGGAAGTGTGCAGGACGTCATAGAAAGTGTGGAGGACCCCAGTGGGAGTGTGCAGGGCGTCATGGAAAGTGTGCAGGACCCCAGCGGAAGTGTGCAGGACGTCGTAGAAAGTGTGCAGGACCCCAGTGGGAGTATGCACGACGTCATAGAAAGTGTGCAGGACCCCGGTGGAAGTGTGCAGGACATCATAGAAAATGTGCAGGTCTCCAGCGGGAGTGTGCAGGACGTCATTGAAAGTGTACAGGACCCCAAAAGGAAGTGTGCAGGACGTCATAGAAATTGTGCAGGACCCCAGCGGGAGTGTGCAGGACATCGTAGAAAATGTGCAGGACCCCAGAGGAAGTGTGCAGGACGTCATAGAAAGTGTGCAGGACCCCGGTGGAAGTGCGCAGGACATCATAGAAAATGTGCAGGTCCCCAGCGGGAGTGTGCAGGACGTCATAGAAATTGTGCAGGACCCCAGCTGGAGTGTGCAGGACATAACAGAAAATGTGCAGGTCCTGAGTAGGAGTGCGCAGGACGTCATTGAATGTGTGCAGGACCCCAACGCGAGTGTGCAGCACGCCACAGATAGTGTGCAGGACCCAAATGGTAGGGTGCAGGACGTCATAGAGGGTGCGCAGGTCCCCAGTGGGAGTGTGCAGGGCGTCATAGAAAATGCACAGGTCACGAGTGGGAGTGTGCAGGTCATCAAAAGTTAGCAGGACCGCAGTGGGAGTGTGCAGGACGTTACCAAGAGTGAAGAATTTGAAAAAGGTTTTTAAATTTTTTTGATGCTAAATCTTAACCTTTTGTGGAGAAGAAAACAGATTAGAAAACATGAATTTTGAGAAGCGTGCGACGCGTTTCGAGATTGACGCAGAACTCCTGGAGACATTTTCTTGCCAGTTTTAGGGAAACAAGCAGCAGGTCCACTTCCGCACCGTCTCTGTTCGCCACTCATTGCAAACCGCTCAGTCATTTCGATTCCCTAACTTCCAAAAACCAAGTTTTTTATATGTTGCAAGTCTGAGCTTATCAAAATCTGCACCACAAAAACATAAACAACCACCTACTAATTTCATTCATTGAGAACAATGGCATGACGTTGGTGAACTAGGGAAACATCATATAAAATGAGAATGCGTTTGTCCTTATCATGATAGAGACGGTAAGGCGAGATTAATAGCTTGTGAACTCTACAAATTGGAAGAAAGGGCAGTGGGTAGCGACGTACTCTGCCACTTCGAGACTTGATGCTTCGGCGAAAGCGGCCTTTATCACGCTTTGTTATCATAAGGCATCAAATTCACCTTTAGCGCCGTCATGAAAGCTTATCCGCGCAAAGGGTGAATTTGCTGAGCGGTTGGATATCAGTCAGCGCAAAGGGTGAAATGACCGCCGTTGCTGGCATCTCAGAAATTTCTAAACAAATGAAAACATCCCAGCGAAAACATGATAAAACGAATAATCACGTCTCAATGTGATCACGTCTCAATGTGTTTACTATGAGCACCGCCGGTATAAAAACAGCCTCATCCCACCAGAGTCCTCATTCGGCATTCTGCTGCCGGCCCTGAAAGGTGACTTCGGGTCACTCTCCGGAGGCCAGCATAATTTTGGTTGCTGGGAGGATACAGTGGGTATCCTCACGACGGGGGGACGAGTTACGCCGGGGTCCGCAGAGGGTGGCTCCTCACCGCAGACCTCGGTGAAGATTACGCTCATGTTGCGGACAAGGGGGCTTCCTTGCTGTGGACAGCTTCAAATTCGTGAAATTTTCGGGGTAAATTCACCCATTTTTCGAGGTTAATTCACCTCATTTTCGGGGTAAATTGGACCTCTCTCGCTGCCAGTTCGCACCATTTTCACGGGAAATTCACCTCATTCTCACCTCTCCTAGCGGCAAATTCACTTGCCATACAGTGAATTTAGAGCGGCAAATTAAGCTTTCATGCCGACTTGTACATGAGCATCAAGTCTCTTTTGCTGCGGCATCAAGTCTCGAATTGGCAGAGTAAGGGAGGGAAGTGCAGAAGGGGTTGTGAATTTTATGCCGGTAGCAACCGACGATTTACTGCTGGCTTCTTATGTTTTGCTTTTTGATCCCACATTGTGATACCTCCACGGCCTGCTGTAAATGTACGGCACCCTGCTCTGCTCAGGAGAGTTCATACCTACGTACAGCAACTTTCGGTTAGACGGAAGTCAGTCACCACCGTTCTAACTAACTAATCCGTCTCAGGTAGTTGGCTCACGCAAAAGGTTCTGTGAGCGAAAACTTCGCTAGGTCTCGCTAGTGATCATTAAATGTAGTGAAATTGTTGCAAACGGATTTGGCAGGAGCTCTATGAATTATCACAGTCAAATCACGCGTCAGAAGGGGTTTCTCTTGGAGCGCATATTGAATCGAATGAGAACAGGAATAAACCTAGCAGCAAAAACGTTTCTATACAATGCGAACCGTGAAAGCGTTGAGGACACGAAGACATAGAGTCAGTAGCGAGTAAATTGCGTTAGATTTCGTTTTCATGATTTTTATCTCATCGGTGAGGGAAGGTCTGGTACCTTATTGTTAGTGGGAGCTACACTGAAAGGGCAGAATAGCATTCGGAAACCTTAATTCTAGCCCATAAGGCCACGTTTCGTTCAGCATTGTTGACTGAGGATTATTATTTTTTCTTTTTGTCTTCATTCGCTCGCCAGAGGACCTTCTGACGCGTGATTTGACTGTGATAATTGATAGAGCTCCTGCCAAATCCGTTTGCAACAATTTCACTACATTTAATGATTATGTTATCTGCATATAGTATCATCACAGCCAAATCAATTCGACAATTTCACTACATTTGAAAAATCAAGTTGAGAGCCAAATCCAATAAAACAATTTCACAACATTTAGGAGCAATGCCAAATCCTTGACCTTTTCTGCGGAGCCCAACTTTCAGAAATTTCACAACTTTTTACAAGGGTTTCCCTTCTACAATATCGTCAAGCTCTAAAAGGCAAGTTGTTTTTCTTTGAAACATAGTGGTAGAAATGAAGAAACAGCTGCTAGGATTGCAAGATAATAGTTGCAACGCGGCTTCCTACAGACAAGATACAAGGCATATACTTTTTGAATTTAAAAGTCGAGAAAATGAAGAAATGAGTTTTAAAATGACCCAATTGTACAGGGTTGGGGCACAATCCTAGACGGGGGAGAGGGGGGCACCCACCATTCAAGACAGAAGTGAAATGAACCACCGATTGGTAAGGCAACCAGTCGGAGTATTTTCATGACGTTTCTATAAAAACAATGATTGATAGCAGTATCAGACATCTTTTATCAGAATTTTTCATCATTTCTATGAGTGAATCTTGGGTGGCCTCACCCCGTCTAAGATAGACCCAGGGTCAGTCGCTCTAGCCAAACTTCACCGGTTCTTGCTGACGTGGCTCGTCTGCGCCGGCCCATATGTCTGATTCGGAACAAGAACGAGAGTTAAAGACATCGTACGCGCAGAAAACCGTATATTATTTTTTCATGTTTTTGGGTAGCTTGGCCTCTCTAGTGAACGAAAATGTTGAAGGGGCCCATGAAAAACCTTCATTCTTCTTTCAACTCCCTTCTTCATTAAAGAAAAGTCAATCGGAACACATTGTAAATACGAATTTGAATTTCGCGCCAAAATCATTTTCGGAGTTTTTCTGCATGTGGAGTTCGTGCCGTAACCAATTTTTCCTGTTATCTTACTGTCGCACCAACATTCTAGGAAAAAGTGCTAGATGACTGGTGAGAATTGGTGGCAGATATTAATCTTTGACGCCTTCCAACCTCATCGTCCAACGTTTTTGACGCGCCAAAGTTTACCAGTGTGGTCTACCGGGCTCAATCATAAAATTGAGCCTGAAAAATGGAAAATGATTTCCAGCGCGAACGATAGTTAAGTGCGCCAGAAGAGGACCACCGTAATCTTAGGAATGATGTTATTCGGCTCTCTTAAACAAATTTGATGATACCCAATTGATCAATGATAAAGATAAAAGAAGTGAAGAGCGGTGTGTCACAGTCCTTCTCCAGAGTTCAGCAGTTGAGGATCTGCCTGGACTACAAAGCAGAAAAAAAAAACAACACCACCGGTGGTGAAGATGTAGCGAATTCGGAGTCAGAACTTAGAAAATTTTAGAGCCAACTCGAGTGAGATTACGATAGCCTTGTTCTGGCGCACTTTCCTATCGCTCTTGTTGATTCGGGGGCATGACTTGCATACGGTGTCCTGGACATTAAACGGAGGTCGGGCGCACGTCGCTTTGATGTTCTGGAACACTCCTACTAAGGTCCTGCACACGTTCCATGGTGTCCTGCACTCTCCTACTGAGATCCTGCACACATTCTACGACGTCCTGCACACCCCTTCTGGGGTCCTGCACAGGTCCCATAATGTCCTGAACACTCCTACTGAGGTCCTGCACACATTTTACGACGTCCTGCACACCCCTAATGGGATGCTGCACAGGTCCCATAATGTCCTGCACACTCCTACTGAGGTCCTGCACACATTCTACCACATCCTGCACACCCCTACTGGGGTCCTGCACACGTCCCATGATGTCCTGCCCACTTCTAATACGGTCCTGCACACGTACAATGATGTCCTGCACACTCCTACTGAGGTCCTGCACAGGTCCCATGGTGTCCTGCACACTCCTACTAAGGTTTTGCACACGATCCATGATGTCCTGCACACTCCTACTGAGGTCCTGCACAGGTCCCATGATGTCCCTGCACACTTCCTACCGAGTGTCCTGCACAGGTCCCATGATGTCCTGCACACTCCTACTAAGGTCTTGCACACGTTCCATGATGTCCTGCACACTCCTACCGAGGTCCTGCACAGGTCCCATGATGTCCTGCACACTCCTACTAAGGTCTTGCACACGTTCCATAATGTCCTGCACACTCCTACTGAGGTCCTGCACACATTCCACGACGTCCTGCACACCCCTACTGGGGTCCTGCACACGTCCCATGATGTCCTGCCCACTCCTACTACGGTCCTGCACACGTTCCATGATGTCCTGCACACTCCTACTGAGGTCCTGCACAGGTGCCATGATGTCCTGCACACTCCTACTAAGGTCTTGCACACGTTCCATGATGTCCTGCACACTCCTACTGAGGTCCTGCACACATTCTACGACGTCCTGCACACTCCTACTGAGTGTCCTGCACAGGTCCCATGATGTCCTGCACACTCCTTACTAAGGTCTTGCACACGTTCCATGTCCTGCACACTCCTACTGAGGTCTTGCACACGTTCCATGATGTCCTGCCCACTCCTACTGAGGTCCTGCACACATTCTACGACGTCCTGCACACCCCTACTGGGGTCCTGCACACGTTCCATGATGTCCTGCACACTCCTACTAAGGTCCTGCACACGTTCGATGATGTCCTGCACACTCCTACTGAGGTCCTGCACAGGTGCCATGATGTCCTGCACACTCCTACTAAGGTCTTGCACACGTTCCATGATGTCCTGCACACTCCTACTGAGGTCCTGCACACATTCTACGACGTCCTGCACACTCCTACTGAGGTCCTGCACAGGTCCCATGATGTCCTGCACACTCCTACTAAGGTCTTGCACACGTTCCATGTCCTGCACACTCCTACTGAGGTCTTGCACACGTTCCATGATGTCCTGCCCACTCCTACTGAGGTCCTGCACACATTCTACGACGTCCTGCACACACCCCTACTGGGGTCCTGCACACGTTCCATGATGTCCTGCACACTCCTACTAAGGTCCTGCACACGTTCGATGATGTCCTGCCCACTCCTACTGAGGTCCTGCACATTCTACGACGTCCTGCACACACCTCCTACTGGGGTCCTGCACAGGTTCCATGATGTCCTGCACACTCCTACTAAGGTCTTGCACACGTTCGATGATGTCCTGCATACTCCTACTGAGGCCCTGCCCACATTCTACGACGTCCTGCACACCCCTACTGAGGTCTCACATAGTCAACCGACACTTCAGCACATCCCGCGACGCCTTCTTCTTATCGATGGTGCGCTTTGAACGAATACGCGCCGCGGTCAAGTACATCAACCCGCACAGCGTCCTCTTCCGAGCCGGACGTTCCAAAGTACACCACCCTGGAGAGCAAGGTGTTTATATGGAGTCTAAGAAAACAATGACTGATAACGAAAAACCCACCATTTTCATAAACTATTCTTTGAGAGGCCGGTTTCCGAGTTTCAAACGCACGTTAGGGCCCAGAAGTCATTATGGTGAGTTCTGACTATTATTTTCGTCATTCCCGTGGCCGATTACACTCTAGTCACAAATTTTCGAGCGATTTGGTCCACGCCTTCCAAAAAATGGTTTTCGACGGACGGAGGCGGAGGCGGAGGCGGGAGGCGGAGGCGGTGGTGGAGAACGTTTTTGCGTACTTTGAGAGGTCATAACTTTAGAAAGCGGGGACCAGTTAGGATGAAAAGTTGCACACATATGTAATTTCTTGCAGCGCGTCGAATAGTGTACAGCTCATACCTCTGTTGACGGTATGAATAGGTGATCTCATTGTAGGGCATCCGCGCGGGAAGAGATCAAAGCCAAATCCTGGTGAGAGCTTCGCGCTCACCACAATTATTCCGAACATAAACTGCATATTGTGGTGAGCGCGAAGCGCTCACCAGATTTGGCTTTGATTCGCCATCGCGCAACCCCCTGATCTCAGTATCAGGGTCCAGAGTGAACGTAGGAAGACCGTTCTTTTTGCATTTAGTACACTTTAGAAAGGTGAATAACTGTTAAAAAAATGGTCCGAAATGGTTACCTGAGATTGGAGAAAAAGTGTCAAAAACCACGTCATTTTGGTCGAAAAAATGTTCATCTCCTTTTTTCAGTTGGCGGTCACGATCTTGTTGGAACACTTATCGTTGAGCTAGAGAGCTCATTTTTGGCCAGGAAGCTGGTTTTGTTTGCACCTAGCTCCTGTCAAATTTTGAAGTTGGTAGCTCAATTTTTGCGGGACCTCAAAATTGAGGGTAAAGAAAGACAAAAAACACGTAAACATGTTATTAAAAACCAACCGATGTTTGCTTATTCGTGAAAATGAACTAGTGAAATAAACACCGTTACTGATAGGCTTTTTGCTCAGGATTTGACGGGGCAACGCTTCAATCAATACGGCGGGATCTCGGAAGTACTTTTTGAAACGCCGCACGGTGTGACTCAGAAGTGCGCCACAGAACGCCGTAGATACTGTGCGGGACCCCAGCAGGAGTGCGAATGACGTCGTAGAACATATGTGTGACCAAAGTAGGAGTGCGCCGAACGCCGTAGAAAGTGTGCGGGACCCAAATGGGTGTGCGCAGAACGCCGTAGAAAGTGTGTGGGACCCAAATGGGTGTGCGCAGAACGCCGTAGAAAGTGTGCGGGACCCAAAATGAGAGTGCGCCGGACGCCGTAGAAAGTGTGCGGGACCCAAATGGGAGTGTGCCGGACGCCGTAGAAAGTGTGCGGGACCCACGTTGGAATGCGCCGGACGCCGTAGAAAGTGTGCGGGACGCAAATGGGTGTGCGCAGAACGCCGTAGTAAATGTGTGGGACCCAAAAGGGTGTGCGCAGAACGCCCTAGAAAGTGTGTGGGACCCAAATGAGAGTGCGCCGGACGCCGTAGAAAGTGTGCGGGACCCAAATGAGAGTGCGCCGGACGCCGTAGAAAGTGTGCGGGACTCACGTGGGAATGCGCCGGACGCCGTAGAAAGTGTGCGGGACGCAAATGGGTGTGCGCAGAACGCCGTAGTAAATGTGTGGGACGCAAATGGGTGTGCGCAGAACGCCGCAGAAAGTGTGCGAGAGCCAAATGGGGGGGCGCAGAACGCCCTAGAAAGTGTGCGGGACCCAAATGAGAGTGCGCCGGACGCCGTAGAAAGTGTGCGGGACCCACGTGGGAGTGCGCCGGACGCCGTAGAAAGTGTGTGGGACCCAAATGGGTGTGCGCAGAACGCCGTAGAAAGTGTGCGGAACCCAAGTGGGAACGCGCCGGACGCCGTAGAAATTGTGCGGGACCCAAATGGGTGTGCGCCAGAACGCCCTAGAAAGTGTGTGGGACCCAAATGAGAGTGCGCCGGACGCCGTAGAAAGTGTGCAGGGACCCAAGTGGGGGTGCGCCGGACGCCGTAGAAAGTGTGCGGGACCCAAAAGGGTGTGCGCAGAACGCCCTAGAAAGTGTGTGGGACCCAAATGAGAGTGCGCAGGACGCCGTAGAAAGTGTGCGGGACCCAAAATGAGAGTGCGCCGGACGCCGTAGAAAGTGTGCGGGACCCAAATGGGAGTGTGCCGGACGCCGTAGAAAGTGTGCGGGACCCACGTGGGAATGCGCCGGACGCCGTAGAAAGTGTGCGGGACGCAAATGGTGTGCGCAGAACGCCGTAGTAAATGTGGGACCCAAAAGGGTGTGCGCAGAACGCCCTAGAAAGTGTGTGGGACCCAAATGAGAGTGCGCCGGACGCCGTAGAAAGTGTGCGGGACCCAAATGAGAGTGCGCCGGACGCCGTAGAAAGTGTGCGGGACTCACGTGGGAACGCGCCGGACGCCGTAGAAAGTGTGCGGGACCCAAATGGGTGTGCGCAGAACGCCCTAGAAAGTGTGTGGGACCCAAATGAGAGTGCGCCGGACGCCGTAGAAAGTGTGCGGGACCCAAGTGGGAGTGCGCCGGACGCCGTAGAAAGTGTGCGGGACCCAAAAGGGTGTGCGCAGAACGCCCTAGAAAGTGTGTGGGACCCAAATGAGAGTGCGCAGGACGCCGTAGAAAGTGTGCGGGACCCAAAATGAGTGCGCCGCACCCCGTAGAAAGTGTGCGGGACCCAAATGGGAGTGTGCCGGACGCCGTAGAAAGTGTGCGGGCCCCACGTGGGAATGCGCCGGACGCCGTAGAAAGTGTGCGGGACGCAAATGGGTGTGCGCAGAACGCCGTAGTAAGTGTGTGGGACCCAAATTGGTGTGCGCAGAACGCCGTAGTAAGTGTGTGGGACCCAAATAAGAGTGCGCCGGACGCCGTAGAAAGTGTGCGGGACCCAAATGAGAGAGCGTCGGACGCCGTAGAAAGTGTGCGGGACCCGAGTGGGATTACGCCGGACGCCGTAGAAAGTAAGCGGGACCCAAATGGGTGTGCGCAGAACGCCGTAGAAAGTGTGTGGGACCCGAATGGGTGTGCGCAGAACGCCGTAGAAAGTGTGCGGGACCCAAGTGGGTGTGCGCAGAACGCCCTAGAAAGTGTGCGGGACCCACGTGGTAGTGCGCCGGACGCCGTAGAAAGTGAGCGGGACCCAAATGGGTGGGCGCAGGACGCCGTAGAAAGTGTGCGGGACCCAAGTGGGAGTGCGCCGGACGCCGTAGAAAGTGTGCGGGACCCACGTGGGAGTGCACCGGACGCCGTAGAAAGTGTGCGGGACCCAAATGGGTGGGCGCAGGACGCCGTAGAAAGTATACATTCCATCCGATGGCCAAAATGGCGTCGGATCGGATTTTCGGATATTGCCGATTTTGCAAAACCGACTCATCGGATAAATCGGATACTGTCCAAAACAAGAATTTCGGATAACGGATCCTATCCGAAACCAGAATTTTTGATCGGATCGGATATCGGATATCCGATCGGATAAAATCGGATTCACCGGATAATTCGGATGAAAAAACGGATAAGAAAATTTTTTTAGTAGTACCGTGGATTCAACCCCGTGTATTCAAGCAAATACATTCTGTAGCCACGAGCATATGCGTCGCGGTCCGGTGTGTCGCGCTCGCGGCGAACACTAAAAAACCCCCCACCGTCTAGAGTAGTCTTCAGCGCTTTAAAGTAGTAAATGGCTATCATCTGTGACGAGGAATAAACGCAGGAAAGCAAATTATGCCCCTGGACATGACAGTTTACTTGGTTTCACCCTAAAGCAGGGATGTCGCGTCGCCGCGCAACTCGTCGCGCGCGACGCTCGCCAGCAACGACGCGGCACGCACGGGTGAGAAACTAGTCCTCCCCTGCAACCGGTGGGAGCACATAACTGACCAAAAAGACCTGCCACAGAATCATGGTTTAGCGGGCCGTTGCGACCAATCTCGGTAGGGCTACGACCCCTTACCTTGTTAAACGAAACCTTGGAAAAAATCCGAATTCGTTACGAACTTCCCCTTCTGGGTAAACATTGAGCTTGAAAATTATATGATCCCTGCAGAATTAACGCTGTCGCAGCAAGGGGGCCACCGTGCAATCGTACATAGCCACTGCATTTTCCCGTGCCGCCGCATCATGAGTACACCAACCGAGGGTTTCCCTACCCTCCTGAATTCAAGTCGTTTGATTACGACACGGGAAAATGGGTAGGGACAAGTGCGAAACCGAAGCAAGGCTAGTTCTTTTGCACACTTCCTCTGTTGTCTTCAACATAACTGAAGGACACAACATCAATTAATTTTAACACAAAACTACGGGTTGCGGAACGTGCCACATATTTCACGGTAGAGCGCGTCCCCGCCGTTGCACCGACAACCCGTTTTCCACCGCCAAATAACCGTCTCCGTGTATTGAATCTCTCTTTATCTGCGGTACAACCAACAATTCGACTCCTCCCCGTTTTGCTCCCCGCCGTCGCACCGACAAGCCTTTTACCCCGCCGAACAACCATCAGCGTGACTGAGTCCTATTGGAGAACGTCACCCGAGTTACGAACACAGATTCGCGTTTTAATAAAGCGTCCGAACAAAAGACATTCCTCCGAAACCTGTCCGTGAAATTTACAAATTCATCATTTTTTTGTCTTCCTGAGAGCTCAAAATCATTTGTGTGCCATCATCAGGAGCACACTTATTTCGCAGAATCATATAAAATCTGGAAACGCTTACACTTCCCTTTTACACTTAGTGTGGATGGCTTTTGATGGCAATAATGTATCATGAGATTGAACAAATTGAATTAATACCGCAAATTGCAAGTTTTTCCCGCATCTAAGGCCCCCGTCAGACTTGGTCGAAAAACCGACCGAGTCCGGCTAAGTCCGGGGCAGAAAAACCGACCTTGTCAAGCAATCGCGGGGGTCGGTGGCAGGTTAAAACGCCCCTTTTGCAATGAAATTGATCGGATCTGGCTGATCAGCGGAGGTTTCGGCATGACTCATAACTGCCGAAGTTTTCGTGGTAATGTCTCATAAGTGGCGGAGTTTTCGGGTCAATGTGTTGCAGTTTCTGCACTGTTTTTCCCTGACACTCTCGTGTAGAGCGCGGAAATGGCAGCCCACAATGTAAACGCTGCGCTTGGATGTGAGGTGTTTGTGCTTGTCATGGTTGACATTGTTCGGAATATCGACGCTCTGGCGGGATGTAGGTGGCAGGTTGAATCGCCAGTGCTGCCTTTCGACCTGCACGCGGAGTTTTCGGCATGATTGGGGAGTTTTCGGGCTTAGCCCGCCCCTTTTTTCGTTTCGAGCGGCAGCACGCTACCTGTTCAACTCCCCTCAACCGGCCACCGAGCCCAGCGAGTGTGTGAGTTGGTGCAATGGATCTGCCCGTGTGCGAACGTGAAACACCCGTATCGACTGGGTGGATTGCGGTTGCAATGAGTCGGTCGCATTCTGACTCAGTGGGTTGATTTTTCTGCACCCGACTGTCACTATTTCGGTGCGTATCGATCGGGTGGGACTCAGTTCATCGACCATCTCTGACGGCGGCTAAGGACTTGCAAAACGAAATAAGGCCTCTCCACTTCACGAAATACCCCTATCACATGTTATGCAGTTATTTTGTGATATTATGTCCCCTTCATTATAAAATATTTGTATTTGTTCAATATGCATGTAGTGAAGTGTCAAAATCCATTCCTCACACATGCTTAATCAGCGATTCCGCAACCGTCAATAGCGCGCTCTACTGCGAATTCGCGCGACCTCTACGCGACCGCGTTCGAAGCTGGCTGTTACGGCGGGCGCAATTCTATCCGTTTTCATCCGAAATTATCCGATATTCATCCGATAATTATCCGATTTTATCCGAAAAATCCGATTTTTATCCGATCGATTATCCGTTTTTTATCCGATTATCCGGTTTTCTGATCGGATCCTTCGATTTTCACTTTTCCGGATATCGGATAATTCGGATATCGTGTTTTTTCGTCTGATCGGATTTCGGATCAATCCGAAATCGCCACTTTGACGTCGGATCGGATTTCGGATAATTATCCGATCGGATTATCCGACCCGGATATCCGAAACCGACTCCGTCGGATGGAATGTATAGTAGAAAGTGTGCGGGACCCAAGTGGGAGTGCGCCGGACGCCGTAGAGAGTGTGCGGAACCCAAAAGGGTGTGCGCAGAACGCCCTAGAAAGTGTGTGGGACCCAAATGAGAGTGCGCCGGACGCCGTAGAAAGTGTGCGGGACCCAAATGGGTGTGCGCAGAACGCCCTAGAAAGTGTGTGGGACCCAAATGAGAGTGCGCCGGACGCCATAGAAGGTGTGCGGGACCCAAGTGGGAGTGCGCCGGACGCCGTAGAAAGTGTGCGGGACCCAAATGGGTGTGCGCAGAACGCTCTAGAAAGTGTGTGGGACCCAAATGAGAGTGCGCCGGACGCCGTAGAAAGTGTGCGGGACCCAAGTGGGAGTGCGCCGGACGCCGTAGAAAGTGTGCGGGACCCAAATGGGTGTGCGCAGAACGCCCTAGAAAGTGTGTGGGACCCAAATGAAAGTGCGCCGGACGCCGTAGAAAGTGTGTGGGACCCAAATGAGAGTGCGCCGGACGCCGTAGAAAGTGTGCGGGAACCAAGTGGGAGTGCGCCGGACGCCGTAGAAAGTGCCGGACCCAAATGGGTGTGCGCAGAACGCCGTAGAAAGTGTGCAGGACATCAGTGGGAGTGTGCAAGATATAACAGAATGTGCGCAGGACATTAGTGGGAGTGTGCAGGATGTCATAGAAAGTGTGCAGGACATCAGTGAGAGTGTGCAGGACTATAGTGGGAGTGTGCAGCACCTTATAGAAAGTGTGTAGGACATCAGTGGAAGGGTGCAGGACATCAGTGGGCGTGTGCAGGACGTCATAGAAAGTGCACAGGCTATCAGTTGGAGTGCGCAGGACGTCATAGAAGGGGGGCAGGACATCAGTGGGTTTACTTTCATCTAACACCACCAGGCATGAATCATGTTAGAAAGGAAACCTTTAGGAAAATGAAATGAAATTCATGAAAGTCTAGGTTCCTGGCAAAAGTTAAGATTTGGCATGGTCATAAAAATATACTCAGTTGAAAAGGGAAAATAAAGAAAAATGAAAAAAGGTTTTGAAATATTCCTGAGAACGATTTGGCGTAGAATAATTTGTTTTTCGGGAAATGAAGTGAAATAGTTGAAAGTATGATTTGGCAGTCGAGTTTGAACCAACTATTGATAGGAGCTGTGCAAAACGAGGGATCGCATTGTATGAGCTTATCCGTAGAACATATCAAAGCGAAATCACGCGTGAAATGGGAAGCATCAAAACTTTTTCGGAAGCTGTAATGCGGCGGTCTTCACGTATTAGGTGAAGCAAAATCAATACGCGTGATTTTGCTTCGATATTTCCTACGGATAAGCTCATACAATGCGATCCCTCGTTTTGCACAACTCTTATCAATAGTTGGTTCAAACTCGGCTGCCAAATCATACTTTCAACTATTTCACTTCATTTCCCGAAAAACAAATTATTCTACGCCAAATCGTTCTCAGGAATATTTCAAAACCTTTTTTCATTTTTCTTTATTTTCCCTTTTCAACTGAGTATATTTTTATGACCATGCCAAATCTTAACTTTTGCCAGGAACCTAGACTTTCATGAATCTATCAATAATTTTAATTCTGTAAGTGTTTGTCTTGAAAAGCGAAGAGGAAGATATGACAAACCAGAAGAGAATCGTGTATTATTTTGCTTCTGAAATTTTACAGATCATGCACTTCGCTTTTTTTGGTGTCCGGTTTAGGCACCCCCCTTTGCCCTCTCTGCAACGTCCAATATGCACTCCCCTAAGGTTAACCGGGACGCGTGCCCAGCCCTGGCAGCGATTCCTACTGCGTCGAGGAATACCTCCACGCATTTACCTGTAGATATATCTGGTTGAATGTGTTTTCGTTATGTACCAGGCCATAAACTGGCGGATCGTCTTTTCGTTCAGCTTCAAATGTTCCGAACATCTGAAAAAGAAACAAGCAAAAACTTTGAGACATTCTCGAAGTTTATTTTCTTTTGTATAAAATTTTGATAGAATTATGTTCCTACTTTGTCCCATAATATAAACACTCCTCCATAGTTCTTATCGATGCAATATGGATTGCGGCCGTGGTGCACTCGATGGTGTGACGGTGTGTTGAATATGATCCCCAGAGGACCAAGATCACCGACCAACTGGAATTTGAGTGCATTAGAGGTTTTTTATTCCACGTTAGGGACAAGTGTTGAAATTTTTTTAGAGGATTCAATGAAAATGATTAATTTGTTTATGATTATGTAGCGAATCCGGATTCAACTGCAGAATTGGAAATCGCTCGAGTCAGACGATGTCTGGACCGAAAAAAAAGAAAAAAATCGGTTCCAAAACTGAAAAATAGAGCCGAAAAAAGCAATAACTAGATGGGAACTTACGCTGGTATGCATGACAAATTGAAGAATCTCACTGAAATAACGATGAACCAGGAATATTGGCGGTGGAATGAAGAAGGCCTGAAAAAGCAGATTCTGATTGGAAAATCGGAGAAAGGAAAAAAAGCGCTGCTCTCCGAGCGGTCGTGCAAGCTGGCTGTGTATAAAAGGAACGCATCAATGAAATTTGACCTGTAGAACATCGTACAATGCCAAACCAGCATCCTGGAAGGCGCCTTGTCGAAGAGCTGTGGACAGATTGTAGTATTCAGAACTGTGATGTATAGTATGAAGGCCCCAGAAGAAGCCGGCTTCTAGAAAAAAGGATCTTATAATGAGAAATTGTACCGTGGTTTCCTCAACCTGCACACAACTCTGCGGTGTACTAAGTTCACTTCGCTTGCGAATGTGGTGCGCGCGAAGCGTTTCATTCCGAAATGGAAATCGTTGAGCAAAATTGAATCAGAAAGGGAACCTTCGGGAAAAATATGTGAAATTTCTGAAAATTTAGCATCCTGGCAAAAGTAGCGATTTGGTAATGGTTAAAAAAAGTTTAAAAAATATCTTGAAATATCTTTAAAAAATGATTTGGCGTAAAATAGCCTGGAGTAATAAAAAAGCTACGAAATGAAGTGAAGTAACTAAAAATGTGATTTGGTGGTCGATCATTTCACAAGCTTCTCCGTTAAACTTATCAAAACGAAATCAAGCGCGCAACGGAAACATCAAGCCATTTTTGAAAGCTGTATCAAGGGAATCAGCATAGGTCAAGCTAGGTGAACGCAACGCTCCGTTCCATATCGTGCTTGATTTCGTTTTAATAAGTTTAACGGAGAAGCTTGTGAAATGATCGACCACCAAATCACATTTTTGGTTATTTCACTTCATTTCGTAGCGTTTTTATTTTTCCCGGTTATTTTACGCCAAATCATTCTTTTAAGATATTTCAAGACATTTTTAAAACTTTTTTTTATCCTTACCAAATCGTTACTTTTGCCGGGAAGCTAAATAAATCAGTTAAAATTGGCCGAAAACTAACAAAGTTGAACCCGAACTACGACATATAGCGAGCATTCCGCAGTGTTCCATAAACGCAACTGAGAATTCACAATAAGCTCATCAAGAAAAAACTCTATATTTAGAAAAAGGTGGTCGGGAACTACACCTAGGTTCACCCGAAGAATCCGTAGCTTTGCCCCGAATCCCTCACACTAGTCACGAATTGCACCAAATATTTAACGTTTCCTGAATGGTCGCTTGGCCGCGATGGGTTTTAAAAGGGAGCCATTGTGAGGCAATGCCTGTCCACAGCATGGCAGAGTGGCATGCGCAGAGGACTCTTACGCAAACGTCTGAGGTTCGAATCCTAGACGTATTGTGAGATTTGCAACTCCCGAAAAGTAACGAAGGACGATCATGCGGTGGAAAGGCTAAAGTTTAACAGCAAACGCGAACCCGTCCCACATACGAGGAGTTTTGAGCTAGGCATGAGATGACATTATGTGCGAATGCCAGTTGAGTGATCGACGAACGACCATTAGTCGCTCAGTGGTATGTGTCTCACTTTGAATCAGCCCGACGGAGGTTCGAATCCAAGGAGTGCAGCTTTTTGTCTACATGAGCAAAGTTTCTTGAATGGTCTCATGACTGAGAAGGGGTATCAGCGAGGGATTGTCGGGCACCTTATGTTCCTGCGTAGTATAGTGGTAAGTGGATTGGAGTGTGGCATAAATTTCCCAGGTTCAAATCCTGGGCATGTTAGTAGTTTTGCATCGTTTAAAGATGGCTAATGGCGACCATTTGATCGGAAGGCAGGCTAATGCTAAACAGCAATCGCAAACCCGTCCCACATACGAGGAGTTTTCAGCTAGGCATGAGATGACAATATGTGTGAAGGCCAGTAGAAAGATCGACGAACCGCCATTGGTGGCTCAGTGGTATGTGTCTCACTTTGAATCAGCGCGACCGAGGTTCGAATCCAAAGAGCCTCTTATACGATGGCTGCTTGGCAAGTAAGGGTTATCAAGCGACTGAGTAGGCACTCAGCTATGTGTTCTGCATGGCGTAGTGGTATGTTTCGGGCATTGTGTTGTGAAGGTGCGGGGTTCGAATCCCGATTATGTCAGTAGTTTTGCAGACCTTGAAAAGAGTGCTATGTCATAGAAAGTCTAATGTTGAACACCAATTGCAAGCCCGTCCCATATACGATGAACGCTTATGTAATGAAGTGATGCTGAGCAAGAATGCAAACCCGCCTCAGATACGAGGAGTGCTTTGGTTAGGGTTGTGATATTTGGGACGGTGGGTTGAGTGGGATGTAGCTCCTCAAACACTCCACCGATGGGCAAGGGACCGAGGTGCAAGGGACAACCACGAGCCCGCAACATCCCGTAGAGGCCCGCAAGTCCACCGAAGGTGGACGGGCGAACCTCTACAAGTTGCAGGCTCCCCTCAGCTGCACCTCGGCCCAGCAGCCAGGGCCTTGAACAGAAACTATGCTCAAATTTTTACAGGAATTTTCTTGTCGCACTGGCTTGAAAAAAGAAAACTTGAAGAAAAAAAAGGCTTTTGCCCGAATTGGGTGGGAAAGGTAAAGAAAAAAAACCCAGTGAAGAACCAGGGGTCAACTGGCCCGCCGGACCACCCAGGGCCCGGGAAACATGGCACGGAGGGCAGCGACCAGCTCGCCCATCCACCACAAGCCAGTGGTCGCCCCGGGGCAGCCAGAGCCTTGGCCGAAGCAGGTGGCCTCCATGTGGCAGCCAGAGTCTTGGACGAAACTATGCTCAAATTTCAACAGGGTCTACATACCAGTTACATCAGGGATGCGGCCCAAGAACACTTAAATGGCAATTAGCAGCTATAGCCTCTAGCCATTGGAAGCGAATCTGCTCACAGAAGCCCTCCCACTGTGCCGAGGGATCATTCCCGGCTAGGTTTCCGCCGTGCCCCCCCTTTCGCAATGTTTTAGTGAAATTTCAAGCTTTCGAATGTGTATTTTGAGTTATATTTCGTCTATATTCTGTCAAACTGGACAAATTTCAGGATCAACTCTATAGCTTTTGTGCTGAAATTGAGATAAGTAGCAACCAGTTTGAGGCTGGGTTTCCACTTTGAGGCTGAGGAAAAAAGTGTTTTTTTTATGTGATTGCCTCATCTAACCCGATGACAGCGAGAACAAGGCTATTATCTAGTTTAATCAAACCCGGCCGAAATTCGGCCGATTTTAGCGAAACTGACACAAAAAATGACGAACTTTCGACTAAACTAGGATAAACACACGGCGAAAGCCTTGCCGGGAATGATCCCTCAACACAGAGGTAGGACTCCTGTGAGCAAATTCGCTTCCAATGGCTCGGCGTTTGACTTTGAAGTGTTCTTGGAACGCATCCCTGATATAACTGGTATGTAGGAGTTCTTGAAATTTGAGCATAGTTTTGTCCAAGGCTCGGGCTGCCACATGGAAACCACCAGCCTGTGGTGGATGGGCGAGCTGGTCGCTGCCCTCCGTGCCATATTTCCCGGGCCCTGGGTGGACCAGTTGACCCCCGGTTCTTCACTGGGTTTTTTTTTCTTTACCTTTCCCACCCAATTCGGGCAAAAGCCTTTTTTTCCTTCAACTTTTCTTTTTTCAAGCCAGTGCGACAAGAAAATTCCTGTAAAAATTTGAGCATAGTTTCGTTCAAGGCCCCGGCTGCCACGTGGAGCCGAGGTGCAGAGACAACCACGAGCCCGCAACATCCGTAGAGGCCCGCCCGTCCACCTTCGGTGGACTTGCGGGCCTCTACGGATGTTGCGAGCCTACTTTCATGACATAGCACTCTTTTCAAGGTCTGCAAAACTACTGACATAATCTGGATTCGAACCCCGCACCTTCACAACACAGTGCCCGAAACATACCACTAGGCCATGAGGAACACATAGCTGAGTGCCTTCTCAGTCGCCTGATAACCCTTACTTGCCAAGCAGCCATCGTATAAGAGAAGTGTTTGTGATAGGTGGTCAGCATTTGTCTTTCTATGGCGTGGTCATCAGCCACTATCTTTCAATCTTTGCAAAACTGGTGTCGTGCTTTGGATGCGAACCCGGACCATTGCACTACAGTTCACGAATCATACCACTAAACCATGAGGTACTCGTGTACAGCGCGTTACTCAGCCGCCTCATAAACCTTGCCTGTCAGGCTCTCGTCGTATATGGAACAGGCTTGCAATTGGTGTTCAACATTAGACTTTCTATGACATAGCACTCTTTTCAAGGTCTGCAAAACTACTGACATAATCTGGATTCGAACCCCGCACCTTCACAACACAGTGCCCGAAACATACCACTAGGCCATGAGGAACACATAGCTGAGTGCCTTCTCAGTCGCCTGATAACCCTTACTTGCCAAGCAGCCATCGTATAAGAGAAGTGTTTGTGATAGGTGGTCAGCATTCGTCTTTCTATGGCGTGGTCATCAGCCACTATCTTTCAATCTTTGCAAAACTGGTGTCGTGCTTTGGATGCGAACCCGGACCATTGCACTACAGTTCACGAATCATACCACTAAACCGCGGGGTACTCGTGTACAGCAGCGTTACTCAGCCGCCTCATAAACCTTGCCTGTCAGGCTCTCGTCGTATATGGAACAGGCTTTGCAATTGGTGTTCAACATTAGACTTTCTATGACATAGCACTCTTTTCAAGGTCTGCAAAACTACTGACATAATCTGGATTCGAACCCCGCACCTTCACAACACAGTGCCCGAAACATACCACTAGGCCATGAGGAACACATAGCTGAGTGCCTTCTCAGTCGCCTGATAACCCTTACTTGCCAAGCAGCCATCGTATAAGAGAAGTGTTTGTGATAGGTGGTCAGCATTCGTCTTTCTATGGCGTGGTCATCAATCTTTGCAAAACTGGTGTCGTGCTTTGGATGCGAACCCGGACCATTACACTACAGTTCACGAATCATACCACTAAACCATGAGGTACTCGTGTACAGCGCGTTCCTCAGCCGCCTCATAAACCTTGCCTGTCAGGCTCTCGTCGTATGTGGGACGGGCTTGCGATTGGTGTTCAGCATTGAAATTGTTGCCAGATTATTGTCATTCGTTATCTTTCGGACATTGCAAAAACGCTGATAGGCTCGGGACTCGAACCCAGGTCGTTCGCACCACAACAACCATCACACACACTGTGCTATGCCATTCATAGGTGGCCGGCACCTAGTCGCCTGATAATCCTTCATGGGCGGACGACCATTGAAGAAACCGCCCTTCAAATGCACCACTCGTAGAATTTGAACCTTGGACGTTCCAATCGAACGCGCTACTTCCTTAGCATGAGAGCTCGCCCCGTATGCACAGACCACCATCACAGTCTTCATACAGGAATGGGACCAAAATGATGGAAAGATGACCAAAAAACAGCAATGCATAGCCAAGATCTTGTAAATTTGCATGAGGTTCGACCAGAAACTGGCAAAGGGTAAGCTAGACAATCAAATTGGCAAAATTTAGCGAACAATTCAATTCACCGAGCGCAGAGTTCGAGAGAAACGACAGCTTATGAGGCATTGTTTCACGATCAGAATCGGAACACCAAGTTTTTGACAGAAATGCAAAATGCGCTAACGAAAATCGCAGAAGACTCCAACATCAGTGTGATTCCTGGCGGAAATTTCAATTTCGTGGTGTTGCTTGTCTTAACTTCAAAAGAATGAGTCTAAATCTATAGTTTTACCATTAAAATAGTTTCTTAACTGATTGTGTGCTGGAGCGGGTAAAAAGGATTCAGCTAGTACAGCAAGGATCCTCTAAATGGCTGCCCTTAGAAGGAATATAGCCCCTAGCGGGTCACCCGCACCCTCTAGACAGAAAATAATCTCTACTAAACCGCCCGCGGCCTCCAAATGGGCTATAGTCTCTACCGATTCACCCGCGGCCTCTAAATGGGCTGTAGTCTCTATCGTGTCACTCGCGGCCTCTGAATGGGTTATACTCTCTACCGGGTCACCCGCGGCCTCATGCAAAACCGAACATTATCGATCATTGATATAGATTTTTCCCATGTTGAACAAAATGCGGCAATGAGTGGTATTTTTTATGGTTTCGGGTAATAAGTTTCAAAAATTGTACTCATTCGACAATCTCGTTGTTAGATGTTTCATCATTCCGAAATGGAAATCGTTGAGCAAAATTGAAGTCAGAAACGGAACCTTCGGGAAAAATATGTGAAATTTCTGAAAATTTAGCTTCGTGGCAAGTAACGATTTGGTAAGGATAAAAAAAGTTTAAAAAATTTCTTGAAATATCTTAAAAAAATGATTTGGCGTAAAATAGCCTGGAAAAATAAAAAAGCTACGAAATGAAGTGAAATAACCAAAAATGTGATTTGGTGGTCGATCACTTCACAATCTTCTCCGTTAAACTTATCAACACGAGTTCAAGCACAATATGGAATGGAGCCTTGCGTTCACCTAGCTTGACCTATGCTGATTCCCTTATTACAGCTTTCAAAAATGGCTTAATGTTTCCGTTGCGCGCTTGATTTCGTTTTGATAAGTTTAACGGAGAAGCTTGTGAAATGATCGACCACCAAATCACATTTTTAGTTACTTCACTTCATTTCGTAGCTTTTTTATTACTCCAGGCTATTTTACGCCAAATCATTTTTTAAAGATATTTCAAGACATTTCTAAAACTTTTTTTATCCTTACCAAATCGTTACTTTTGCCACGAAGCTAAATTTTCAGAAATATATCCTCTGTTTCCAAGTGAAATTTATTTCCGTTCATGGCGCGCGTCTGCGCGCGCACGCTGCGTCTCCTTCTCCCCACACTTTGCCGCTGTCTCCACCCTCGCTCCGCACAAGCGCGCGAGAGAACAGAGTGAATTCCGGTCCGCAATTTCGTCTCGGGACGCTTTGCAGCCGCACGCGCTGGAGTCGTTAGAGTTTCAAGCGCCGAAGCCGCCGTTCCGTCGGCTCGAGGTGGCTTTTTTATTCATTTTCTCTTCATTTTTATTAGTTTCCAGATTCTAAAACCCACCGAAAGTCAACAGATTGGCTTCTGTGGCGTTGTACACTTGTCCGGCTCGGGAGCGTGCGGCCGCAAAGCGTACCGAGACGCAATTGCCGACCGGAATTTGGCCCCGAGAAGCAGATTAGACGTGATATAGGAGTGCACCAACACTGCATAACTATTCGATGAATTGAACTTTTGATCACGGCAGAATCTTACCATGTACAGCTCGATGTCCACAGTAGTACATCAGGTCCTGGAAGACTAAACAGAGAAGCCAAGTCCATGGTGAATCCCATGGAAGCTCTAAGACCCGGTAATTATTCCATATAAACACGTAGAGGAATATCGCCACCGTTCGTCCACCGAACCTGAAAAGTTCCTCCTTGGATTGAGGCTGCTTTCAAACCTCAGTGGCTTCAAATTAAAATATGCATTTCTAAAACCAAAAAGACGCAAAAACCCTCTTTTTTGTGCACTTTTCTCATAACTCTGTACAAAGTGGTCCACTCGAAAATCCGAGTAGATATTTGGAATTAGCATTGAGAGCTCTTTCTTTTGAACCTCCACGTGTCTTACTCTGCAACAAAGCATATCGGCATGACACAATCAATCGAGTGCGCGAAACGCGAAGGCGGAGCTGGGGTTGGAGGATTGAATGCGTTTATATAACCATTGTGTATGAACTGGTCAACTTTCTAAAGGTATTTCGACTGAATTGATGAGATATAAAATCCGAAGTGAATGTAATTTGGGTTAGCTTACACGAACATGGGGTTAATTTGTTAAATTTTAAAGTATTAATGTAGGTTGAGTCAGCTGTATGGCGTCCTAGTACCTACTCGTGTTCAACATCCTTAGTAAAAGCCCACTAAAAATTTCGTCCAACAATTCGAACCTATCTGATGTCTGAATCGATTGCAAACTTCGAAAACGCCTAAACTTTCATGCAGATACACTTTAGGCAGCTCTAGAGAGCATACTTGGGTACCCCATACGTCCAGAAACGGTTCAAGAAATGTGTGCTTCTACTGGAACGACTGCATTTTCTTAACAACCTTTCCTTGTTAGAGTTAGTCTACCCACTTGAAACACTGACTCAACATTCCGGCGCATATCGAGGTGATAGAGTCGTTCAGGGCGAATCGCTCGTGATGTCCGGAGAGTTTAAGTATGAAAAATTCAATCACGATGAAAGCCAACCACCACGCTGATACCTGAAACATTCATACAACAAGCGCTTTGAGCTAGCAGTGGTAATAATGATCGGAACATTTTTTTTTCGTAATTTCAAAATGTAAAAGGGCAGACATTTCCGACTCCTTTCCGCACGATAAAATCGGTGTTCACGATGATCTTCAACTTTAGGCTTCTTTTCCAAAACGGATGCAAGGTTTCCTGCTAGGTTTGAAGTGAAGAAGAAACTGGGAAAACGCGCAAAAAGTACATGAAAAGCTGTACTCTAACCCCGCCCCTTCTCTATTAGAAGGACAAGTTCTTCGGATAGCCTGTGGCCCGACGCTTCGCACGTAGAACGCGGAGCGGCTCCTCTGAGTGTTGTGGTCAGAAAATTGCCGCGAAATAGCCCACCATGCTCCGCAGCGGCTCCTGGTGGGCTATTTCTAGGCTCCCCACCAAACGGACGAGAATTAGCCGAGCAAAAACGAGAAATTACAAAAAGCAACCAAGACGCAGCTGTCCCGAATCGCCAAGTCGCCATCAGGGGCCGCCAGCGGTTGGGCGGGGTCCAACTACCTCAAACTTGGATGATAGATGGTTCACAGGTGAGAACCCACAAGCGGAGATTTTCTAAAAGCCAGAAAAGGTATACTGAGGTGGGATTCATGGACGGCAAACCATGGGCTACTGTTGGGTTTGCTGAGAAAAGAGCACGCAAACTTTGGAAGCAAAACCAGCGGTAACCCATCGTTTGCGTTCATCAATCCCAGCCCTGGTATAACATACCTCTACATTATAGTTGGGCACCTGCTCGATCGTGGGCACAATCGTTTCATATGGGGAGATCAAATAGAAAGCATGCCGGAAATTGACGAGAGTCAAGCTGAAAACGGAGGTTGGACTGACGAGATTTAGCAAATTTCAAAAAAATCAGACAAAAGGAAGGAAAGTTATTAAGGAGAAGAAAAATAGAAAAAATTAAAAACGATTCGGTTTGGTTTTTTTTTGTTCTCGTGGTCTAAAAGGCATAGTCCAAGCTCAGGGGTAATTTTTTATATTATAGCCCGTTCGCCGTGTATAGCGGTTGTGCCAAGTGGCGAAACCCAATTCGCTCAAGTAGGAGACAGTGGCTCTCTACACACTGGGGGAGGAGTTGTCCCCCTTTTGCAGTTCGAAGCGTCACGTTACTCAATGCAAGCGAAGTGGTCTCGAGTGGGATTAGATCCGCGAAAGGCGGGGCAACTGCTCCCTCGGTGTGTAGAGAGACCCTGTCCCCACAAGTAGACGAGAAAAAGCGAGGAAAAAGTCGACCACGCCCCCATTAAAGAAAAAATGGGTTACGCCCAACTACAAGATTCCGATCTGGAGAGAAGGGAAGAGAGAAGAAAAGCGCGATTGATTTCATTCAAAATCTATGTTCTATCATTTGTTTTTGGTCTGGCTTCAAACTGCAGAACGCCCGCTGCGAATAACGAGAAAAACAGGCTCGAGACAACTCGTCCGCTAGCTTCTCGCCGTTCAAATTCTAAATCTTTGAGGGCCATAACTCCGTTCGTAGTGAGTTTTGAGCGATTCTGGAGACACCATTGTGATCAGCGTGAAATTTTCTACACTCTTAGCAAGAAAACGAGAAATCGTCTCTGAGGATGGACTGTGCCTTTAAAGAGTATCCTCAGGCTAGTGAGAGGTGTTAACCTATAATTTCATCCTCAATGGTTAACAAGACCATTTTCTACAGGTAAATCTTCGGATACTACACATTTCGCAATTTCCTTAGGTCGAATCAAATAATAAAATTGTCATCCAATTGAAAAAAGTCGACTTTGATCAAATCGATTTTGTCGATTAGCCGATAAGCTGAATTTTCAAATAAATTGAAGGGCAACAATCATTTGAAAAAGCATTATTTTCTGATGAATATAATCATTCAATTATTTGGCTGCAATTTCAACTCGTCCAGCTATATTATAGTTTACCGCAGTGTAGCGGTCACACACTAAAGCTACGGTGGAAGACGTCAGATTTCATTATCGATCGACAACACAGCTGATTTTCCAGGTGAGTTACGGTTTTTCTCATTCTTTCATGTTTCTTTCGTCATTATTTTTATTTCTGAGTGTTTAAATATTGCGAATAGGGGTCGATTCATAGTGCGTGAGGGAAATTAGCCATTTGTTCGGGCTCCGAAGTGTTTTTTTTTTCAAGATACTGTTTTGATATCGAAGAAAAAAACCGCAAGTTCCTCTTGCGCACTAAGAAAAGCCCCTATTCGTAATATTATAGGAGTCAGAAACAAAAATATGATAATGCCGAAGTAAACAAGAAAAAAAGAAAAATCGTAACACACCTAGAAAATCAGCTGTGCTGTCGATCGATAATGAAATCTGGCGTCTTCCACCGTAGTTTTAGTGAGTGACCGCAACCGCACCATGCCCTTTTAACATTGCGGTAAACTGTACCCTTTAATGGAGATGCATTTTCACTGCTTTTTGATGTATTTCGCCTTCCTCTCACCAAACAAAAAGACAACAAAAATGACCAGAAATCATATGTTAATGAAATTCGCCCTGAGTACTGGAAAAATAGTTCAGGGAAGGATGGTTAAAACACTGATGTAACAAACCGTTCTAGAAGTCGATGACCGAGTGAAGTATTGGAGAATATGCGGTCGATAAAAGGCTTCACCGTAGTCGTTGTTAGGTTGTAGCTAAGGTCAGACATAGTATCGTTCATGATTTTGCATTCAAATCTGGAAAAAGGAGAAATTGATAAACAATTGGACGGTAAGGAATATTGTGCATGACAGTCGAGAAATGCTAGATCAGTTCTCGAAAACTGGTAGCGGTGTACACACTGTCCTTATCGGAGCGAAATTCCGGTCCGCAGTTGCCGACCGGGACAAAACTGAGACGAGATCTAAGGTTCTTGAACAACAATAAATATCAAGTCAACTGACAGTTAAGTGTTGGCCAAATTCTTCACTTTCTTTCAATGTCCTTAGTTCTCACGTTTTATTCTATTTTAGACGAACTAGATTCATTTGAATAAACCCTATTAAGTCCAAATATTCACCCTCGCCCCAACTTTGTTTATTTACATTAAACTTCTACCATCCAAAGTATACTACCTGTTCCAGCAGTTTCATAACTTTTCTCCTCCCCGTTCTATAATAATTCACATTTTTAGATTACCATTGTAAGCGCGTGCATTTCAGTGTGAGCTGTGTAGCTGCGGAAAAGCTTCATACCGCACGGCAAGTCGAGTTTTAACGGATCGCGGCGTTCCAGATTGATACAACTCAGGGCTTGTGATTAACTATTCCACAGAAACTATGTAATGATCATTGCGAGAACAAGCTGCATGTGAGTCAGAGATTTGTATTCTGTAAGTATGCGCCTTAAAAAGCGGAGATGAAGCTACGACAAATCAATGGAAATATATTTTCACTAATTTCTCCATAATACTCGGAAAAAAAATGGCTTTTCGTCTTTTCTGGGGCGTTTGGTTTAGGCACCACCTTTTGGCTCCTCCCGTCACCTTCCTAGATGTTGGTGGGGTACGTGGCTCCACCCAACGAAGCTATGGCTTAGAGGAGTGATTTTCTGTGCTCCAAACGTAGTTTCTTACTCCGCGTGCATGGGCGCAGCAAAGGAAAAGACAGCGAGATAGTGTTGGAGAGAAGGAGACGCAGCTTACGCGCGCACACGCAAGCGAACGACAGAAATAGTTTTCGCTCCGAAATAGGGGATACATTACGGATAGATATCCAGGGCTGAACGTGGCTTGATTGCTTGTCGACGGATGGTGGAGGCGGTGGTGAATTTTGAGAAAAAAATTTCTATGTCTGATCAGCAGGGCTGTGCGGAACTGTTCCGTTTCCGATTCCGTTTCCGTATTTCCGGTGTTTTTTGGGCGGTTCCGTTCCGCTTCCGTTTCCGACTTTTAAGGCCCGGAAACGGAAGAAAATAGTGCTACCTGGGTAATGGTGGTGGGTATAGGCAAGGGTGCTTGGAAGCATCATGAGGGGCTAAAAAACACTTTCGACCTTTTGTGTTCTATCGAATATCAAAGCCTGGCTGAGATCCTCAGCAAAGTTCGGGTTTCTAAATTCAGAGGCAGATCTAAGGTGATTTTTCCTATTGTCACCGAGTAGTTTTTTTTCCTTTTCGAATTTAATCGTGTGGTATTTGCTCCGACAGGATTCAAAATAAAGGTTCAACAGAAAATCTAGAACGTCGTCGGTGAGAGCCTGGAGGTACACTTCTATCGGTCCTGAACACGCAACGCGACCGCCCGCTTCATCTGCACCTGGTACAGCCTGCACTGCTTTCTGGAGGACAGGCTGTTCACTGTTTCGTAGGGTCCGCTACATATACTAATTCTTGAAATTTCTCGTTTTTTTTCTGAGGCGAAAATCCGAAATCGTGGAACGCCTCTTAGTGAATCTATGTAGTCTGAGTAATTATTGATTTATTGACTGAAACCATAGGTTATCGAATGAGAACTGTAATTAATGAGCAGGGGCGGAAGGTGAGAATGAGACAACCCATAGTTTTTTGATCTCTTCCGTTTCCGTTTCCGAATTTCCGTTTCCGGCGTTTTTTGACCATTTTTCTTCCGTTTCCGTTTCCGAAAATCTTGAAAAAGATTTCCGCACAGCCCTGCTGATCAGTGACTTTTTTTTTAAATTAAATTTTTTTTAAATTTCCTGTGTACAACAGAATATCGTAACTTATTTTTTTTTGAAAAATATTTGGTCACCAAAGGGATTATATGTAACTTTACAGATTTCCCCGCCAACGGCCTCCTGGACCTTGCAGAAAGATTAAATAAGAGCAAATATTCGCTTTTTTTTGTCAACCACCCTCTTACGCGCTGTTTTCTCAGACGAATACAGCAACGGCTGAGCTCGCAGACTTGACCTGCGCCCGACTGCCTCCCGGACTTTATTTCCCTCCCCAGGCCCGAAATAGAAAGTCCTGCACCCTTGTTAGAAAACATATCTTGTATTTCGAATTGAAATTTACTGTTGTGAATCGCGTGCGTGTGCACTCGCACGCTGCGTCTCATTCGCTCCACGCACTCTCGCTGCTCCCATCCCGTGCTCTGCAAACGCATGTGAAAGAGCGAACTACATTTGCCACCGAAATAGAGGATACTTTCGACCCACTGCTCGAAGATACAAAATGGGAGGCGCCTAGAAGCAGTGCAGTTGGTACACCTGACGCTCGCGAAGGAGAGCTGCTGCGTTCACGTTGTCGCTGAAGCACCGAGCGCATCGCAGTCAATCAGGATAACCGCTCCTCAGAAAAAAGAAAACAAGCTACTCGTAATATGAATGTAACTTACTTGAATGTCTCAAGTAACTTACATTTATTTTACATGTAACTTACATTTGTATTTTCAGCATGGGTGGCCATCAGGCGATGCAGACGACATGCGACGCCGAGAACGCGTCCGCAAGTGTTCCAGACCACACGCAACGCGAAAAGCGCTGCGGGGTCTTTCCTGCTAGTGTGGGGTCAGGTACCTCGAACTTGGGTGATTGAACCGACAGCAACATCGGTCCTAAGGCTGACCCATCGAGTGCGTCGTATGTTCCCCTTGGCCGATTTAAGTTACTTGTGACTTATCTCCATCATTTAAAGACAGTGTTCACGATGAAAACTGTGTTTCAGTTTACACCAGGAATAGGTAGTGGAGGGGCACACTGTAACGTTGACGTCGAAAGAACACATAAAAACGAGCCAGGAAAAGCTCCAAAAGAGCCCGAAGTTGCCAATTCGAGCGCAAGGCAAACCTCAAAAGCGCAATACACGCCTACCGACGTAAGCAAATGAATGCTCAAGATCGTGAGATGAGCGATGATTTCCACTCATTAGCCCCGTTCTTCCCTTCATTCTCCACTTCTCTCTTTACTCAGGTCAGCTCGCATACATCGGCTGCAAAAGACGGAAGTTACAAGCCTCGGACAACTCGTCCACCATGTTTCCTTAGCTCAATATTTGAGGGACCATAACTCCGTACCCTGAAGGTCTTGTGCGATTTCAGAGATGTCATTGTAATCAGCATGGGACCGTTCTCAAGATAGGCGAAAAAAGAGAAAAACGATTTCTATCGTGAACACTGCCTTTAAGTCACATGTAACATATCAGGGGCGCGCTCCACGAGGAATCCCGTCGTTATGTTACAAGTACATAATTATCTGAGATAAGTCGCAAGTAACTTCACATCGGGTCAGATATGTTACAAGTAACTGGTTTTCATTATTTCCGAGTGCACGAGGTATCCCGTCAATACGTTACAAGTAACTTAAATGATCTGAGATAAGCCGCAAGTAACCTACATCGGGCCAGATATGTTACAAGTAACTTAAATGACCTGAGATAAGTCGCAAGTAACTTACATCGGGCCGGATATGTTACAAGTAACTTGTTTTCCGCCTTTCATGTATGTTACAAGTAACTTCTTTTTCTTTTTCTGGCAAGGGAAGTATAAAAAGCGTAGGTCGGATCTGCCAAAACGACTAGTATGGTTAGTATCTCTTCCGGCAAAATAGTAAAAATGCGCAGTTTCCCGCCGCGAGCCGCTGGTTCAAAAAAGTTATAAGCATTTTTCGAGCCAGGCGAAAAGGCAAGGGCACCACCCATCAGGCATTTTTTTTGGAGTTTCGAAAAATTTTCTCGGATTAAGCTCAGAAGTTGTATGTAGGGGTAATCTAGGGTGGTGAACACGAATCTGGAGTCCATTTGTCGAAATTTTGAGGTTTACTGTAGGTTACGGTAGGTAACATGTCATTTAGGGGTCGAAAACCACCTTAGTATTTTGAAAATCGACAAACGGACGTTAAATTCGTATTCTCCACCCCGATTAACCCCCGTATACAAATTTGGTGTAAAATCTGAGATTTTGACCAAACTACCGTATACCCACCGTAATCTACCGTAATCTGCGAAAAATCGATAAACGGACTCCAGATTCGTGTTTAGCACTCTACATATCTATCGTAGAAAACCGAAAATCTCGAAAGTGGCGTTTTTCCCTCGAAATTTTCCCCGGTTGGGAAGCTTCAAACGAAATGAGCCGGAAACTTTTGAAAATCGACTAATAAATCACAGAATCGTGATCAGCGCCCCAAAAAAAAACCCCTGGGAGAATTTTAAGTCAAATCTGGAACATTTTTCTAAAACGCTTCCAGAGCCCTCAATTAGTAGAAATAAGCGCCCAACCGAAAATCCGTACAAATCCAAAACGCTGTCAGTCTGGACAAAGTACGGAAAATGTACGTTCACCCAAAACTTGCTCAGGGTGGTAGTTTTGGGTGCTGAACACATTTATGAGGTCCGTTTCAGGATTTTCCGAAGAATAACGCGCTTTTTGAAAGGTACAAAAAGCACAAAAAATGAGCTTTTTAAGCTTGTAACTTCTTGGAACCTGCGGCTCGCGGCGGGATACTGCGCACTATTACTATTGAGCCACAAGAGATACTAACGACACTAGTCGTTTTGGCAGATCAGACCTACGCTTTGTATACTTCCCTTGTGAGTAGGCGCCTCCCATTATGTGTATTGAATCAAAAAGCCTGTACTCTAGGGGACGAGTGTAGGGCAGTGGCAAGAGGCGAGACTGTCACGCCGACGGTCGAATGATCGATCCTCGCCCAAGGCGAACCAAGCTTTCTGGTACATGAATAGGTACGTCTGGGAGGTTAACACCGCTGACTTGAACATTGGTTGGCCCCCGGAAGTCATTGTATGGACCCAATACACATTTAAAAGTCTCTAAGATTCTGAATGGAAGGAAGTCGTATGTGAGACGCATCCCCAGAGACGCACCTGATACGCCGACATTTTTTTAAAAAATCTTTCCGAATATGTAATTTATGGACTGTTTTAAGGGAACCGAGAATGCGACGACTCGTATCGGACGATGAGAAGCTTATATTTCTGTGTTGGCAAAAAAGCGCCGTCAAAAAGCAGTCGAATGTTTCGGAAATGGAGCAAAAACTGTTTGTAGCATTGATAAGTTATGGATTACCCAAGTATTCTTCTGAGATGTACAGGGATAACGGGTTTGATCACAATCGCGCTGGGCAGGCGGAGACCACTTGAGCTGACAAATCGAAGCAGAAACACGGCTGGTTACGTCAGAGCGGGATGATGTTTCTAAGAAGGCTGGCTTCTCTGAGAGGATCCACTCAGAGACTGAATCAATCAATGAATTCCCTTACGCGGAAAAGTTGTTAAGGAAATACGATTGTTGCAATAGGAATGACAAGATTATAAAATCTGGTTGTGCAGAAAATAGCCATCACATCAAAACTCACAAGGGAAGTGTCTGGAGCGTTGAACGCATCTGCAAAAACAAATTATCTTTCTAATGTTTTTCTCTTGGGCATCTTTATATATACTTCGGTTCGATGTTGAATTTAGTGTGTGCCATTGCGAACTCGCGCTGCGGACACGCGACGCATCGATTTCGTTCGAGTTTCCACGCCCACCCTAATCAGCTAGCTGATCAGGTGAGTTTATCAAAACTTCCTCACTTTTTCCTATTTCTTACGTAGTTTTTAAACAGTTCTTGAACTTTAAATGCTACGTATGTTATATATATATATGACTTTAGCAAACGGTCGTCATATATATATAAGTTTTAGTTCCAGGAATGGCGAGAATCGTCAGCGTCGGAATCATCAACAACAACAAAAAATCGGGCATGGCCCAGATTCAGGAAAAAGGTCTTCGGAGAAGTAAAACAACAAAGGCACATCATAAAGTAGTTTTGAACAAGAAAAGTTTCAAAACAAAAAAAATAACCACATCAAGGTTTTTTTAAAAGATAGAATTTCAGAATTCCAATCATCCCTATTCTAGAGCCTATTTTCATAGTATAACAGATTGAGGAAAGTTGCGTGACCTCGCACTGGGAGGGCGTTGTCGGAGAAATCTGGAGTAATCCGTGACGGTCTTTTTCCATAGAATCGTGTTATGCCATAACGATGACCTGGATTAGCAGCTAACCTAGATGTTAACGAGGAATGGGTCAGTTTGGGGGGGGGGAGGCGTACTAACTAGGGATTAATGATTTGATTGAGGGATATGCCTATGAAAAGAGTTCTCCTTAAAGGCAGTGTTCACGATGAAAAAGTTTTCGGAATTCCACTAGGATTGGGTAGTGGAGGGACACTCTGTAACGTTAACGTCGAAAAAACGCATGAAGATGAGCCAGGAAGAGCCTCAAAAGAGCCAGAAGTTGCAACTTCGAGCGCATTGAAAACCCCAAAAGCGCATCACACGCCCACCGACGTGAACAAATGAATGCTCGAGATCGTGAGATGAGCGATGATTTTCAATCATTAGCCCCGTTCTTCCCTTTATTCTCAGCTTCTCTCTTTACTCAGGTCAGCTCGCATAGATCGGCTGCAAAAGACGGAAGTTACAAGCCTCGGACAACTCGTCCACCATGTTTCCATAGCTCAATCTTTGAGGGACCATACCTGTGTTCACAGAAGGTCTTGTATGATTTCAGAGACACCATTGGAATCAGCATGGGGCCGTTTTCAAGATAGGCGGAAAAACAGAAAAACGATTTTCATCGTGGACACTGCCTTTAAAGGCAGGGTCCGGGCAGAATTTCGATTTTGAGATTCCCCGCTGAATCGGTGCTCATGGTACAGGTAGCCCGAAGGAACAGGCGAAAACTGCGTTAAAACCGGTCTTCTTCAAGTTATTCCAGCCACTTCCGTGAGCCGATGACTCAGAAAAGTCAGAAAAGTGTGGCCGTCGTCCATATTTTAGCGGTCGTCCACGCATTCTTCAAAACTGCAGAGTAAATATCGGTCATTCCAGCCATGATTATCATGCCGTAAATACCGTAATCCCTGACTTTGAGGCTGTTTTCTCCAGAATTAAGGACTCAGAGTCCGTGAAACGTTCAAAAGATGTTCAGCTAGGCCAGCCCAATCAATTTAACCCAAATTTCGGTAGTGTCAAAATTTGACCGGACCTTGCCTTAAGGCAGCGTACGCGAAAAAAAAACCGTATTCAAGTTTCTCACTCTTTTGGGTAGGCAGGCTCACCAGGTTGTATCACATATCGCGAAAAAGCCAATCAAAACACTCTAATTTTGGAGAAAAACTCGTTTGAAAATCTCGGAGCATTCCGCTTCCATTTTTCCACGTCTGTCCGGTGTGCCTCTTTTTTGAAATGAAGAATATGGAATTTTGGATTTGCCGGAGCCTGTTGTGGCGCTTCTGCTCCTCGTGCCAGTGTATCGACGGGGAAAACGCCTTTTCAGACCACGGATCGATTTTCAACAGGCTACAGCATTATGAATACGCAGCATTGAGGGGCTTTGCCAACTATCTCAACTAGCTTCCAACTTGGGACTGAAAAGTAAAAAACAAGTGCGGCTTCCTGCGCGGACGCTGCCTTTAAAAGGTGTTCTCACTAGGGATTGAGATTGGCCGAAAACACCGTTTCTAACGTAAAACATATCAGTTAATGTACTTCTATTTACATTTTCGAAACTGTCTTTGGAACTGCTAATGACTACGTTTTCGACCAACTGATTGTGAGAAAACCCGTCATATTCGGTTCAGAGAAGTATTCAACACCTACTCACATAGGTTGAAGACGTCATGGGACCCCTCTTCACGATGAGAAAGTTGCCCCTTTTCTCGCATAAATGTAAGCTTTGAAGCCCTCCAAGAAGAGAAAGAACGGAGGCACGACGAAAAACGGCCAGGAAGTGGGAGAGAATTTCGTGGACCAGCAGACACGTTGGAACACCCCGCCCACGTCATATAACAGTTGTCCTGCGTTCGTTTCAAAAGAGGAACAGTTGCCGAATTCTCGAATATTCTCCATCGTCAAAGATTCTAAAATCTAAGCATGTGCATGGGCCCATCTTATTTTAAATGCATCGTGCGCGTGGGTAATCATTTTCAATTTTTTTGTGTACAATCAAACCACTCGGACTAGCTGACGTCACGCGCGAAACTTAAAATGCTCACCTTGGAAGTTATGGCCACCTGAAAATTGCTGTTGGGTCGATCATCTAGCACTTCTGGGTCGATCATCTAGCACTTTTTCATGTAATGTTGATACGACCGTCAAACAACATGGAAAATATTTATGGCACAAACTCCTCATGCAGGAAAATTTCAAAAATGACAGTGACTAGACCTCCAATTGCAGAAAAACTTCAGAACCGATTTGAAAAAACGAAAATAAACTTCAATTTGACAGTGCATTCAAACTGGTTTTTCTTCACAAATGAAGATTTTTCAGAGGCTCTTTCGACATTTCCGTTCACCGAAGAGGTCAAGGTAGCTAACTGGACGTCAAGCTATACAGAAACATGAAAAAATAATATATGGTTTTCTGCGCGAATGATGCCTTTAAAGAGTTCTCGGTAAAGACATAAAAAACAAAGGCACCTGAGAATCGTGACGCGCAAAACCATTGCCGACGTCAGTTTTGACGCTTTGTCTGCAGTCTCCCGAAACACACCAAACATGCGTTATTAAGTTTCTCAGAGGCTTCCTCAAACAGTTTTTCTCCAGTATTTGAGAGTTCTGAGGGTACTTTTAGCTATTTATCTCTACTTAGTGGACTTACCTGCTCAAAAAATCGAAAACTAGAAAAAGTTTTTTTTTATCGTGAACACATAAATTTCATTCGAAGCGGCGCTTTCGACCAGTTGTGATTGCCTAGTCAGGAATTCAAAAAAATAGGATTTGCGAAAAAAAATAACGACAAATTAGTTGAAAAGATTAGACCGAAAAAGTCTCCAGAAATAGATTGGTGAAATGTTTGCCGTAGAAAAAAAAAGATAAAGTAGACAAGAAACGGGTAGAAATCCATTTGAGCGGCTATGTAATAGCTGAAAATTCGAGGAAAGCTCCATAAATGCTGAAGAATCCGACATGATGTCGCCTTAACGGGTTTTCAGTGGTCATCATCAACGCTGGCGTACATTGGTCATCAGCAGCCACCCAGCGGTGGTGTAGCCAGCAAGTTCCCAGCTGGGATTGTCACGATGCAGCCAAAGAACCAATATGTATGATAACATCCAAATGTGCACAGTCACGGCTAGTGGTTAAGTCCCTAATCAATCAATCAGAGAAAAGTCTCTGACTGCTAGCCTAGGCCTTGGATGTGGAAACTCTCCTGTGTATAGGGTTGAGACAAACAGGGCGAAGTACTCTGGATGGAATCAGCTGGAAATTACCGAGAAATCACCGCGAATCTGGAGTTTACCGAGAATCGAGCCGCACAAATACCGCCAAAATGACGGGAATTTACCGAGTGGTGCCTGCCGCAAACAATCCGCGAAAATACGGCGAAAATACCTGGAAATTACCGCAAAAGTGACACAAAATTACTGAGAGGACCGCCGTGAATATACCGAGGAAGTACCGCGATAGCATATAAACTATTGCAGTCAGAGAACCCTCGTGCAGCAGCGGAGATGGCTCAGCAGCGGCGGACTCCAAGCAATCCTGACACCGTGTTTTCGCCTGGTTGAGGTACTGGGAACTTGTCAGACATTAGGTGCGGGCGGATCGCTGTCTTTTAGCGCCCGGATCGATATTCCCCCGCCCTCCGCCCGCCAGTAGCCAGCGATCCGCCCGCCACTAGCCAGCGATCCTCCCGCCAGTAGCCAGCGATCCGCCCTGGATGCCACATGTGGGTTATTCCGATGGTTCCCACAACGGTCTCTGTGTGCGGGACCACCCCCCCCTAGCCGTGGGGACCACCCCCTCAGCTGTCAAAAATTATTCTCCGGCTTCTGAGTGATCCTCGAGAAGTGACTTGAAGTATCATCTTCCAGGATCGGCCTCGAAATGCCGAGTGAGCATTCCGTGAGATGTAGCGCCTTTTATACCGTTTGGTTTGTTTACTCTGAGCATGATACTGATACCAAAAAAGAGCTCATCAATGATTGACAAGTTTCACCGTGTGAAATTTGAGCGGGCGGATCGCTGGCTATCGAAGCAGTGGCGGGCGGATCGCTGGCTATTAAAGCCCTGGCGAGCGGATCGCTGGCAGGTTGCGGGCGGATCGCTGCATCTCATAGCTCAGCAGGCGGATCGCTGGCCATCGAAGCCCTTGCGGGCAGATCACTGGCAGGTTGCGGGCGGATCGCCGCCTTAGAGCTTGACGGAGTTTATTTCTGCAATATTGATCACGCGGCGGGGCACGATCAATATAAGACGGCGTTTATGTCTCCGCAGCGGAGCGGAGCGGAGAAGTGCTATCCTAAAATATGGATCGTACCGCGCCACGTGATCAAGATTACAGAAATGCACTGTGCCGCGCAGCGGCGGGAGTATAAACAACCCCTTATGCGGCGTTTACAACTCAGCCGCCGAGAGGCGCGGCAAATGCAGTTTCATAATAATGATCATGCCGCGCCGCGTGACCAATATTACAGAAATTCGCTGAGCCGCACCCCACTGCGGCGCCAGTATAAACGTCCACTTATAAGATAGCACTTCGCACGGCCGTTTGGCGACGGAACTACAAGCTTCCCTTAACGCGGCGGTTTATAAAGCGATAGATTAAAGGTTGATGGTTCGAATATTGGTATGTACCCGGCACTGCCGTATTTTCGTCTGGTTGAGGTACTGGGAACTCGGCGAAATCCAGACAATTCCCTGATTCTACCGAGAATTTGTCCTGTTCAGCTCCGGTTCGGCACCGAGGCGGCGGGATACTGACTGATTTCAGGAAGAATCCGCGCGATGCCCTCCAGAGTACTCTGTGAACTTACTAACTCAAAACCGTTGCAGTATGAGATAAGCTTGAAGCGTGAACACTGCCATAAATAATAAAAATAAATACAAGTAAATGAGTCGGATAAGAATTAAAAAACAAAAGGATATAATTGAATAAATTACAAATGAGGACAGATGTATCAATAGAATTTGTTAGGAAAAAGAACAATTTGGAACAAGAACGTGTAATAAACGAAGTCGATTGAGTAGAATTATTAAAAACTATGTGGGATATCAGTATCAAAAAGAAGTAAAGGAATGATGTCTCAGGCGATTCTCGGCCCCGAGCTGCACCGAACAGGAATCGGAGCCGCCTGACAGTTAGGCTCGTTCTCCCAATCTCCGAGCCACTGCTGTTGCTGTTCGGGCGAACCGGAGCAGCCCGGACAGCAACAGCAGCGGACCGGACAGCAACAGAAGCCGACTCGCGGATTGAGAACACGAGCCGAACTGTCGGGCGGCTCGAGGCCGCTATTCGCCTGAGGGAGCAGTGTTCAGAAAAGTTTTCAGGGTATGACACTGTCCGCGAGCAAAGTACGAGAAGCTAGCATAAAATCCACATCGTGCGCTTAGCCGATCAAAGAAAATTAGCCGCTCTTCCAGTTCCTGCCTCTAATTGTGGTCGCACTTTAAAAGACAAAAAGAGTCTCCGTTTAGAGTTGGATGGGTCATTAGCCAAACGACTCCACCAGCGAGAGTATAAAAACAAGAAGAGTAACGGGGAAATGACCAGTCTGGAGCGAACCAAACCGGATACCCGAAGTCGCGCGTCTCTAGATATGTAATAGGTGGGCGTGATTGGGTGGTCGCGTCGATCACTGGCGGTGAAAGTGTCCAGGGAAGTTCATTGAAAGCGAATCAAGGCCTCCGTGGGCGCCGAACTCTGCAGACAATCGGAATTGGGTGAGAGATGACTTCACCACCACGCACTTCACTGATCTCAAACAAATCGCCTCTAATCCTTTCCCTCAGTTTCAATCTCATCAGGAGGGGACCACAACTGTAGCAAGGTGTGGGCCCAAGCAGTGTAGCGTTCCTCAGCGTCCATCCTACAAGAGAACCACTTTAAAGGCAGTGGTCACGATGAAAAACGTTATCGAAAAAACTACAAAAATCAGCTTAGATCAAAAACAGCTGAAAACTATGAAGGTAGCGCGGTGAAAAACGGGCTAGAATTAGAGTTTCTAGGGCCCAAAGATGCCAGTTCGTGCACACGTGCACAGCGCCGACCAAAAAGATCGCAGTCTCATGCCGAGCAGTCAAAAATCATCGACATTCAGAGGAAGAAATAAATGCAAATTTACCTATTAAAAACAGTTGAGCAATGAAAGAAAGCACTGCAGTCAATGTTTTGACTAGAAGTGTACATAAATTCGAAGGTTCATTGATTGAAATTCAAATTCAAGCCAGCTGATGTTCTTGACACAAGAGGTCATCGATGCCGATGATGTGAAGTGAGACCACCATCAAGAGACAAGAAAGTTCAGGCTTCAAATTTGGCCCAAAACAGTAATTTTTTCGCGATTTTTTCTTCTAGGTCTTTCTACTCGAGACACAGGAAAGGGTTTAGAGAGAAAAAGACGGCAAGCATATTTGATCGCGACCACTGCCTTTAAGTCATAGCAACCATTCCAAATGAAATAAACCTTTCTAGAACCATTTTCGGACGAGAAGTCCGAATATGCCCATCGCAGCTGCCTAGACCCACTCTGAAAGAAGCTATGAGCATTTTCAAAGCGGCAAGGTAAGGGAACCCCCCCCCATGGATTTTTAGGGTGTTTTTAATTTTTTTCCAGATTTTGCTGAAAACATGTATGTAGGGGTAATCTCGGGTGCTGAACACGAATCTGGGATTCGCTTGTCGATATTTCGAGGTTTACAGTAGGTTACGGTAGGTAACATGCCATTTAGGAGGCAAAACCTACCTTGATAAATCGAAAATCGACAAATGGATATCGAATTCAGCACCCCAAATAACCCCCACATAAAAACTTTGAGACAAAACTGAAACTTTGACCAAACTACCGTGTACCCACCGTAATCTACCGTAAGCTCTCAAAAGTCGATAAACTGACATCAGATTGGTGTTGAGCAGTCCAAATATCCCTCAGAATCACGATTTGAGCTACATTTGTC
The DNA here is from genome assembly GCA_029168955.1 of Aplectana chamaeleonis. NCBI lineage: Eukaryota > Metazoa > Nematoda > Chromadorea > Rhabditida > Cosmocercidae > Aplectana > Aplectana chamaeleonis. Next base: position 228,022 of record JAPDOI010000526.1, read on the forward strand.
GTCACATTCGGGAAATCGTCACAAGTCGATTTTGCCGTCAATTTTTTCTGCCGGTGGGAAGCTTTGAACAAATTTAGTCGAAAACTTTGGAAAAACGAAAAATAAACTTCAGATTCATGATCAGCACCCCGAATAACCCTCCCCGGGCGAATTTTAGGGCAAATATGGAATATTTTTCTATAGCGCTTCGAGAGCCCTCTAATTGGTATAAATAAACGCCCGACCGAAAATCCGTTCAAGCCTAAAACGCTGTTAGTCTGCGCAAAGTTTGGAAAATGTTCCTTCACCCAAACTTTGCCTAGGGGAGTAGTTTTGGGCGCTGAACACGATTATGAGGTCCGTTTTCGGATTTTCGTAAAAATAATGGGCCTTTTGGAGGGTACAATAGGTACGAAAATCAGAGAAAAACGCCTATAACATCTTTCAGAGTGGGTCCAGGCAGCTACGATAGGAATATTCGGACTTTTCGTCCGAAAATGGTTCTAGAAGAGTACATTTCATTTGGAATGGGTACTATGACTTATAGTGGTTCCCTTGTTAGACGGTCAAAGTTGGTATACTGGGTAAATCCACCACGCTCGACTCAAATATCCTTCTCTCGTTACTTGTAAAACTATTGACTTCCGGTGGGATCGAACCCTCCCTCAAACATCCGCATTTTATTTTACACCGCAAGCTGTTACCAGTTGCATATACTTTTGCACTTTCAGCTCCTCTGTACATAGATGCAATGAGCGCTGTTCTGTGCTCTCGCCCTCTCAAAGATCCGAATTTTTCCGCAAACGAGAAACGCACCAAAAGTTCGTATTTCAGTGACATTATTCTATAACATGGACTAGTTGTCCGGTTGGATGAACATGTTCATGGTGGTTGTCACCGGTGGAAAATTGGGTCAATCGAAAATAGAAGAATATTTTGTACAAAGCAGGATTAGATAGGGCCCTAAGGAGAGAACGGAGCTATAGAGAGTAGAGAATAGCAAAGGATGGGTCCATAAAGGATTTCATTGTCACAACAAACACTTCCTGTGATACTACTCCAGCGATTCGCGAACCCGAGCCGCCTGAAAGTTCGGCTCGTTCTCCCAATCTGATGGTCGGCTTCTGTTGCTATCCGGGCCTCTGCTGTTGCCTTCTGGGCTACTGTTGTGGCTGTCCGGGCTCCTACAGTTGGCCCGAACAGCAACAGCAATGGCCCGGAGATTGGGAGGACGAGCCGAACTGTCAGACGCCTCCGATTCCTGTTCGGTACGGCTCGGGGCCTAGAGTTGCCTGAGAGAGAGAAAACATGTTTGTCGCTCGGCGATTACTCGCCTGTCGCCTCAACTCTGCAGAACCCTTTAGACCGTAGTTATACACCAGTGGGACGCTGCGGAAACAGCAAGACAACAACCACTTATGTGCGTCCTAAGTGTGCTGAGGCATGCCAAAAGGAAGAGTTTTTCCAGGAAAACGCACACGAAGCCCGCACCAAGCAGTTAGGTCAATGGTCGCTGTCATGAGCGACAGTCATGACATTTAGCACAAATCATGGCGGGATCAGCATCGGAGCAATGGCACGGGCCGTCGTAGGAGCAGTTGTCGCGTGTCCGTAGCAGCGACGTGTCGCAGAGGGCTGACATACTTCAAATGTGCCGATGGCTGTAGTTTCCACTGTCGCTGTGCAGCGCACTGCGACAGCGACTGATTTAAATGGCGGGAGGCGGTGGCTGTCGCTGTGCTGAGCGACGCGACCAGGTGTCGCAGAACTATACCATTGGCCTTATACACGCCGCGGCACTGTATCCTTGCGGGACTTACCCCGTTGGAAATTTGCCAATTTCCATCAGCTGATTATTTTTCAGATCCAAACTTGTTAAAACACCACTAAAGCGACATAACGAGAACTGCTATGACAGCAGCAGTAGATTTCTAGTGACCTAGAAGCGTGAAATATGGATAAAATGCAATTGAAACGCCCGGGGATTTTAGGTCCGCAATATTGCGTCAAATGGCGTCTAAGACGCAACATTGCAGACGAGTCCATAGCAGACACCACGCGGCGGCAATGTCATCGCGGGATGTTTTCATTCCGCTGGTGTATAACTACGGCCTTACACGGGGAACGCTTGGCAGACGCGTATATTCTCTTCTCATGGGGGCAAGAAAAAGGATTGGGAAGACGAGAGAAAATTTGAGAACCAAGGCAATTTTTGAGGTTTTCAGAGAGCTCTCGGCATCGTGAACCTGCAAGAACTGAACGCGACCGCGCGCGCTAGCTGATTTCACCAGAGTAGTGCCCCTAAGGCCATTGTTACACCCCACGGCAGGCCTGTCGCGGTAGCGACGTCACTGTCGCTGAGGGCCAATAAACACCCGGCAGGTGCTGGATTTGGCTGGGTCGCTGTCGCTGACACCCGTCGTAGTGCACTGCTCAGACAGTAGGTGCGGGCGGATCGACATCCGCCCGCCAGTAGCCAGCGATCCGCCCGCCACTAGCCAGCGATCCACCCTCGATGCCACATTTTGGTTTCCGTGGGTTCCCACCACGGTCTCCGTGTGAGGGACCCCCCCCCCCCTAGCCGTGGGGACCATCCCCTCAGCTGCCAAAAATTATTCTCCGGCTTCTGAGTGATCCTTCAAAGGTGACTGAGTGAGCATTCAGTGGTGCGTTCCAAGAATGTTCCCACAATACTGCGGGAGGGCAAATAGCCTTTCCATGGCCGAACTTGTTTCCCATGGTCACGAATTGTAACTGATAATTGCTTCCACGTCGCCGTGTCTACGTTTCCATGGAAAACTTTAGCCGTGGGAATGTTCTTGGAATGCACCCCTGAGCGTTGGAACGCCTTTTATACCCTTCGGTTTCTTCACTCTGAGCATGATACTGATAACAGAAAACAATTCGTCAATGATTGACAAGTTTCACCGTGTAAAATTTGAGCGGGCGGATCGCTGCCTATCACAGCCCTGGCGGGCGGATCGCTGGCAAGTTGCGGGCGGATCGCTGCATCTCATAGCTCAACGGGCGGATCGCTGGCTATCAAAGCCATTGCGGCCGGATCGCTGGCTGGTTGCGGGAGCTTGCCGGCGATCCGCCCGCAACCAGCCAGCGATCCAGTTTTCCAGGTGCCGCTATCCGCCCGCAAGGGCTTTGATAGCCAGCGATCCGCCCGCCAAGGCCACGATGAGCAGCGATCCGCCCACAACTTGCCGGCGTACCGCCCGGAGAGGCCTTGATTGCCAGCGGTCAGTCCGCACCTGTTGTCTGAGTGCACTGCGACGGACAGCCGCGACAGCGACCGGTTACAGCACGGTTTCCACATTTCAGGCATATCATCCCCCTCGAGCGACAGGGGCTGTAAACTGCTCTTGCGACAGCATCTTTCTACTGTGTGGGTCTGGTTCCGACACGATTTGTAACTGTTGACCGCACCTGTCGCGGTCGCAAACATTTGGTATTATAATGGCCTAATTGTAAGAGGCGATTGATTGCACGCAGGTGAACAATTCACTTCCTGAAGCAGCGCTTAGCTGACTACATGCATCACTCCACAAGACTTCAGGCAATGTGCACCGCAACGCGACCGCGCGCGCTGTTCGCACCGGGGCGTACAAATAATGACAAGACTTCGGTCCGTACGCCTCCATTGTCTAATCAAAAACACCAGAAAATGAATAAAACTTCATCAACAAGAAACATAAACGAATAAAAGAATCTCATATACTATCGCAGAACATAACCTTCACACATGCAGCTGACCGCAAAACCAGCACACATACACATCCGAATTTGAGCACCACATTAGGGCCAAGTACATGATATCTCTGCGGGACAAAACTCCGCTCAAAATACCTAAAATCTCATTTCATACAACTTCATTGATTAAAACACGGTCATGCTCCGGTTATGTACAACATAGTTTGATTTTTGAAAAAAACGACTATTAACAGCGAAAGTTAAAGCTCCCTAACACGCCGGGGGGGGGGGTCTTGACACAAAATTCGGCGCTTACACTGCCTTCGAGATAATCGCACCAGCAACGACAGAAAGACAAATCGGGCCGCTCAGAAAGTACATGACATCACTGCAAATAGTGGTGATGCGGCAGAAACTGCGACTCCAAGTACATTATTACAAAATGGAGCAACAGTCCATCAGACGACGACGATGATGCAGCACATGACCGCCACGCTTCGATCTCGACACAGACGTTTTCTGGAAGGAAATCGAATGATATGGAATATTTAACAAGAATTGCAATACCCGCGCTAAGTTTTGTAAAAACGGGGAGCATCTGGCAAACCTGAAAAAAAACGTCCAATGCATGTAACTTTTTTGAATGGAGATTTTTTTTGAATTCTTAAAACGCTATCATATTCACAGATCAAATTGCTACCTTATCATATGACTTGTGGGCTCGAAGTTCCCTAAAATCGCTTTGTTTTTGAAGGAAATAGTTTTTGCAATCGCTTATCAGAAACATCGCATGCGGAAAATTGCGGCGAAAGTTTGAGCAGCACTTGTACTGTTCTTCTCTGGGCTAAATTCCGGTCCGCAGTTACGTCTCGACACGCTTTGCGGCCGCACGCGCTCGAGTCGGTCGAGTTTCCAGCGCCAAAGCCGACTGGATGTGGCTTTTTTTTATAGTTTTCTTCAATTTTTCTCAGTTTCCAGTTTCGAAAACTCACCTAGAGCCAACAGATCGACTGCTGCGGCGCTGTAAACTCTTCCGACTCGGGAGCGTGCGGCCGCTAAGCTTGTCGAGACGCGGTTGCGGACCGGAATTTGGCCCAGAGAAGCACAGTACAAGTATTTGGAGAGAAATCTGTACGCTTTCTTCATAAACTAGTAGCAGGTAAGAGAATCTCAAGGTTTGTTTAGGTTGAATTTTCGAAAACCTTCATTTAAAAGTCAGGGGTACCGACTTTTCAGGAAGTTCTCAAGCGTGTTTAATGGAGGATTTTGAGAATTCAACCAGCATAAACTTTGAGATTCTCACACCTGCACCTAATTTACGAAGAAAGCATGCAGATTGCTCTTCAATTACTTGTACAAATACTGCTAAAAGTTTCGCCGCACTTCGCCGCGCGCAACGTTTTTGATAAACTATTGCAAAGAAACGATTTCCTTCAAAAAAAGCGATCTTATGAAACCTCGGCCCGAAAGTCACATAATTAGGTAGCAATTTGATCTGTGAATATGAAGGCGTTTTCAGAATTCAAAAAAATCTTCATTCAAAAAGTTACATGTATCGGACGTTATTTTTCGCCAAGTTTGCCAGATGCTCCGCGTTTTTGCAAATCTAAGCGCGGGTATTGTACTTGATTGCCTCACCTCCAAATTGCTCTCGGCAGTAGCTGGCATTGCTATTGTGGGCAATTCTTCCGTAGCACTAAGCACTCCTACATCTTCTGATTCGACCATCGCAGGTTTGTAATCCTTGAAATTATTCGGTTGGCCAGAATGAAACTTAAAGTTTGACTTTGTGTATTTTTCAAACTTTCAGCGTTGGCCTTTGGCCAAGTGCGATAGTCCCTTACACGACACAGCGCATTTATTCGAGTGCCCTATCAGACCGACTACTCTAACGACAATGGACTTCGCCCGGTTCCTCAACCTATGACAGAAATCGCTTCGAGGCTGCAGAAGCAGAAGAAGAAATGGTCAACGGAATTTACAGGTTTCTGAAACTTTGAAACAAAAACACCGTTAATGCCAGCTCGAAATGCGGCAACTTTGAAACCATTCAAGCCTGAAGGCAGGATTCGCGATAAAAACGATTTTCAAGTTTTTTTTTTCATGAGAATGTAGATTTGGTCATCGCAAAACTGAAAATAAGTAAAAAAAAACCGGAAATTTGCGTGAAAAGCGTTCAAAAACAAGTTACTGTGCTTCTCTGGGTTAAATTTCGGTCCGCCATTTCGGTCCGCAATTGCGTCTCGACACGCTTTGCGGCTGCGCTCTTTCAAGTCGGAAGAGTTTCCAGCGCCGCAGCCGCCGATCTGTTGACTCTAGATGGGTTTTGGAAACTGGAAACTAAACAAAATTGGAGAAAGCTGTATAAAAAAGCCACATCTGGTCGAATTCGGCGCTGGAAACTCGACTGACTCGAGCGCGTGCGGCCGCAAAGCGTGTCGAGACGCAATTGCGGACCGGAATTCGGCCCAGAGAAGCACAGTATATCCGCTAATTACAGGTGTTGGCCGCCCCCCTAATTAGCGAAGTTTTCATTAGTGCTTGTTTATCCGGCTTCTATTTTGCTCTTAAAGTAGCCAGTAGTCTCCTGAAGTGCTCAGAAATTACTGTAGAAGCAAAATAAAAGTTGACAAAACAGACATTTACAGAAATCTCGGTAGTTGGGGGCGGGCGCACACCAAGTAATAACTTGTTGTTGAGCGTTTTTTCTCCAATTTTTTTTACATAATTTCACTTTTGTGATGGCCAGATCTACCTTTCCATGAGTATAGCACAACAACAAATTTGATCGAGAATCCTGCCTATAAGGTCGAAGGTGAGCACGGATTTCAAACGACTCCGCGTGCACCTGAATTGCACATCGACCCCCCCCCTGCATGGGAGACAGTGAAGCTACAGAAAATCAGCTAGCCTGTGCAATCGCATCGCGCCATTCGTTGAGTTCATTTGGGGGTTTTTTAAAGTTCTATTGCAGCGCGGCGCGACGAAATGTCTCAGGGGTCCTTTATACTCCCGCCGCCGAGCAATGCGGCACAGTGCATTTCTGTAATATTTTTCGTGCAGCGCGGCACGATCGATATTGTAGGATTGCACTCCGCCGCGCCGCTCAGCGGCAGAAGCATAAACGACGCCTCATAGGTGAATCGACGAGCCGCGCGTTATCGATCGATGCCCACACACAGCATCTAATGGGCCGCGCTGCGATGGGACTCTAAAATAAACCTTTGATGGGTGTCGCGACGCGACCGCCCTCGCTCGCCGATGCAAGTACGCAGCTCAGCTATCCCAACGGACTGGATAACCACCACTGAAACTCGAAGGAAAAAAAACGGAATAAAATCTGTGCGAGAAAAATCTGCGAATCCAGGGAAGAAAACGCTGATTTCTGCATTTATTTCATGAAGACAGCAAACTTCAACATTTTCTCGCTGAATTTATCGAAGCTTTTTGCAATTGAAACACATCTGTGTGAAGCTTTCGCATGATTCCCTTCGCATACTGTCGATCAAGTCTGGCTCTACGGCCCCCGTCATAGTCGGATGACAGTTCGGCGTAGGCCCGCCCACGAGCCAGTATAGGCCGCACTCGACGACATGCCGCTATGGGATTAGTGGTATTATTGATCTAACTTCAGTGTATAAGGAATAAGGAGGAAGTATGGACGACCAAGGACGGCCAAACAAATGACTTTTTTATCCGTTTTTCGTGTTTTACTCGCATATAGACCGGTTGGGCCTTCGGCATATCGCCCAACCATGACGAGGGCCTACGGAACTCTCTGAAAGTCTAGATATACCAACCTCACTCTTCTTTTCAAAGCTCTCCACTTCCAGGATAAATTCATGAGCGGCAGACATGTTTGTCTCAGTTAGCGTTTTCGATATTTCAGAAGCCGTCGATCCGCTAGCAACCACAAATTCCTTCTCCCATGTGTCACTTTCCTAAAAGGTAGGTTCAACCAATGAACAATCCGGGCTATAAGCCACGTACACACAGTCCAGCAAGTCATACTTTTCGACCTCTGCCGATCGACGAACCCTCCCCTTGGCGACCGAAATTTTCGAGAAGCGACAGAATTTTCACTAACCCCTCCTCTGTGGTTGATTTTTTTCTTGCAAAATTTTACGCCCCCCCCCTCAGGGTCAAGCGGGGTTGCGATACTTCGCAACGAGAGGTGCGGAGGGGTCACAAAAACTACAGCTCGAAAATAATGGTTACCGGGAGTCGCATAAATTTCGGACCAAAATGGAGAATTGGTGAAGATTTCTCAAAACTTCTCGATGTTTTTGGTCACCAAAGGGAAGGACCGTAGCTTCACTCAGGTTTAAGACGCTTGAGCCCGACTACTGGACGGATTTTCGACGTCTGACAGTTTTGATAATAAAATATAAACTGCTCAGAAATCGTTCTTCGGGGGGGGGGGTCACAAAATCTCAGATTTTGGAAAAAATTTAATGGTGGGAGGTCGTTCCGATTTCAAAAAACTACGCAACGCCTCGATTGACGCAGCCCACCCCCTCCCGGGGTATCTGGACTCAACCCCGCAGGACCCTGCATGTATCCTCCATTTCAAACAAAAGTTAGTTGGTTCGCTCGCGTGCGTGTGCGGGGCGCGGGGAGAGACAAAAAGAGGGTAGGGGGGGAAGGAGACGCAGTACAGACGCACAACATACCGGAGTCAATTGCGCATCGAAATAGAGGGTACGCAAGCAAAACCTTCCATTATTCATGCTATTAGAGACCAATCAATTAAATAACAAAACAAACCGGAAGTTTGGGATCGCTTGGCTTCACATCAACCACGACTACACGGGTATTAGCTGCACCGGGAGAATCGAAGGCCTTAAAAAGTAATGTCATATGAATAGAAGAAAAATAGTAACAAGTTTTCTGTGCTCACATACATCAAATGTGACCGATTTGACGGCATCATTCGCGCTTGAAACCAATTTCTAATTTTCATGCTCAATTTCATGAATGAGTCCAATAGACCACACAGGTGAGCTTCGGCGCGTCACAAACGTAGGGTTATGAGGTTGGAAGAGGTTAAAGATCAGGATCAGCCTCCAGTTCTCACCAGTCATCTATCACTTTTCGATAGAATGTTGATGCAACCATCAAACAACATGAAAAACAGCTACGGCACAAACTCCACATGCAGAGAAGCTTCGAAAATGACAGTTACGAGGTCTCCAATGCAGAAAAACTTCGGGAACGATTTTGGCGCGAAAATTGAATTGATTTTTATAGTGTGTTCAGACTGATTTTCTTTTACAAAAAAAGGTTTTTCATGGGTCCTTTAAACATTTTCGTTCACTAAAGAGGCCCAGCTATACAAAACATGAAAAAATACGGTTTTTTGCGCGTACGATGCCTTTGATACCCATTACGCCGCGGTCAGTCTGGACTCGAAAAGTTGCCCGCAGCTGGCTTTCTACACGCATTAATTTAAATGAGCAATTTGATCGCATGGGAAGCGATATGCCAAATCCACTGATCGCCTTTAAAGGCATCGTCCGGGCAGAAAACCGTATACTTTTTTAATGTTTTACGTAGCTTGGCCTCTCCAGTGAACGATAATGTCAAAAGGGCCCATAAAGTAGTTTCATATGTGAAGAAAATTCAGTCTGAACACACTGTAAAATTGAATTTAAACTTCGCGCCAAAACCGTTTTTGAAGATTTTCTGCACTTGTAGACCTCCTCACTGTCATTTCCAAGGTTTTCTGCAAGTGAAGTTTGCGCCGGAACAGTTTTTCATGTTGTTTGACGGTCCCATCAACATTCCATGAAAAAGTGGTAGATGACTGGTGAACAATGGTGGCGGATACTCATCGTAAACCTCCTCCAATCTCATCACCCTACCTTTCTCACGCGCCGAAGTTTAACGGTGTGGTCTACCGCGGTCAATAATTAAATTGAGCCTGCTAATTGGAAAGCGGTTTCCAGCACGAACGGTGCCTCTGAAAAGTGTTCCTACCGTGCTCAAAATCTCGCAACCGGTGGAAGCGCGCTTTAAAACGACTGGGACTAAGACTGCGCACTGACTGACTCCTAATTTTTTCCGGAGATTTCCATGTAATCGTTTGCCGAATGTAAAGCTCGCGTTCGAATTTTATCTCAATCTAATCCTTTCGAATGATTGCTTCATTGAGGGACTTGAATGATTGTGTTGTTCGAATATATTGGGGAGACCGTTAAGTAATGTCGTTTTCTGATTTGCGAAGCCCAAACACCCGCTCTGCTTACTTTTCCAATCTGCTTCAACTGTTCTTGGATGGTCGACCGAGGTTGGTCAAGACTATCAGACAATTTCTCGATCGTCTGACACGGATTTGACTCCTTTGCCACCCTCAACACGTCGTTTTCTAACGTTGATGGTTCTTTTGATCGATACGATTCGGAAAGATCAAAACTACCCTATTTGAAATTGGAGAACCACTTTTGGCAAATGTTTTTGGTGGCAACTGTTGCGTTACTTCCCTTGCGAAACTTTGAAAAAGCATAGAATGCCGGATGTCTACCTCGTCCGGTGCAATTTTACCCAAAAACACAAAAAACTGAAATACAATTGTCTATGAGTAAAACAGTTACCATAACCTCAAAATGCCTTTGGCACACCTCTGAACCAAACAATAAGCTGATAAATAACAATCAAGTATTGACTTGCGCAGAAACGACATTACTTCCCCCCCATATACTGGCTTATCCGATGTTTGAATACCTGGCCTAGAGGAATAGCACATATTCTCTAATGGCATGCCATGCAGGACTCAGATCATGCCACGATTTCGCGCATGATACGGTGTGAGAGGACATTAATTACCTCAGCTGTCCCAACTTTGATGTCATCTGCAACTTCACCAACCGTCACAGTCACCGTTGTGCTTGTTGCTTCTTCTGAAGAATTATTAATGTAGGTAAAAACGCAGAAATTAAGAAAATGCCCAAATAACACGGGTAAGATATGAGACCCATACCTTCATGCCTCAGGTCGACGTCGCAAACCATCTCCGCCAAACTACCTTCGGTTGATGGTGCACTCTGAGAAAAAAGTGAGATTATTATGTCCCGTAGATAGGAGAAGTTTGTTCACACTATAGGTACTCATAACCTTTAGCTTTCAAGAGCTCCATTTCTGTTCAAAGTTGAACACTTTATATGAGACACAATTCACCAAAGGATGAAACCTACTCCAACTCAGAAAATCGCCACATCCAATGCGTGTCGAATATGCATTCAACTCGAGTGACCACATCCATCGAAAGGCTTTTCGCGGGCGCACTTGCTCAAGACAGCAGTATGTGCTGCAAAATTTTACCGCAGGAGCACGTGCTGCGAAAGATTATAGCAGGGGCACGTGGGGCAGGATAGCATAGCGCTATCGTAGCAGCACACCGTCATGCGACGCGGCCGGAACACCCACACGCGACGCGGCCAACTCGCTAAGCACAATCTGGGGCTGCTAGCGGTTGGACAAGGTCTCCAGCACCGGGGTGTGCCAAGTACCGCAAATTTGGGTAATTGAACCGGCGACACTATCGGCATCCCAGTACCTCCTCAAGCGTGCGTCGTATGTTTTCCTTTTCTGGAAAATCGTTTTGTCATCGAGTTGAATGTGTATCATGCACGCATTTGACGTACTATTTGATGAGGCACCTGCTGTAATTTGACACACAATAGGAGCACGTGCTCTCCTAGCAGCACGTCCCCTTACTGTGCTCGAAACCGCTTTGTATTCGAGTTGGATACATATTTGACACGCATTGAATGCGGCGATTGTGTGAGAAAACGGCGACGATTACACGCGCCTTTTTAGGTACCCTACTGATCCCAACTAGCTCTTGTGTCTCTTGTAATGCAATGAGATAACTAAGTCACCAACCTCATCGCTGACGTCAGCCATAATCGGAGCATCTCCAGCGTCGAGTCGGTGCTCAGCGGCAATGTGCACATACTCTTCACACACAGGCAGGGATCGATCAAACTCATGCTCGAGCCGATGAACCTCCTCATGTACATGATGAGCTGGCGGTAACACTATTTTGGGCACTTCGGGCTCATTAACTGCAGAATCCTCGCGAGGACTTGTTACGTGCTGTAGCTCCTGGATGATTTCTTTTACATCGATATTTTCCAGCACTTCCTGCTCATCAAGTCGACTTATGTTCGATGCCTCCTGTTCTACTTCACTCAGATGTTCAAACTTCTCCACCTGCTCCTTCACATGCACAGTCACACCCTTCGGAAGGGTCGGCAGATTGGACAGCACTGCTGGCACCACCTCGATCACTGTCTTCGGCTCAGTCAACTCAATCTCTTCCGAAAGATCGTGCTGCAACTTTTTTTCGAAAACATCGTCGTCATCATCATCGTACACAGCAGACTTCTCTTCCACTTCTTCGACGTAGTAGGACGCGGAGCAAGCTGTACTTGGCGTTCGAGGACTCACCAGACCCTCCTCGTCGGTCGTCACTTCTTCGCGATATTCTTCACAAGGAGCTGACGGCAGAACAACGCTCTCGACTCTTTCCTCTTTATCTGCCTTCTGGAGTACCGCATGTGTCGTATTTGAGCTGCCTTCGTCACAGGGAGTCACACATTCTTCATCTGCTTTCCGGGCTTCGACGATATCTATACTCTCCTTCAGCTCCTGATGAACTTCTTCGCCAAGTTTCTCGTTACGATGATCTTCTGCTTCTAGACTAACATCGTCGTGCGCTTCGTGTTTCGATACCTAAACAGAAAACAATGAGCTATTTACAGGAAGAAATCCCAATCAAGAGATAAGAACACCCACGAAATTCCAGAGCTTTGGAGGACAAATTTAAGAGTCCTCGTTGGGGTTCCAATGCTATGCGCGGGGACCATATGCTATATTTGGCTATGGATAAATATTGCATCCACTAAAATTGAATCATGAGATCGCACTGCGCAGCGAATGGACTGTAAGAAAGTCCCAGAACGCCTACAATGAAGCCATGCACTCCGCCCTCCACGAGAAACCACAAGCTCCGCGGGCAGATTTGTTGACATTTCGAAAATTCATTTAAAGGCAGCATACACGCTCGTAAACGTAATTGAGATAACTACGGAATTAGAGTGGTATGGCACAGAACACAACGCCCACGCACTTTGAAGCGTCAAAAACGACCCACAATGACGCTTCACGAGTGAGAATTTGGCACCGCCCCCTGTATCTGCCCGCCTTCTGTAATTGCGTCCCCTTCCAAACTAACCTTTTTTTTACCTACCAGAGCTAACAGGGAAACTACAATTAGCCAAACCGGCCATTCCGATCGGAATGTATTCTTCTGGAATCGTTTCAAAGAACTTTACCTGGAGGGGTTGTTTTGGGTCCCTCTGAAGAATTCGAATATGCCCTAGAATCTCTCTAAAGAAAAAAATTGAAGGCGTTTTTTCTAGGATTTTCGTACCTATTGCACCCTCCAAAAAACACATTAATTCTACCAAAATCCAGAAACGGACCTCATAATCGTGTTCAGGGCCCAAAACAACCCCTCCAGGCGAAGTTTGGGTGAAAGCCCATTTTCCGAACTAAGTGCGGACTGAGAGCGTTTTGGACTTACGGATTTTCGGTTGGGCGTTTATTTTTGCCAATTAGAGGGCTCTTGAAGCGTTTAAGAAAAATATTCCAGATTTGACGTAAAATTCGCCCTGGAAGGTTATTTTGGGTGCTGATCACGAATCTGAGATATATTTGTCGTTTTCGCAAAGTTTTCGACTCTATCATACATAATAATAAACGGCTAAGAGTTGACCGTTGACCGTTGACCGGTTACCGTTGACCAGAGAATGTGCGGGACCCAGTTAGGAGTGTGCCGAGTGCCGGGGAGGGTGTACAGGACCCAACTGGGGTGCGCCGAGCGCCGAGAAAAGTGTGTTGGACCCAACTGAAAATGCGTCAAGCGCCGGAAAAAATGTGCTGGACCCAACTAGGAGTGCGCCGAGCGCCGGCGAAAGTGTACGGGACCCAACTCGGAGTGCGCCGAGCGCCAAGAAAAGTGTGTTGGACCCTACTAGGAGTGCGCCGAGCCCCTAGAAAGGTGTGTGGGACCCAAAAGTGAGTGCGCTGAGCGCCGGCGAAAGTGTACGGGACCCAAAAGTGAACGATGGGAAAAGTGTATTGGACCCAACTAGGGGTGCGCTGAGCGCCGCCGAAAGTGTACGGGACCCAACTGGGAGTGCGCCGAGCGCCGGAAAAAGTGTGTGGGACCCAACTGGGAGTGCGCCGCGCGCCGAGAAATGTGTGTTGGACCCAACTGGAAATGCGTCAAGCGCCGGAAAAAGTGTGTTGGACCCAACTAGGAGTGCGTCAAGCGCCGGAAAAAATGTGCTGGACCCAACTAGGAGTGCGCCGAGCGCCAGCGAAAGTGTACGGGACCCAACTCGGAGTGCGCCGAGCGCCGAGAAAAGTGTGTGGGACCCAAAAGTGAGTGCGCCGAGCGCCAAGAAAAGTGTGTTGGACCCAAAAGTGAACGCCGGGAAAAGTGTATTGGACCCAATTAGGAGTGCGCTGTGCGCCGGCGAAAGTGTAAGGGACCCAACTGGGAGTGCGCCGAGCGCCGGGAAAAGTGTGTTGGACCCAACTGAAAATGCGTCAAGCGCCGGAAAAAATGTGCTGGACCCAACTAGGAGTGCGCCGAGCGCCAGCGAAAGTGTACGGGACCCAACTCGGAGTGCGCCGAGCGCCAAGAAAAGTGTGTTGGACCCAACTAGGAATGCGCCGAGCCCCGAGAAAAGTGTGTGGGACCCAAAAGTGAGTGCACCGAGCGCCAAGAAAAGTGTACGGGACCCAAAAGTGAACGCCGGGAAAAGTGTATTGGACCCAACTAGGAGTGCGCCGAGCGCCGGCGAAAGTGTACGGGACCCAACTGGGGTGCGCCGAGCGCCGAGAAAAGTGTGTTGGACCCAACTGAAAATGCGTCAAGCGCCGGAAAAAATGTGCTGGACCCAACTAGGAGTGCGCCGAGCGCCAGCGAAAGTGTACGGGACCCAACTCGGAGTGCGCCGAGCGCCAAGAAAAGTGTGTTGGACCCAACTAGGAATGCGCCGAGCCCCGAGAAAAGTGTGTGGGGCCCAAGTGAGTGCACCGAGCGCCAAGAAAAGTGTACGGGACCCAAAAGTGAACGCCGGGAAAAGTGTATTGGACCCAACTAGGAGTGCGCCGAGCGCCGGCGAAAGTGTACGGGACCCAACTGGGAGTGCGCCGAGCGCCGGGAAAAGTGTGTGGGACCCAATGGGAGTGCGCAGAGCGCCGAGAAAAGTGTGTGGGACCCAACTGGGAGTGCGCCGAGCGCCGAGAAATGTGTGTTGGACCCAACTAGGAGTGCGCAGAGCCCCGAGAAAAGTGTGTGGGACCCAAAAGTGAGTGCGCCGAGCGCCAAGAAAAGTGTGTTGGACCCAACTGGAAATGCGTCAAGCGCCGGAAAAAGTGTGTTGGACCCAACTGGAAATGCGTCAAGCGCCGGAAAAAATGTGTTGGACCCAACTAGGAGTGCGCCGAGCGCCGGCTAAAGTGTACGGGACCCAAAGGTGAACGCCGGGAAAAGTGTATTGGACCCAACTGGTAGTGCGCCGAGCGCCGGGAAAGTTGTGTGGGACCCAATTGGAGTGCGCATAGCGAAGAGAATAGTGTGTGGGACCCAACTGGGAGCGCGCTGAGAAATGTGCGTTGGACCCAACTAGGAGTGCGCCGAGCCCCGAGAATAGTGTGTGTGACCCAAAAGTGAGTGCGCCGAGCGCCAAGAAAAGCGTGTTGGACCCAACTGGAAATGCGTCGAGCGCCGGAAAAAAAGTGTGCTGGACCCTACTAGGAGTGCGCCGAGCGCCGGCGAAAGTGTACGGAACCCAAAAGTGAACGCCGGGAAAAGTGTATTGGACCAACTAGGAGTGCGCCGAGCGCCGGCGAAAGTGTACGGGACCCAACTGGGAGTGCGCCGAACTCCGGGAAAATTGTGTGGGGCCCAATGGGAGTGCGCATAGCGCCGAGAAGAGTGTTTTGGACCCAACTGTAAGTGCGCCGACACAGTGGAAGGTGTGTGGGGCCGGATTGGGTTTCCAGGAACGATAATAACTAAGTTCTTATTTGGCAATGACTCGATAATTTTATGCGTAAAAATACACGCCTTCAAGTACGCCGCGAAGCGGCGTGGGTGTGCACCTTGTTTGTTTATAGCTTCTCACCGGCAGAAAAAAATTGAAGGCGAAATCGACTTTTGACGATTTCCGAGATGGGACTTCAGATGGGGCTCAAAACGATCCTTGAAGGGTTGTTTGGAGTGCTCAACACTTACCTGATGTCAGTTCATCGATTTTTGACACTTTACGGTAGATTACGGTGGGTATACGGTAGCTTGGTCAAAGTCTCAGATTTGTCTCAAAATTTCTATATGGAGGTTATTTGTGGTGCTGAATACGAGTTCGATGTCCATTTGTCGATTTTCAAATTACTAACGTAGGTTTTGCCTTCTAAATAGCATGTCACCTACCGTAACCTACAGTAAACCTTAGAATTTTGACAAGCGAACCCCAGATTCGTGTTCATCGCCCCAAATCGCCCCTACTCACACGTTTTTAGCAAAATCCGGAAGAAATTTCGAAAACACCCTGCAAATTCCACGGGGGAACCTTGCCGCGAACCTTTAAAAACGCACATAACTTCTTTCAGAGTGAGTATAGGCAACTGCGTTGGCCATATTCGGACTTTACGTCCGAAAATGGTTCTAGAAAAGTCAATCTCATTTGATGACTAGAATTATAGTTCCCTTGTGAGACTATGCATTTGGCATGGACGATACAGATACTGTTCAAAACATGGTATAAAACCAGAACCTGGACTCGTTCACATTTAGACGGTTTGGAAGATAACCTTCCGTCTTCACAGAGCATTCAATAGAACTAGGCTACATGCCTTTTTTGACAAATGCCTTGCCTCATGAGAGCCTCATGAGTTGTAGAAGGAGCGAGCTTGTTGGCAGGGTCCAGCGGGGCGTAGTAATCGACTGACCGACCACGGATTACGAGCTCGTCTACCCCCTTTTGATCAAATTTTTGACAATCATTGAATTCTACGGAGCCATCCTAGGTTATTTTCTCTTATTTTCGGTTTTACGACCCACAGAGGGAAAAAACAGATAAAAATTTCAAATCTAAATTTTTTCGAATCCTGCACCCACTCCTGTTGCATACATTCACAACCCCCTCCCCCAAACTTTGCTGGTTGGACATGAAAGGGATTTCAAGCACCATATGAATCCCTCAGGGTCACTATTGCGTTCCTGATCGGCTTTCTAGAGGCCTCGAAACTGCAACAACCGTCAACTCTCACCTCTTCATTCAGGTGTCCAGCAGAATCATCTACATGACATAGTGTGATTTCATGTGTGCGAGTCGGCGTACCTTCACGAATTGACCGATCAGCAGTATAGTCTAGCGATACGTCGCTTTCGGGTGTCTGAATTTCCCTCTCCGAAAAAGCCATGGAAACTATTAAACCACTCATTCTACTAAACTAACTTACAGCATCATATCCTGTCGCATACCCTCCTTCTCCGCTCGTATCCAGACTCTGAGTCGCAGATGTGAACGAATTATGAGCAGACTCGGCTGCTACGTGGAGATGTTCATCACCAGAGCAGATCTGTAAGAGACGATAATCATACAGTCGTAAAACGGATCACAAAATGACAACTTTTCCATGAAGGGCCTTAACGGAAAAAGTCGCCTGGCAAACCTCGTTTACGGTGGAGTCGTCTGCCTCGTCCCTCGATGCCGCCATTGGTGTCATGTATTCTCGCATATCTGACTCCTGCGTGGACTCCTCTGATCCTTCACTAGACAGAGGACTGCGTCCTTCGGGACCAACAGCTCTGCCATTCGCATCCAAATACACTCCGTTCTTTCTTAGTTGTTCCACAATATGCTGGCGACGGGTGTTGTCCTGATAAAGTTCAGCAGTGTTCACGATAAATTTCACTTCCGATACCCCACGGTTTACGGAAGGTCTGGTGCCCTATATGGCAAGGCCTGCTTAAAAAGAACACGAAAGACGCGTTTTTGAGCCAAAATAGGCCCTCTCTTGTTTACGTTGATTTTTGAGCGTAGAGGAATTGACCGCTAGAAGGATGACACCTATCAGTGCAATGAAGCGATCAGCTCACTTATCAGCACTTCCTTGACTTCATCATTCCTGTAATCCGAGTCTTCATTTGTTCATATCGAGAGGGCGGATCTGGGGCACCAGGCGTGTCTGGAGCACCTAAACGCTGGTTTGCAGCCGTTATTTTGCCGCTCCTGGCTCGTTTTCTACCGTTCTTTCGACACTGGGAGCCTAGGATCCTTCTCGCCTATCATTTCACTGAGGAAAGTCAACGAGTATGATCATCGTGAACGCTGCCTTTAACAAATTCAGCAGAGGTTGAAGCTATTTTTTATTGATAAAAGCAAAATTGGTCTAAAAACATGTGGCTGTGATCTTTAGGGTCGCTTACACACAGTGCCGCCTAAAAGTGTTCCAGGGTCAAGCGGGCGTTGCGTAATTTTTCGAAATCGGAGCAACCAGCAATTTTTTTTCCAAAACCCAAAATTTTTTGCGACCCCCCCCAAGGCGCGATATCTGAGCAGTTCATATTTAGTTAGTAAAAGTTCGTTCAATAGTCGGGGTCAAGCGTCTAAAACCTGGGCAATGCTACGATCCTTCCCTTTGGTGACCAAAAATAAATAAAAATAAGAGAATAAAAACAAAAAAAGGGTTTTTGATATATAAGCACCAAATTTTAATTTTGGGACCAAAATTTCTGCGACCCCCTCCGTAGCGAAATTTCGCAACCTGCTTAACCCTGCATTTATACAATGGTTTCTGCGCGTACAATGCTAAATATCCATGCTGAGACGTCATTCGAATAGATTTCGAGACAACGCGTACAGCGAATTCCCTTCCTTGGAAGTACCTGCATTGAAGGTTGCTCTTGATTCAACGCTCGCTCTCGGGCAGTATACCCAGTCCCAAACGAGATGGCAAGCGAAGAGTCCAGAGAAGCAGCGCTCCCTCAGCGTCTTTGACATTTTTGAATTACGGTAGGACGTCGCATACGCAAATCCGCAAGCATGTCCTATCGTACTCCGAAAACAGGATTCGAAGATTTTCTTCTGGATTTTCACTTCTTTTTTTTTCACTTTCATTGCCAAGTAAAGAAGAATATCTGTATCGAGAGTGAGTATCACGAGCATTTCGAGAAAGAAGAGCGCAAAAGAGCAATGAAGTATGTGAGAAAGTTAAAAACTCGTCGAATCCCGTTCTTGGATTACAGTAGTACATGCCATGTATTTGCGTACGCGACATCCTACCGTAATCCAAAAATGTCAGAGACGCAGAGGGAGCCCTGCTTCTTTAGACTCTACGCTTGCCATCTCGCTTGGGACAGGGTAAAGCTGACTAATACCAGTACAGGTACGAGCTGTTCCCATTCAGTGATAACGCAGCTCTCCCACCACGGATAGGAGTCTGTTCTCGTAAATCAGAGCCGTTTCATAGGATTTCAACTATCCTGAATGTGTAGTAGCGCACGAGATACATAGAATTTCTGATTCAAGAGAGCCCTGACCAATCAGCTCGGTCCGCAACTACACCACGAGCAATGACATCGAGACAAATTTACCTGACTAGCCTCCACGTGATCGCTTTGCTCGATAAGTACCTGGGGCGAGAGTTCAGCGCCTGGAAATACTCAAGATAGATTTCAGATCTTGAATATGAAAAAAAAATTTCAGCACCTTGAGGCGGACGCGAATGCAGGGACGGTGGGCTCGGCGTCTTTGGATTGAATGGTGAGGCTGGCCTCACAATCTGTCCACGGCTGTCCAGAATCTCCACGACCGTCGACAAATGGGTGCTCAGAAGGTCATGTCTGGAACTCGTTAATTTGGAGATAACATGGAATCACCTCCGCAGAATCATAAACCCACTTCGTCATATTGACCGTGCCACACATCGCATTCAACTCCTCTGCATTCAGATGACGTCCAGTATCCTTCCTAAACTTTCATACATGTACATCGTAAAAAAGGTTGACAAATACAACTTGAAACCAGCAAAGGGCATACCTATACTGGTTCCGTATCACATTCCAATTCACTGTTCGATCCTTTGACATGGCAGATAGTTTTCGCACCGCCAGACAGAAGAACGAGAAACCATCCTGCAAGAATTTATGCACGCACCCCCTACAGAATTAATACGGAAACATAGAATACGAAAAAAATCAATAGGGCCATGAACAAGAAAAGGTCAAAATTTCAGATGGTTTTTTCTCATGGCTTTCAAATCTCGGACTATTTTTTAAATTTGTAATTTTCCAGATTAACTGCTACTGAATTTTTTACTGAAAAAGATACTGCAAATTTATTCGTATTCATTAATATAAAAGCGTTTAATCTGCCCAAGAAAAAACTAAAACCAGTCATGCATATCTCACTTGAAATTGCTAATTTGACTAGAAGTAGATCCTCTGTAAAAAAATAGATTGAGAAAAAAATGGGGAACACATGGTGCCTTGTTGAAAAAATTAGCCAATATTCGCCAAAAAGTTAGGATAGAAGATTTCGCTGGAAAAAAATAAAACAGGCTTAGACAGCTAAAAACAGAAAGAATCATGAGTAGCAGAGAAAAACGCTCTTCGGACAGAATTGAACGCCTTTCCCTCTCGTCTATCAAATTTACAAGCCTCAAATTATTACCTTTGAACTATCAAGTTTAGTGCTGTGCAGGAGAAAAAAAAGAATTTAAAGTTTGTCAGCATCTTTCAATGCACCTAGGTAGATCAAAAACTAGACAATATAAATTTTTCATCTTAAAAATATTTTTTTTCAAGCCTTACGAGGGTAAAGCGGGGTTACTAAATTTCCCAACGTGGGGTGCGAGTGGGGGTCGCAGGAATTTCGGCCCGAAAATAATTATTAGAGGGATCGCGACAAATTCAGACTTAAAATGGAAAATTGGTGAAGATATCCCAAAAATTCTGGATATTTTTCGTCATCGAAGAAAAGGATCGTAACACCGCTCAGATTTTAGACGCTTGAGCCCGACTACTAAACGGATTTTCGTCCTCTGGTAGTTTCAGTGATCAAAAATGAACTGCCCGGAAATCGCGCCTCAAGTGGGATCGAGAAAAAATTGGACTTTGGAAAAAATTCATGTTGGAGGGGGGGGGGTCGCTAAGATTTCGGACAAAAAAATACGCAACGCCCCGCTTGACCCTGGCCCGTACTTTGTACGGGAAGGCAGGGTTGAGCAGGGTTGCGCAAGGGGGAGGGCGTGAAATTTTCGGAGAGATTTCAAAAAAAAGCTTTGAGTAGGCGGCTCGTGAAATTTTCGGAAAAAAATTGGGTTTATCTCCAAACTAGTTGGAAAGGTAGAATGAGGTAGGAGTAGTAAGTCGCGCATGAATTATGAACAGTATAAATGGAGATTAGTTTCTGCGGGTGAAAAGAACGGTAAGGAACGGTAAGGAAGGTAGGACATTCCAGAGCCTCCCAACGATGTAAGGATTGTTATGTATGCCGACGACATCACCATCAAGTGCCAGGATCGTGACCTGCAGATAGTCGCTAACAAGATCAGCGCCTATCTCGTCGAATTGAAGCTCTTCCTCGATAAAATGATGCTCACAGTCTCTGCCGCAAAATCCTCTGTTTCAGTGTTCACAACAAACACCAAGGAACACAGTGCCCATCCAGATGTCAAATGGAATGGTGACCTGTTGCCAGCAGCAAAATTCCCCAAGCTGCTTGGCCTTATTCTTGATCCCTCACTGAAGTTCCACAAAAACGCGGAACAGAAACAAACAGTCGTCAAGGCTAGGCTTAATATCTTGAGAGCTCTCGGAGGAACATCATGGGGAAGCAGCCGAGAGACTATACTGACGACCTACAGAGCAATACTTCAGCCGGCTCTGGAATATGCGGCACCAGTGTGGCAGCACCTGGTGTCTGACAGCTCCTGGAATAAGTTGCAGCGTGTACAGAATGCTGCGCTTAGAATTGCTACCGGTTGTGCAAGGAGCTCCTCGGTGGAGCATCTTCACGCGGAGGCCTGCATATTGCCGGTCAAGGAGCATTGTGAACTCCAGGCACAGCAGATGTATATTAATGTTCTGAGGCAGCCGAATCATCCGTCAAAGAGAATCATGAAGCCCATAAGAGAGAGGTCGATTAGGACGCCGTTCACCGATGCTCCTCGTAAAGTTGATGTACAGAGATGGGCCGACTCCAACATGGAAAGGCTTCGTCTTCTGCGTGAGGAGCACACCCAGTTTGTTCGAGGATATCTAGCAAAGGCGGCTGTGAACCCTATCTTGGGAACGGTGCCGCCTCGGGTTTGCGAGTCCGAGTCTCAACTCGACAGGCGAGCCAGATGTGCTCTTGCCTCGCTGCGCTGTGGTCACTATATTCTGCTCATGTCTTACGTCAACAAGATCGATAGCAGCCGACCAGACGCATGCCCGAACTGTGGTGTACCCGGACACGACACGGCGCACTTGTTCATGTGCCCGAAGAGACCTACCTCCTTTACAACATTGGACCGGAGGACGAATCCTGTGAAGGCCACCTCAACCTATGACGAAAACCACTTTGAGGCTGCAGAAGAAGAAGAAGAAGGAAGGTAGATCTATTGTTATGTTGAAATCGACTTTACCACAATTGGGAATTCTGAAATCCTTATTTTTTAGCAGAAAATATGCCACGGTTTTGGTCGTGAAGATTTTTTCATTTCATGGAGGAGGGGGTTGGTAATAATTTTGGCCAACAGGGGGGAGAGGGTCGTAAAATATTGGTGACCGGTCGCAACGGCCTGCTCAACCCTGCTGGGAGGTTATTTGGTACGCTATACACGTATGTGAACTCCTTTCAGCATCTCAGAACTTTACGCAAAGTTACTGAAGATAAATAATAGTTTTCCCACCACGACATGAAGTTATCTTTTCACAAAAAAAGAAAACAGAAACCGGACTTAATATTCGTGTTCAGCGCCCCATGTTACCATCCCGCACAAAGTTTGGGCGACAAGTACGCACTAGGAATCCCGAGATCCAAAAAATTAAATACTTGCCTTTTTTGATCTACCCAGGTGCATTGACGTAAACTAACAACTTTAAATTGTTTCTTTTCACTTCCACAAAAATCGAGACCGCTTTCGGAAACTCCAGTTTATGTTGGGATCATTCCATAGCTAGTGACCGCTACTTTTCAAATAGGTCGAAACCTCTTGCGCAATACTATTTTTTTCGCTCATTCCGGGACTGAAAATAGGTTGAGCATCATAGCATTTTTTTGTGATCTACAATATGCTCCTCACCCTAGCAAGGATTCTCGAAAAGCTTTGGTCAATTTTGGCCAACATTTCTACGTCCCCTCCAAAATCCAAATTTTTTGGAAACGTTGAATCCCCCCACCCCCCTCTCCCACTCACACACAGTGTCAAGCAGACTGTTGTCCCAGATCAAAAAGGAGCTACGTCCCTCCCCTAAAACACCTGAATTTCCAAAAA
Organism: Aplectana chamaeleonis; assembly: GCA_029168955.1. Taxonomy (NCBI): domain Eukaryota; kingdom Metazoa; phylum Nematoda; class Chromadorea; order Rhabditida; family Cosmocercidae; genus Aplectana; species Aplectana chamaeleonis. The sequence continues at coordinate 251,266 of JAPDOI010000526.1, forward strand.
CTGCTAAACATTTTTACGTCCCTCTCGGCTTACTAGAAACACCTAAATTTTTCATTTCTCATAGTCAGCCCAGATTTTCTACAAACCCCTCCCTCCACCCGATTTTCTAGATTTTCTTTTTTTTTTCTTACGTCTTTCAGTTGCCCCACGGGACAAAGACCGCATCACCCGGCCCACATTGTCTCGGAGAAACTACCTGTTTGACCACAAAGGGAAAATCACCAGGTGGAAAAAATTATGGTTGAGGCGTGGAGCTCTTTCTAAGGACTGCCAACCAGGGTTGAGCGGGGTTGCGACTGGGCGCGACGGCGATCGTCAAAACTTCGGAAATTTTTTGAAAAATTCAAAATTTTGAGGGAGAGGCTCGTAAAATTTTTAGAGAAAAAAGGAAATTCTCCCCAAACCGCTCGCTAGGTATCAGGCAATTTCGGAAAAGTGTTATCGGAATTCAGTAAAAATTTCAGTGTAAGAGTGATTCGGTGCGCTGAATACAAATTTGATGTATATTTGTTGAGGGGAGGGGGGTCGCAAAAAGTTTTCAAAATTTTGATGAACAGGGGGATCGTAGCTCCGCCGAAAATTGGCGCAACGGCCTGCTCAACCCTGCTGCCAATCCTGAATTCCACGTTATGTTCATGGAAAGGAAAGCAGTTTGTCCACCCACCGTTCTTGGATTGAATCTTGGAAGAGTGGCGGAATCCGGCGTTCCCCCGCGAGAGCTCGATTGGCTGTGAGACCTGGCTTTCTTCCTGTTCAAGGTACCAGTTTTCCGTGACGAGTCAACATGAAGAATAAATCTGAAAACAACATCAGAAAGAGTTTTAGACGATACATATCTAAAAATGGAGCACTTCGAACGATTTACGACAGAGAACTAGAAATCATCAATGCGTGAGCACAAAAAACCCTGCCATTCTTGAATCTCTCTGACGCCCTATTCGTTCTCTATTCGTTGAGACTTTTTAGGCGAGAAGAACACGCATCAAATGGAAATTTTGAGGCTGACTGGGACAGAAATGGCCAAGAACGGTTAGGACAAATAATGAGAAAGCGAAAGTTTCAGAGCACCTCTCACGAAAAGATGTTTTCTCGTATGAGCTTACCAGAAAAACCCCATTTAGAACCATATTTCTCTGCTAAGTTGTAGGGTAAGAGCTTAGCGTAAGAATCTCGAGGAGTATTTGCATAGCTCTTTAAAAAGTCCAGTAAAGCAGGGGCACGATTACATGATATAGTACAACGACAAATGCAAGCTAGACAGGGTTGAGCAGGGTTGCGATTCGGCGCAACGGGGGGTCGTTAAAATTGTGGTAAACTTCTGGAGAAAATTGAAAATTGAGGGGGCGGGGCCCATAAATTTTTTAGAGAAAAAATCAATTTTCTCAAACCACTTGCTAAGCTAAAATGAGGTTGCGATAGTTCTCTTCTATTACCACAAGTTTGAAATTTTTCCACGTTTGCATTCAAAAAACATTTTTTTCGAGTATATCATTAAGCCATTTTTTTCTCAGGAGGGGGGATCGTCAGAAAATTTTCAAGTTTTTTCTCAAAATTTTGGTCAATTGGGGGTCGTAGCTACCTCGAAAGTGGGCGCAACGGCTTGCCCAACCCTGAAGCTCCATCTCATCACACAAACTGTCTTCGGCCGATCGATTATGCGAAAAGCAAGAAAATGTCAAACACCTGCACAAAAAAAATAAAAAGAATAGTATTATAAGAATTCAGCGGAAATTTCGATCAATGTACATTTTTCACAAGTACATTTTTAAGTACGCCCATTTTTACTTAACCGATGCTTACTGAAACTATGAGCCACCAACTCTTCCATAAGAAAACCACCATACCTGGGTAGACTATTCTCATCGTTAGCATCACTGATTGCTCTGACAGCTCGGGAGCAGTGCTGTCCAACAAACGCTCTGAAACCATGAATAAGGTAGACATGCATTCAGCAAATAAATTCTTCCCTTACAAGGGAAGCGTTTTTAGTGGTACACGCAACAACGAGAACGACTAGTATTGTTAGTATCTCTTGTGGCTTAATAGTAAAGCTGAGATGTATCTCGCCCGAGCTGCAGGTTCCCAGAAGTCACAAGCCTGAAATAGTAGTTTTTTGGGCTTTTTGTACACTTAAAAAAGGGCATTAATCTTTCGAAAATTTGGGAACGGGCCTCATAAATGTTTTCAGCGCCCAAAACTACCCTCTGATCAAAGTTAGGGTAAAGGAGTATTTCCCGAACTTTGCGTAGACTGATAGCGTTTTGGACTTGAACGGATTTTCGGTTGGGCGTTTACTTATACCGACTAGGAGGGCTTTGGAAGCGTTTCAGAAAAATATTCCAGATTTGACTTAAATTCCTTTCAGAAGGGTTATTTGGGTCGCTGATTATGAATCTGGGGTTTGCTTTCCGATTTTCCAAAGTTTTCGACTTGATTCGTTCAAAGCTTCCCATCGGGCGAAAATTTGATGGCAAATAGCGACTTTTGACGACTTTCGGAACGCTACGGTAGAAATGGCTCAAAATTTTACTTTATGTGGAGTGCTTGGCAGATTACGGTGGGTATACGGTAGATAGTTGCCCGAATATTCGTTTATTCGAATAAAATTCGAATAATTCGAATATTCAAAGAAGTGGAATATTCGTTTATTCGAATGTTCAAAGAAAAGAAATACTCGGTTTATTCGAATATTCAGCATGAATATATTGAATATTCGACAAGATCGCACTCCATTTTGCCCCGCTTTCACATTTCAAACATCTTAGCGTAATGACTCCTGATTTCTCACAATTCTTCAGTACCTCATAAATTTATAGTTATAGCAAGTATGTAATATATATTAAACTGCTCGTAGGATTTTGCCAAAACGCTGGAAACGCCCATTTCACCTTTAGTTATGGATAAGTTTAAATTTCGAGCGACGCATAAGTATAACAACACTTGAGGAACATGAGAGTGTCTCGCGAAAGCGGCCACATTGTAGCATTTTCATGCGTGTTTTTATGGAACTGGTTCAAGGTGATGCTATTCGTCCACTTTCCCCGTGGATTCCACCTGAATTCTCAGACTGGCAAAAGATTGAGTTGTCAAGACGGTGCAGTTTATGAGACGACAACTTACCACCCTGTTGTCGACGCCCCAGTTTGTCTGAGGGGATCGAATGGGATAGTACGCAATAGAGTGTTGCCCAAATATTCGTTTATTCGAATATTCAAAAAAATTATTCGTTCCAACACTCTAGTATACGGTAGTTTGGTCAAAGTTTCAAATTTTACTCAAAATTTCTATGCGGGGGTTGTTCGGGTTGGAGAATACGAATTTAACGTCCGTTTGTAGATATTCAGAATACTAAATATTTGGTTTCGCCCCTAAATGACTTGGTACCTACCGTAACCTTGAGAATTTCGACAAATGGACTCCAGATTCCAGTTCACCACCCTAGATTACCCCTACATACAAGTTTTTATACTTCTGTATGCCTTCGAGGTTTTTAGGTGATACGCTTTATTTTCTGGCCTTACGCTTCGATACGGTCGTCTTCATCAGAGGCCTAAATGTGGTGAAGGTGTTCTACACCACCAAACACCTCCACCGCTCTAGCGTTTTCCACGTTCTGCTCAGAGCACAACGCGAAAACGCACACTCGACGTAGAAAACTCACGCGCCGAACCACCAAACGAGCAGCGCGTGGCCTGATTCGAAAGAAATCAGTAGACCGAATAAAAAAAAACCAGTGAAAGTAGACGTCAAGTGTGCGTTTTCGAGTTGTGCTGTGAGCAGAACGTCGAAAACGGTGGAGCGGTGGAGGTGTTTGGTGGTGTAGAACACAGATTTAACCTTCACCACATTCAGGCCTCTGATGACGACGACCGTGTCGAAGCGACTGCCAGAAAATAAAGCGTACTGTGCTTATCTGGGTCAAATTCCGGTCCGCAATTGCGTCGCGACACGCTTTGCGGCCGCACGCGCTCGAGTCAGTCGAGTTTCCAGCGCCAAAGCCGACTCGATATGGCTTTTTTATACAGTTTTCTTCGATTTTGCTTAGTTTCCAGTTTCTAAAACCCACCTAGTGTAAACGGATCGGTAGCTGCGGCGCTGGAAACTCTTATGATTCGAATGCGCGCGGCCGCAAAGCGTGTCGAGACGCAATTGCGGACCGGAATTTGACCCAGATAAGCACAGTACCACCTAAAAACCTCGAACGCATACAGAAGTATAAAAGCCGTATAAACGAATCATGGCGAGGTTGCAAGACAGGAGAACTTGGAGACTGTTCCTACATACAACTTTTGAGCAAAATCCGAAAAAAAAATTTGAAACACCCAAAAAAAATGTCTAAAAGGGGTATTCTTGCCTTTTCGCGAAGCTTGAAAACTGCTCATAACTTCTTGGAACTTGCAGCTCGGGGCGGGATACAGCGCATTTTTACTATTGAGCCACAAGATATAACATCGACGTAGACCCGGAAGAGACTTTGCGTTCACTGTTGAAGGTTGGCGCAAACTCGGTGCACCTATGTTATAGCATGTGGCACCGAGTTTGCGCCAACCTTCGATGGGGAACGCAAGGTCTCTTCCGGATCCACGCCGATGTTACTTACAGTACTAGTAGTTTCCGCAGATGCCTTTAGCACTCTAAACACTTCCCTTGTAAGTGATGAGAACATTAAACCAACGAACATGAATGAGTCGATGCCGAGATTAGTTGCCTTCGCTCCACCACATCGTGCGTAGAGCTCTTCAGGTAGCAGAGGCTCTCCTTGAGCTTTACGGAGCTCTTCGAGTACACATCGACGCAACTGCTCGTCACCCATTCTGAAAAGTGCTCAATCCAAAGAACAAAGTCGATAAAATGAATTCGTGATACTATTAAGCAGCATCAGGACACACAGACAATTCTCAAGAAAAAGAAAAGTTACTGCTACAGAAGTCAATCTTGGAATGCCACATGCAGCTGCAGAGAGAAAAATAAAACACGAATGTCAGCTGTGACATCTGCATTCAAACAATGGCGCACTGTTTTTGAGCAGCAGAAAATCAGAATTCGAGTGGATTCAGAAAAGAACCTGGCTTTAGAAGCCTAATTAGCTGCGATCCACGCAATTAGCTAACAAAAAAGACCTAAACTGCAAGCTGCCAACAGTCGGCAGCTCGAAAACGTGCTCTAATAACGGCAGGTCACGTGCGCCGCCCATACATCTCTGTACACTCCGCTGCAACACGCCACGCTACCGTAACCACGAAGCGTTGACCGGAAAGGCTTGTTCGATTACGCAAGCTGTGATGATCAAAGAAGGGGTCACAGCTTTGAGCGCCGGATAGGAAGGGGAGCCGCAGGCTCCGCTGGCTACCATGAGAAAGAGTTGATATTCAGCGGTACAAGAAAGCCGTAAAATTAAATAGGATAAAATTGTATTCAAAAGCACATTCAGAATTAGCTGGGAATATTAAAAAAAAAGAACTTTTTTCTACCAAATCATAAAGTTTCGCTAATTTTTCATTGATCAAATCACGACTCACCCGGGGATCCGCACAAATTCTCAAGCTGGAGGAAGGGGACCGCACAAATTTCCAAATTTGAAGGAGGGGGCCGCACCTCTCTCGGACCGATCACACCGCCGCCATGCTTTACCCTGCGCCGTAATGGCTCCATGACATTGCTCACCTGCGTGCGTACGCGTCACGGTCCGGTGAGTGTCGCGCGCGCGGCGAACGCGGAAAAGCCGCCATCGTGGTAATGAGTCATCTATACCATATACGGCAAAACGGTTATCGTTACTGGCATAAAACGAACACAGCGATTCAAATAATCCTTCAAAACATGTTAGTTTACTTGATTTCACTTGAATGCTGGGATGCCGCGTCGCCGCCCTTCCCGCCGCGCGCGACGTTCACCGACCGCGACGCAGAACGCACGGGTGAGCAATGACCGCTTCCCCCCTATAGCGTCTCAAGCTTTTTAAAGGGCCTTTCAAAGTGGCGTCGCAGAAAAATTCGCTGTCGCGGCGACGTGGTGAGAGATGAGGGGTGCTACGCAGCGCAAACCATGCCGCGCGACGGGAGCGAACGTCGCGCTTTCAGAGTGGGAGCGACGGCGCGAGTTGGGAGCGACGTTCTGCGACGTGTTGCGACGTTTTGCGAGGCAAATGGTCTCGACCATTTTTTTCGCTGTCGCTATTTGTCGCTGTAGTTTCTTCATATTAGTTAGTGTTCCTTCGTTACTATCTGCCCATTAACTCTCTGTAGAATCATTTTTTTTGCCTATTTCACTAGATGTTTGCCATGCAGGATAAATTTAGTCATGGTATTCAATTGTTTATCCAGGATTTATCTTTTCATGTCACTTGATTTGTCATCCAAAAGTTATTTCGTCATGGTATTCAATTGGTCATCCAGGATTTATTTCGTCATGGAGTTTAATAATTTTTTGTTGAGGGCACCATTATTGTTATGCAAATCTTTTCAGTTGAAGGTGATTCTACTGGTGGTAGTGTCCCCTGGTATATTATTCGAAACCTATAACTCGTTTTTGTTGATCGATTCCAGAATGCCTGAGATTGCAGAACACGCGAGGGATGGCACGCCAATATGTTTATGCGCTCTGATCAGACTTAAACTCAGAAAAATAAAAACAAGTTACTTGTAATATAAATGTAACTTACTTGAATGTCTCAAGTAACTTACATTTATATTACATGTAACATACATTTATATTACATGTAACTTAAATATATTTTACATGTAAGTTACACTTTTGTTACATGTCACCTACATTTGAATTTTCACTATGGGTGGCCATCACGTGACGCAGACGACACGCGACGCAGAGGGCGCGGTCCCAGACCACACACTACACAAAAAATGCTGTGCTAGGATTCCCCTGATGGTGTGGCGTCAACTCAGAAAAATGAAAACAAGTCACTTGCAACGTAAAGGCCGAAAACAAGTTACTTGTAACATATCTGAGCTGATGTAAGTTACTTGCGACTTGTCTCATGTCATGTAACTTACATGTAACCTATCGGCAGGATACTGCGTGTGGTCCGCCTCTGATATGTTACATGTATCTCAAATGATCTGAGATAAGTCGCAAGTAACTCACATCGGCTCAGATATGTTACAAGTAACTTGTTTTCGTTTTCTGATAGAACACTGCGTGCAGTGCGCCTCCGATAATTTACATGTAACTTAAATGGCACAATATAAGTCGCAAGTAACTTAAATCGGCCGAGAAGATGTTTCCAAGGGGGTTTACGATGTACTCGCGGAGTCAGTTTGGCGACTGGCGTTGCTGTTGATTCTTTTGCCCAGGTTTGATGTACTTGACCCCACATCAGCAGTGAAAGCCCCGCACAGCATTTTTTGCTTAGTGTGTGGTCTGAGACGCGCCCTCTGTGTCGCGTGTTGTCCGCGTCACGTGATGGCCACCCATAGTGAGAATATAAATGTAGGTCATATGTAACATGAGCGTAACTTACATCAACATAAATTTAAGTTACATGTAATATAAATGTATGTTACATGTAATATAAATGTAAGCTACTCGAGACATTCAAGTCAGTTACATTTAAATAACAAGTAACTTGTTTTGATTTTTCTTAGAAGTAGCTCAAACTTGGGTAATTGAATCAACAACAACGCCAGTCGTAAGCCTGACCCCGCGAGTGCGTCATACATCAACCTTGGAAATATCTTTTGGCCAATTTAAGTTACAGTACCGCGCAGATTTTTGCAAATAAAGCGTTTTGCGGCGTTTTTGCGCTCACAAAGTGCCGCATCGCCATAACGTGCTTCAAAGTGGTCCAATTCCCATTCCGAAGTCATTTCTGGATTGCTTTCATTCAGTCCTATACGGTAGTGTACAAAATAAAATATTCAACTCTACAAAAGCATCAAAAAAGCATATTTGCACCACAAAATCCCTCGTTATGAACTGATCAGACGGTCATGACAGCAGAAATTTCTCATGTTTTGACCAACGGTCAATCCAAATTTCAGAAGGAAATACACATTTTTCGATAGGATACCGGAGTCGAAAAGACTTTCTACACATACCATTACATTCGCCTCACTGAGAGGAACACGAAAACTACCTGAAAAACTCATTTCGTCAGTTTCGAAGTGAGATATAGCGATGCGGCGCTTTGTGAGCGCAAAAAACGCCGCAAAACGCTTTTTTTGCAAAAAATATGCTCGGTACTGTACTTGCGACTTATATTGTGCCATTTAAGTTACATGCAACATAACGGAGGCGCACTGCACGCAGGATCCTCTCGGAAATCGAGAACAAGTTACTTGTAACATATCTAAGCTGATGTAAGTTACTTGCGACTTATCTCAAGTCATTTAAGTTACATGTAACATATCGGAGGCGTACCGCACGCAGTATCCCGCCGATATGTTACATGTAACTTAAATGACCTGAGATAAGTCGCAAGTAACTTACATCGGCTCAGATATGTTACAAGTAACTTGTTTTCGGCCTTTTATGTTACAAGTAACTTGTTTTCATTTTTCTGAGAAGGGCAGCCAAGAAATAAGAGACGCTGAGAAAGAAATATGACGCGGCGGCAATCGATGGGCCACGCCTTTTTTCACTCGCTCTGAGGAGCGGTGCCGCGAATTTCGCAGCGACGCCACTCTGAAAGGCCCTTAAGAAAATCGACGCTTCAAATTCCACCTCAGAATATAGGGGAAGTTTGGGTAGAATTTTCATCTTCGAAGGATATTTGAGCCCTGTGGAAGCTAGATCACAGCACCAAAATAATTAACAGAGTTCGATGAGACGACTCGCAGTTTTAGCGAAATTCTCAAAAAGGACATTTTCGTCCGTATTCATTAATCAACTACTTTAGGAGCATCTAAACGTCATAATCAACTACGATAGGCATCATTTGGCCAAGTAAACAGTCAAAAACAGAAATAAATAATAATGTTATGACAGGAATCCGGGATGAAATGGCGGGAACATCGGAAAAGAAAAACTGCGGGCGTTGGCGAGCGGCCGCGACGCGTTGGTCAAAAATGACAATAGAGCACATCATAGAATGACCGAAACCGACTGAAATCCAACACTTGAGCCTAATCCCAGCTTTCTCGGACGAGACCGGGCGGAGCGTGCAGCGGAGCGGTCGGACATAGTAAAATATAACGGTGATAAGGAAATTTTGATATGATAAGCTCGATAAGCCTTACTTCGACCGGCTCAAAATGAGGTAGCTATTCGGACAATAGGTGCAGCGGGCTGAACTCTTGCAATCGAGGCCTCTGCGGGCGGATCGCTGCCTCTCGTAGTCTCCGCGGGCAGATATCTGCCTTTTAGCGGGCAGTTAGCGGCACCCGGAAAAAGTTAATCACGCTAGCCGGTGGATCGCCGATAAACCCTAAAGCTGCGATCCACCCGCTTAAATTTTACACAGTGAGACTTTTCAACCATTGGTTAGTGGATGGAGCCCATTCCCTCACAAAATGACTTTTTTTACCCGAATTTCACCACAAAAAAACCTACTGGATGTGGCTAACACGAATATGGGCTTATTTTTAATGATATTTTTATGCATGTTTGGGGGCTATGCCGTTTTAAAGAAAATTAAAAATGATCACAAGTTATCACAAGAGGGCCGAGATGAGCGCGAAACTATTGAACGCAGGCAGGTAAGGCGAACTTGTGTCGAACGCTATCCAGGAGTGAATGTCCCCCCCCCGGATTCGTTCGAAAAAATTTCGAACAAACAAATTTCGAAAATCTTTCGAAATTTCGGAGGCGGAACGAACGAATTTCGAAACTAATCGATGTTCTGATTTTTTTTCGAGAGTCGTTCGAAATTTCGGATTTTTTCGAAGTTCAGAATTTTTCTCGATACTCTTTCTGGCCTTTTTTTGAAACCGGACTTGGAAAATGAATATTCCACACGTGTTCGATTTTTGTTCAATCCGCGAGGATGTATAGTCTACAGCAATAGAAGTAGGACCTGGTGAGGTTGCGGACTCGTCCTAACGTACGGTAGTTTGTTATTGGTATCGCTCATTTTTATGAGACAGCTGTGATAGATCGGTTAGTCTGTGTCTTCACCGATATGACTACATCTGTGGAAGCAATGAAAACAGGTGAAAATATGAGAATGGAAACAAAAACTCACCGACAAATCTCAGTTATTTCGATGAAATGAGTGATAACACAATCAGACTACAGTATGCTAGCAGGAGTCCGCAACCTCACCAGGTCCTACATCCATCGCTGTAGACTATATGGCTTTCTTCCTTATTCCAATCAGCCCAAAGTAATCTTTATCGGGCCTATAATACCGATGTCTCCAAAACAGTGTTATATTTTGCAATGACCGATACTTTTCATTTCCTGGTCCAAAACACAACTAATTCGAACAGGGTAGTTGTTTGCTCACGCCAACGCGCCCGACAACTCGGCCCGAGGAATAACGATTCGGCCTTAACCTAGAGTTCAAAAAGCGTTTTCAAAATCAAACGATTTTTCTCAAAAAAAAATTGACAAATTAGATCTCGAACGAACGAAAATCGAAAAAAAATAGTTCGACGAAATTTCGAACGAACGAAAACGAGCGAAAATTTCGAAAAATCTTTCGAAATTGGAAGACGAAAATAAAAGACGAACGAACAAGAGGGAACGTAGATCGCATTACTGAAGACACATGTATTTCAACAATTGTCACGTGCTCTTTCATACAACGTGATCGACCGTGATCTCTCCAGGGGCGTGGCCTGAATATTCCGCTCGCGACCTTTAGCGTCTTCGTACGCGCTCTTATGTTTTGTCAACATACCCCCTCGTGAACAATGTTTTAGAAACTGATGGTGATTCATGTAATGGAGATAAAGCGTTGTTTCACTCCAAGCGATTTTGGGATGAGAATGAAAGAAGCCTTTCTCTCCCTGCCGGATGAATGCCATACAGTCACAATCAGTTATGTCCAAATCGAATGATTCGAACGTTCATTTAGGTGAAGAAGTCCCCTCTATTTCCGAGAGCAGTACCTATCGTAGCACTCCGGAAATCGTCAAAAGTCGCGATTTGCCATCAAATTTTCCCCCGATGGGAATCGTGGAACGAATCAAGTCGAAAACTTTGGTGAATCGGAAGATAAACCCCAGATTAGTGATCAGCGCCCCGAATAACCCACCTGGGAGGATTTCGAGTCAAATCTGGAACTTTCGTCTAAAAGGCTTCCAGAGCCCCCTAGCTGGTATAAATGAACGCCCAACCGACAATTCGTTCACGTCCAAAACGCTATCAGTCTGTGAAAAGTTTGGAAAATGTGCCTTCACCCAAACTTCGTCCAGGGGGGATTGTTTTGGGCGCTGAACACAATTATGAGGTCCGTTTCCAGATTTTCCAAAAACTAATGCGCGTTTTGGAAGGTGCCATGGGTATGAAAATTTGGCGAAAAGCGCCTATAACTTTTTTCAGAGTCTGTTTAGGCAACTGCGAAGACCATAATCGGATTTTAAGTCAAAAACGGGTCTAGGGAAGTACATTTGATCCGAAATGGCCAGACTGACCAACAGTAGTTCCATTTAAAGGCAGTGTTCACGATAAAAAATGTGTTTCAGTTTCCACCAGGAATGGGTAGTGGAAGGGCACACTGTAACGTTGACGTCGAAAGAACGCATGAAAACGAGCCAGGAAGAGCCCCAAAAGAGCCCGAAGTTGCAACTCCGAGCGCATTGAAAACCCCAAAAGCGCATCACACGCCCACCGACGTGAACAAATGAATGCTCGAGATCGTGAGATGAGCGATGATTTCCAATCATTAACCCCGTTCTTCCTTCATTCTTAACTTCTCTCTTCACTTTGTTCAGCTCGCATGCATCGGCTGCAGAAGACGTAAGTTACAAGCCTCGGACAACTCGTCCACCATGTTTCCTTAGCTCATATTTTGAGGGACCATAACTCTGTTCGCAGAAGGTCTTGTACGATTTCAGAGACACCATTGGAATCAGTATGTGGCCGTTTTCAAGATAGGCGGAAAAACAGAAAAACGATTTTTATCGTGAACACTGCCTTTAAGCGATAAGTCACGTGAAGCCTTCAAGCGAATATCATATGGTAAGTAATCAATGGAATTTATCAATTTTTTTAATGCATTACTATCTTTGAATATGTGAACACTGTGGACGCGCAAAGAACAATAACGATGGGAATCCGTGAAAATTTCGCTCTAAGCTATTTTTTGAAAGAACAAAATACTTGAAATGGGCAAAAACAAGTACAGCAGGGAATGAAGATGGTGCAGGATCAAAATTAAAGTGAAATATTCTCAACCGGAGGCTGTGAGTCCATTTTATTTGACTACACGTTTGCTTTCCGGATGCCATTCGATAGCTATAAAACATGTGACTCATAGGTACTCAGGCGATTCTTGGCCCCGAGCCGCCTGACAGTTCGGCTCGTGTTCCCAATCTGCGAGTCGGCTTCTGTTGCTGTCAGGGCCACTGCTGTTGCTTTCCGGGCTACTGCAGTTGCTGTTCGGTTGGCCCGAACAGCAACAGCAGTGGCTCGGAGAATGGGAGAACGAGCCGAACTGTCAGGCGGCTCCGATTCCTGTTTGGTGCGGCTCGGGGCCGTGAATCGCCTGAGTAAGAAAGAGGAATAGTATTTAAGACAAGAAAAACGGATCTGCGGGAAATTGTGACCACTCGGAAGTGGAAAACGATAACCGAAGATCGAAAAAGGATACACAGTGTTACAGAAACGAATAGCAGATTTCCAATAGAATACTTTTGATGAAAAACAAAAATCCTGCAAGTTACGCATGAACGATATGACCTGTACATAGAGCGAAATGCACTGCAAAATTTTGTCCGCAACAGCACACTAAAAAACAGATTTCAGAAGAGTACCTTGAATGTACTAGATGATCAGTGAGCGAGTTTTTGTGAATGAGCTCGACTACTGTTCGATATTCCGATTTGAGACGACGATAGAGAGGAAGGAAACGATTGTGATCGCGGTCACAACGCGGTAGCGGCGGGCTCTGAACAGATGAAAACGGAAGATAAAAAACGATTCGAATTATTTGCCACTGAATGTCAGTAGAATCACACCTCAAAAGTGTGATTGCCAAGAATTCTATGGTATTTTCCCTCGGGAAACTCGGGCAAATGGAAAAATCAATAGTAGACGGGGGACATGCATTTCTGGGGAAATTCCATATGGGTCCAATGAAGACTGCAAGTGCAAGCGACTATCCAGAGGAATGAGAATGAGCCGGGCAGAGGATGGAGAAAAAAGACGGCCAGCTGCGAAGACCATTGATGAGCAGCCATCAGTACCAAGAAAGAGTCAGTCGGCTGTACTATGTATATGGATCTCATTTACATATTAGGTTGATGCAAAAGTTTCCGGACTTTTCACGACATTGGATAAAAAACGTTTATTTCAAAAACAAACAAGGCTCACCCAACAAAATAAGTTCCATCCCACTCAAGCATTCTTCGCCACCGATTGGGCAGATCATGAATTCCTGACGCGTAGAATTCCGGCTGTTTCGATTTGATGTTTCTTCTAAGGCCATTTTGACTTCTTCATCGTTAGTGAACAGTTTCCCATCCAGGAAGTGCTGCATTGAGCGGAACAGATGGTAGTTGGAAGGGGCAAGATCTGGGCTATATGGAGAGTGAGGGAGAACTTCCCAGCCCTGGTCCAGCCACCCTGGGATGAACTCTGTTAGCCTTCTTCACGACAATGCTCGGCCACACGTATCTCGGATGACCCGACAGAAACTGCTGGACCTGGGCTGTGAAGTTCTTCCTCACCCTCCATATAGCCCAGATCTTGCTCCTTTCAACTACCATCTGTTCCGCTCGATGCAGCACTTGTTGGATGGAAAACAGTTCACTAAAGGGGTCTGCAGAGTTGAAGTCGCGGCGTTGCTCGCAGCGACGAACAGCGCTAGTTGATGCAATATCGATTACGTTCGGCGACGAGGGCGACCGACGCGGCGCGAATGACGACGACTGGGCACCGCAGAGTATTTTGAGGCTGCGACCACACTGCGTCATTGCCAGCGAGCGGCAACCGACGCGGCGACGATAATGGTCGGAAGCATTTTTGTCGCCGCGTCAAGGCTGACGCTCGGCGACCAGTCGCCGGTCTGAGCAACTCTGCAGACCCCTTAACGATGACGAAGTCAAAATGACCTTAGAAGAATACTTCGACTCAAAACAGCCAGAGTTCTACGCGTCGGAAATTTATGATCTGCCCATTCGGTGGCCAAGTATTCTTGAATGTGTTGGAAATTACTTTGTTGGGTGAGCCTTGTTTGTTTTTGAAATAAAATGTTTTTCATTCGAAGTCGTGAAAAGTCCGGGAACTTTCGTCAGAGCACTTGTGTGAACACGTTTATGTTGACAAATGCGGCACTAACTTTCCAAATAGCTTGTTCATATGTAATTTTTTATGTAAAATATGGAGTACTCGTTCGTCTGAAATGCTTATGGTATTAGCGATTTCACGCTTAGTCAAACTTGGATCTTCACATACAATATTATGTACTTGCTCAATGATTTCTGGTGTTGTTGCAGTTTTTGGCAGTCCACTACGTGGTTCATCTTCAACGCCTTTACGACCAGGTTTAAACTCTAAAACCCGTCGATGTACAGTTGGAAGTGAAGGAGCAGAGTCTTTTTACACGCTCACCATTTTTGTTTGAATTTCTGTTGCTGATAAACCTTCCAAAACAAAGAACTTTATCACTGCACTACACTCAGTTTTTTTTTTCATTGTTAAAAACACCAACACGTAGAATTAAAATGACTTGTGAACAAGGAACAAATTGACAGATCGAAATAAAATTCTTTGTTTGATTATATGAAAGATGAACTGTCAAAATATCGTATGAATTTCAATTCCTCTACTGCTTAATAGGTGTCGCTTTCACTACTTTTCAACCACACTGCATATAAGTCATCGATAATACCGAGTGAATCCACTAAATCAAAGCTAGATTTATTTATTTATTGAGTACGCCACATAAGGTCAGCGCAATAAACACACATAAAGATAACCTACAGAGATCCTGAACCGGATCAGAGCGAAAACGAATACTATTCTTCTTGATTTATTGGATTCTTTCCTAAATCCAGAATACAATGTCCCAAACCTGACACCCAGCAAAGAGAACAAGAGGTCCTGGCTGGAATAACGGGGTCTGGTTTTGATCTGTCCCTTCTTAATGGGCACCAGCTATAGGGAGAGCGGATGCCCTTGCGAGAAGGGAACGGGTGAAACGTTTCGGGCACAACAGCCCAGGCTAGGGTGGCGTATGTCGCGCGGGTGTTCTAAACGGGCATAGCATGTGTCCGCCGATGCCACCAGCCATGCAAATTACGTTCATACAGGTATGTTTCTCTATCGTCTAAAAAACGGCCCTACTTAAGTTAAATTGTAATTTCAATCAATAAATATTATTATATGTAGTACGGGTTTTTGTAGTCTTAATTCGAGTTCATAAAGGACGAAAAGTGCACAATAACATAATATAAGTAACACAGAAGTGATACAGAACAGTGTAGCAAAAAGTCGTGTAGTGAAAACGATGGCGGTCGTTTCGAGATGATAGCAAACAGCAGCACCCGCCTCGAAGTTCCCGAGAGCTCTTCAGAACGGCGTGCGCTGTTGGGAACAGATGGCGGCACACGTAAGAAACAGTTACACACACACTAATGTGAGCCCTGGGCGATCCTTTTTGCTCTAATTCTCTCGTATTAATGCAAATTTAAATCCTAAACATTCGAAAAAACACTTCAATCAAACGAAATAATATTATTCGAGTAAGTTTGAAATTTTGTTGAGAGTTCGAGAAAATTTGAAACGAGAAAAAGGAAATAGGCCAAAAAATTTTGTGAACGAATGAAATTTAAAATTTTTGCAAAAATTAACTTTGGAAACACCCTCCCTTCCATTGAAGGTAGCAAATTCGATGGAAACGGATGCAGAATATCCTGCACGTCAGCGTACATAATTCAGCAATGGCAGACGACAACCCACTTACTCGGCCATACATATTTTGCCTCAGAGAACTATTTTTCATCGTCCCAAAAACCATCCTAAGCACCATAATTTGGCCATAAATACTGCTACTCAACAACTTTTCACAAACAAATTCTAGTAAAAAAATTATTTTAGTGAGGGTGGTAGTTTCAAAATAGATATACATTTCCAGAATCAATTTTGGAGGTGGAATCTGATACCCTCCCCCCTCACCGGAGAGCTGTTTCCGAAGACTGGAAATGAAGTTTTAGACGCGTTTTATTTTTATCCTTATGTTACCTACCTGGTTCGTTCAAAGGAACAGACCCATCTCAGAATCGCATTTTTGTTTTCCTGCTTATCGTAGAGGAAATTTTACGCTGATCATAATGGTGTCTGAAAAATCGCTAAGAACTCACTATGAACGGAGATAGTGCCCCTCAAAGATTTTGATTTTGAATGGCGGACGAGTTGTCTCGATCCTGTTTTTTTCTTCTTGTTACTCGTAGCCATCGTTCCGCAGGTCACAATATAATGAAGTTCAGACCGGAAGTAAATGGAAGAACGTAGATTTTTAATAATATCAATCTTGCTTCTCTTTCTTATTGAGATCGGAAGCTTTGTCGGGGGGGGGGTCACCCATTTCTTATTTCATGTGAGTGTGGTCTACTTTTGACACGCTTTTTCTCTCCTATTTGAGCGAATTGAGATTTGGCGCTTGGCAAGGATGCTACTCATGGCGGGCGGAGTATAATATCAAAAACTTCCCATGCCTTTCAAGGCAGTCTCCACGATAAAAACCGTCTCCTAATCGCCACTGGGTATGGAAAGATCCGGAGGCTCATTGAATCAACAAGGTCGAATAACAGCCACAAAATAGCCCGAAACAGCCATATACGGCTTTAGACTTCAATCTAGGGCGCATGCCCCACCCACTCCCTCAAAGGCAAGGTTGGTTGATGATCACGGATCCTAGGTTCCTTTGTCGAAAGCACGGATTGGAAAAAGTTCGCCTCTTCGCAAGGTGTATCACATTTGGCGAAAAGACCGACTATGAAAGTTTTATAAATACACAAACTGAGTAGGAGGGGGAAATTTCTGCTCAAGCTCAGTCATTTGATTCAGTATTGGTAGGAATTTTTTTTTGAATTAAGTACGAATTAGAATATTAATGAATCCAAGGTTTCTTGAAAGTTTGACAGTTTCCAGTATACATTGGATCCGACTCATTGATGATATTTGCAAAAATCGCACTTTTCTGCTTTACCCTAAGCTGAAAGGTTAACGTTTAGATGTATCTGGACTAAAAATGCGGAATTATCCCAACTTTTAAGTAACTAGGAGATTCTGTGACAAGAAATTCTAAAATATCCGATTTTTTTCGAATATCCGAATAATTTCAAATATCCTAGATTTCAAGAACATCAATATGAATTTCAACGACAATTTTGTCCTCGCATGAATGCTATAATGGGTTTCGATTGGGAAACAATATTCTCTTCAAGCATTCAGCTGACGATGAAGAGAAAAACAGTTTTTGCAGTTTTCCGAAATCAGTCGGATCCAATGTATAGTTTCCAGCAATGAATGAGTGATTTGGAGTCCTAAGAGTTTATCGATCTTTCGATGAAGGCTTGTCCTTGATCTTCAGATTCATAGTGTTTGAACCGCTCAGATGAGCAAGTCGCTGACACGACCAAAAAGTCACGTCACGGTCCTCAACGCTAAAAGCGTTCTTCCCGCGCGCGACTCGCCCTTAACCCGTTCATCGCGGTGGACAGGTATCGCCCTTTGGTTGGGAATGCGAAATACACACTACAGAAATGATTCTGTATAGTATGATTTCAACGGGACAAATGCAGGGCCGAAGACCACCCACGACGTTAGCGTACACCGCGTGGGTTTGCTATCAGCGCTCAGCACACGGCCAATCTACTGGGGCTGTGAAGACGAGCCTTTCCGTCAAGTGGTCTTGTCTGATAGTGAGTATTTAGTGAGAATTGAGTTCGATTGGGTGTCAGCCAAATTCACTCATTTTCTAAAATTATTGGAATAATGAACGGTACAAAGTTTGTCTAGTAAAGTATTCAAATATATGCTGGCTAATAAAGATTAGTGCTAGACGTCTTTGTTTTTTGCAGCAAGATTTCTAAAAAAATAGACTCGCTTTTTGAAAGGCCTTTGGATAGTTGTTGAGAACGATTGAGACTTTTTCTGATCGACTATTTGAATACCTTGATTTGAAGTTATATCAAAAAATTCTTATTGAACCAAAAAAAAACAAAAAGAATAATAAGCGTTTATATTTAAAAAATTGGAAAATAAATAAATAAATAATTAGATATAATGAAATGAAATAATAAAATAAAAACTTTTTTTATATGAAAATTCTATCATTCCATTTTCACTTATAAAAGGCAAAACTACTGTTTCAATTAGACGAAAGTCCGACAAACCAATTAATTAACTTTACATCACTGCCACTATAATCAATTAACTGGTTTTTCAGACCTTCGTCTAATTTCAAATGAAGGTAATCAAATAGTCTATCACGAAAGTCTCAATTGTTCTCAACAACTATCCAAAGAAAAAAAAACGAGTTAACATTTTTGGAAATCTTCTTGAAAAAACAAAGACATCTAGCAGTAATCTTTATCAGGCGGCATATATTTGAACACTTTGCTAGACAAACCTAGTACCGTTCATTATTCCTAAAGTTTCAGAAAATGAGTGAATTATTTGAATACCCCATGTAAGCCTGAGGATAACCCCAAAAAAATAGCAGTCTCTCCTTTTGATATTCGACATTCCTTCTTTATTTGAATTATTCACCGGATGTTCCAAAAAATCGTATTCGGCCTCTTTTGAAAAAAAAAACATGAAAGAAATACTGTTTAATAAGGAGTTCCTAAGGCTTACATGGGGTATTCAAATGATTCACTCATTTTCTAAAATTATTGGAATAATGAACGGTACTACGTTTGTCTAGTAAAGTATTCAAATATATGTTGCATGTTAAAAGATTACTACTAGACGTCTTTGTTTTTTCAAGAAGATTTCCAAAATTATAGACTCGCTTTTTGAATTTCCTTTGGATAGTAGTTGGAAACGATTGAGATCTTTTGTGATCTACATACTATTTGAATACCTTCATTTGAAATTAGACGAAAGTCTGAAAAACCAGTTAATAATTATAGTGGCAGTGATGTAAAGGTAATTAATTGGTTTTTCAGACTTTCGTCTATTTGAAACAGTAGTTTTGACTTTTATAAGTGAAAATGAAATGATAGAACTTTCATATAAACAGTTAGTTTTCATTTTATTATCTTATTCCATTTTTTATTTTTAAACTAGTGACCCTTCGGGTCCCTAGCCCGGGGCAGCCAGTTGACTTGAAGGCTGCAAACCCTCTGCTTTAGCGTCGAATTCACTAAGGTGTATCGCGCGCGTGTGCGCGTATGCTGCTACTCAACTATCCCACACTCGCACTGTCTGTATCCCAGCTACACATACGCACGCGAAGGAACAATACATTTCACTTCTTAATGTAGGGTACAAGCTCCTAAACATGCTTGTGAAAGCAACGCGAATTGACCAGTAAGTCTACAACCATGGGGCCAGCGCCGTTCCAAAGACCAAATACCACGATGGCAGTAGTATAGTTGTCCTTTTTGAAAAACGGTCAAGCAAGCAAATAAACATGACGTCAAAAAAGCCTTTTAACTGCTCAATGTTTTCAATTCTCCAATCATGCTGCGCTCATAGGTGGCGACACGCAAAATCGGTACGTATCATTTGCATCCTCGCAGCGAGCAGGCTTCGTCGGCCACCCCATCTAATATTCGTTTGGCTTTGCCAAACGATGGAGTCGGCTATACCGGCCACACTCCATTCACCCCGCGTAGTATTCGTTCGGCTTAGCCGAACGATGAGCCAACTTCGCCGACCCACCTCCTCCATTCAACACGCTTAGTATTCGTTTGGTTCCGCCAAACAATGGGCCGGCTTCGCCGGACACCCTTCATTCAACACACGTAGTATTCGTTCGGCTTAGCCAAACGATGGGCCGGCTTCGCCGACCCACCTCCATTCACCAAGCGTAGTATTCGTTCGGCTTCGCCGAACGATAGGCCGCTCCGCCGGCCCACCTCCAATCACCACGCGTAGTATTCGTTTGGCTTCGCCGAACGATGGGCCCGCTTCGCCGACCCACCTCCAATCACCAAACGTAGTATCCATTCGGCTCCGCCAAACGATGGGCCGACTTCGCCGACCCACCTCCAATCACCACGCGTAGTATTCGTTCGGCTTCGCCGAACGATGGGCCGGCTTCGCCGACCCACCTCGAATCATCACGCGTAGTATTCGTTCGGCTTCGCCGACCCACCTCCATTCACCACGCGTAGTGTTCGTTCGGCTTTGCCGAACGATGGGCCCGCTTCGCCGACCCACCTCCAATCACCAAGCGTAGTATTCATTAGGCTCCGCCAAACGATGGGCCGACTTCGCCGACCCACCTCCAATCACCACGCGTAGTATTCGTTCGGCTTCGCCGACCCACCTCCATTCACCACGCGTAGTATTCGTTCGGCTTTGCCGAACGATGGGCCCGCTTCGCCGAGCCACCTCCAATCACCAAGCGTAGTATTCATTAGGCTCCGACAAACGATGGGCCGGCTACGCCGACCCACCTCCAATCACCACGCGTAGTATTCGTTCGGCTTCGCCGACCCACCTCCATTCACCACGCGTAGTATTCATTCGGCTCTGCCGAACAATGGGCCGGCTTCGCCGGCCACCCTCCATGTAGTATTCGTTCGGCTTCGCCGAACGATGACCCGGCTTTGCCGACCCACCTCCAATCACCACGCGTAGTATTCGTTCGGCTTCGCCGAACGATAGCCAACTCCGCCGGCCCACCTCCATTCACCACGCGTAGTATTCGTTCGGCTTCGCCGAACGATGGGCCCGCTTCGCCGACCCACCTCCAATCACCACGCGTAGTATTCGTTCGGCTTCGCCGACCCACCTCCATTCACCACGCGTAGTATTCGTTTGGCTCCGCCAAACGATGGGCCGACTTCGCCTGCTACCCTCCGTATAGTATTCGTTCGGCTTCGACTTATCATGGGCCGGCTTCGCCGACCCACCTCCAATCACCAAGCGTAGTATCCATTCGGCTCCGCCAAACGATGGACTGGCTTCGCCGACCCACCTCCAATCACCACGCGTAGTATTCGTTCGGCTTCGCCGACCCACCTCCATTCACAACGCGTAGTATTCGTTCGGCTTCGCCGAACTATCGGCTTCGCCGAACTATGGGCCGGCTTTGCCGGCCACCCTTTGTGTAGTATTCGTTCGGTTTCGCCAAACGATGGGCCGGCTTCGCCGACTCACCTCCAATCACCACGCGTAGTATTCATTCGGCTTCGTCAAACGATGGGCCGGCTTCGCCGACCCACCTCCAATCACCACGCGTAGTATTCATTCGGCTTTGCCGAACAGTGGGCCGGCTTCGCCGACCCACCTCCAATCACCACGCGTAGTATTCGTTTGGCTCCGCCAAACGATGGGCCGACTTCGCCTGCTACCCTCCGTATAGTAATCGTTCGGCTTCGACGTATCATGGGCCGGCTTCGCCGACCCACCTCCAATCACCAAGCGTAGTATCCATTCGGCTCCGCCAAACGATGGGCCGGCTTCGCCGACCCACCTCCAATCACCACGCGTAGTATTCGTTCGGCTTCGCCGACCCACCTCCATTCACCACGCGTAGTATTCGTTCGGCTTTGCCGAACGATGGGCCCGCTTCGCCGACCCACCTCCAATCACCAAGCGTAGTATTCATTAGGCTCCGCCAAACGATGGGCCGACTTCGCCGACCCACCTCCAATCACCACGCGTAGTATTCGTTCGGCTTCGCCGACCCACCTCCATTCACCACGCGTAGTATTCGTTCGGCTTTGCCGAACGATGGGCCCGCTTCGCCGACCCACCTCCAATCACAAAGCGTAGTATTCATTAGGCTCCGACAAACGATGGGCCGGCTACGCCGACCCACCTCCAATCACCACGCGTAGTATTCGTTCGGCTTCGCCGACCCACCTCCATTCACCACGCGTAGTATTCGTTCGGCTTTGCCGAACGATGGGCCCGCTTCGCCGAGCCACCTCCAATCACCAAGCGTAGTATTCATTAGGCTCCGACAAACGATTGGCCGGCTACGCCGACCCACCTCCAATCACCACGCGTAGTATTCGTTCGGCTTCGCCGACCCACCTCCATTCACCACGCGTAGTATTCATTCGGCTCTGCCGAACAATGGGCCGGCTTCGCCGGCCACCCTCCATGTAGTATTCGTTCGGCTTCGCCGAACGATGACCCGGCTTTGCCGACCCACCTCCATTCATCACGCGTAGTATTCGTTCGGCTTCGCCGAACGATAGGCCGGCTCCGCCGGCCCACCTCCATTCACCACGCGTAGTATTCATTCGGCTCTGCCGAACAATGGGCCGGCTTCGCCGGCCACCCTCCGCGTAGTATTCGTTCGGCTTCGCCGAACGATGGGCCGGCTTCGCCGACCCACCTCCAATCACCACGCGTAGTATTCGCACGGCTTCGCCGAACGATGGGCCCGCTTCGCCGACCCACCTCCAATCACCAAGCGTAGTATCCATTCGGCTCCGCCAAACGATGGGCCGGCTTCGCCGACCCACCTCCAATCACCAAGCGTAGTGCCGAACGATGGGCCGGCTTCGCCGACCCACCTCCATTCACCACGCGTAGTATTCATTCGGCTCTGCCGAACGAAGGGCCGGCTTCGCCGGCCACCCTCCGTGTAGTACTCGTTCGGCTTCGCCGAACGATGGGCCGGCTTCGCCGACCCACCTTCATTCACCACGCGTAGTGCCGAACGATGGGCCGGCTTCGCCGACCCACCTCCATTCACCACGCGTAGTATTCATTCGGCTCTGCCGAACGAAGGGCCGGCTTCGCCGGCCACCCTCCGTGTAGTATTCGTTCGGCTTCGCCGAACGATGGAACGGCTTCGCCGACTCACCTCCAATCACCACGCGTAGTATTCGTTTGGCTCCGCCAAACGATGGGCCGACTTCGCCTGCTACCCTCCGTATAGTATTCGTTCGGCTTCGACGTATCATGGGCCGGCTTCGCCGACCCACCTCCATTCACCACGCGTGTAGTATTCGTTCGGCTTCGCCGAACGATGGGCCGGCTTCGCCGACCCACCTCCAATCATCACGCGTAGTATTCGTTCGGCTTCGGCGACCAACCTCCATTCACCACTCGTAGTATTAATTCGGCTCCGCCGAACGATGGGCCGGCTTCGCAGGCCACCCTTTGTGTAGTATTTGTTCGGCTTCGCCGAACGATGGGCCGGCTTCGCCGACCCACCTCCAATCACCACGCGTAGTATTCGTTTGGCTCCGCCAAACGATGGGCCGACTTCGCCTGCTACCCTCCGTATAGTATTCGTTCGGCTTCGACGTATCATGGGCCGGCTTCGCCGACCCACCTCCAATCACCAAGCGTAGTATCCATTCGGCTCCGCCAAACGATGGGCCGGCTTCGCCGACCCACCTCCAATCACCACGCGTAGTATTCGTTCGGCTTCGCCGACCCACCTCCATTCACCACGCGTAGTATTCGTTCGGCTTTGCCGAACGATGGGCCCGCTTCGCCGACCCACCTCCAATCACCAAGCGTAGTATTCATTAGGCTCCGCCAAACGATGGGCCGGCTACGCCGACCCACCTCCAATCACCACGCGTAGTATTCGTTCGGCTTCGCCGACCCACCTCCATTCACCACGCGTAGTATTCATTCGGCTCTGCCGAACAATGGGCCGGCTTCGCCGGCCACCCTCCGCGTAGTATTCGTTCGGCATCGCCGGGCGCGATGAGCCAACTTCGCCGACCCCCCTCCAATCACCAAGCGTAGTTTCCATTCGGCTCCGCCAAACGATGGGCCGGCTTCGCCGCCCCACCTCCAATCACCACGCGTAGTGCCGAACGATGGGCCGGCTTCGCCGACCCACCTCCATTCACCACGCGTAGTATTCATTCGGCTCTGCCGAACGAAGGGCCGGCTTCGCCGGCCACCCTCCGTGTAGTACTCGTTCGGCTTCGCCGAACGATGGGCCGGCTTCGCCGACCCACCTTCATTCACCACGCGTAGTGCCGAACGATGGGCCGGCTTCGCCGACCCACCTCCATTCACCACGCGTAGTATTCATTCGGCTCTGCCGAACGAAGGGCCGGCTTCGCCGGCCACCCTCCGTGTAGTATTCGTTCGGCTTCGCCGAACGATGGGCCGGCTTCGCCGACCCACCTCCAATCACCACGCGTAGTATTCGTTTGGCTCCGCCAAACGATGGGCCGACTTCGCCTGCTACCCTCCGTATAGTATTCGTTCGGCTTCGACGTATCATGGGCCGGCTTCGCCGACCCACCTCCATTCACCACGCGTGTAGTATTCGTTCGGCTTCGCCGAACGATGGGCCGGCTTTGCCGGCCACCCTTTGTGTAGTATTCGTTCGGCTTCGCCAAACGATGGGCCGGCTTCGCCGACTCACCTCCAATCACCACGCGTAGTATTCATTCAGCTCCGCCAAACGATGGGCCGGCTTCGCCGACCCACCTCCAATCACCACGCGTAGTATTCGTTCGGCTTCGCCGACCCACCTCCATTCACCACGCGTGTAGTATTCGTTCGGCTTCGCCGAACGATGGCCCAGCTTGGCCGGCCACCCTCCGTGTAGTACTCGTTCGGCTTCGCCGAACGATGGGCCGGCTTCGCCGACCCACCTTCATTCACCACGCGCAGTATTCATTCGGCTCCGCCGAACGATGGGCCGGCTTCGCCTACCCACCTCCAATCACCACGCATAGTATTCGTTCGGCTTCGCCGAACGATGGGCTGGCTTCGCCGACCCACCTCCAATCACCACGCATAGTATTCGTTCGGCTTCGCCGAACGATGGGCCCGCTTCGCCGACCCACCTCCAATCATCACGAGTAGTATTCGTTCAGCTTCGCCGAACGATGGGCCGGCTTCGCCGACCCACCTCCAATCACCACGCGTAGTATTCGTTTGGCTCCGCCAAACGATGGACCGACTTCGCCTGCTACCCTCCGTATAGTAGTCGTTCGGCTTCGACGTATCATGGGCCGGCTTCGCCGACCCACCTCCATTCACCACGCGTGTAGTATTCGTTCGGCTTCGCCGAACGATGGGCCGGCTTTGCCGGCCACCCTTTGTGTAGTATTCGTTCGGCTTCGCCAAACGATGGGCCGGCTTCGCCGACTCACCTCCAATCACCACGCGTAGTATTCATTCGGCTCCGCGAAACGATGGGCCGGCTTCGCCGACCCACCTCCAATCACCACGCGTAGTATTCGTTCGGCTTCGCCGACCCACCTCCATTCACCACGCGTGTAGTATTCGTTCGGCTTCGCCGAACGATGGGCCGGCTTTGCCGGCCACCCTCCGTGTAGTACTCGTTCGGCTTCGCCGAACGATGGGCCGGCTTCGCCGACCCACCTTCATTCACCACGCGCAGTATTCATTCGGCTCCGCCGAACGATGGGCCGGCTTCGCCTACCCACCTCCAATCACCACGCATAGTATTCGTTCGGCTTCGCCGAACGATGGGCTGGCTTCGCCGACCCACCTCCAATCACCACGCATAGTATTCGTTCGGCTTCGCCGAACGATGGGCCCGCTTCGCCGACCCACCTCCAATCATCACGAGTAGTATTCGTTCGGCTTCGCCGAACGATGGGCCGGCTTCGCCGACCCACCTCCAATCACCACGCGTAGTATTCGTTTGGCTCCGCCAAACGATGGACCGACTTCGCCTGCTACCCTCCGTATAGTAGTCGTTCGGCTTCGACGTATCATGGGCCGGCTTCGCCGACCCACCTCCATTCACCACGCGTGTAGTATTCGTTCGGCTTCGCCGAACGATGGGCCGGCTTCGTCGACCCACCTCCAATCACCACGCGTAATATTCATTCGGCTCCGCCGAACGATGGGCCGGCTTCGCCGGCCACCCTCCGCGTAGTATTCGTTCGGCTTCGCCGAACGATGGGCCGGCTTCGCCGACCCACCTTTATTCACCACGCGCAGTATTCATTCGGCTCCGCCGAACGATGGGCCCGCTTCGCCTACCCACCTCCAATCACCACGCATAGTATTCGTTCGGCTTCGCTGACCCACCTTCAATCACCACGCGTAGTATTCGTTCGGCTTCGCCGAACGATGGGCCGGCTTCGCCGACCCACCTCCAATCACAAAGCGTAGTATTCATTAGGCTCCGACAAACGATGGGCCGGCTACGCCGACCCACCTCCAATCACCACGCGTAGTATTCGTTCGGCTTCGCCGACCCACCTCCATTCACCACGCGTAGTATTCGTTCGGCTTTGCCAAACGATGGGCCGGCTCCGCCGAACCACCTCCAATCACCACGCGTAGTATTCGTTTGGCTCCGCCAAACGATGGGCCGACTTCGCCTGCTACCCTCCGTATAGTATTCGTTCGGCTTCGACGTATCATGGGCCGGCTTCGCCGACCCACCTCCATTGCGTAGTATTCGTTTGGCTCCGCCAAACGATGGGCCGACTTCGCCTGCTACCCTCAGTATAGTATTCGTTCGGCTTCGACGTATCATGAGCCGGCTTCGCCGACCACCTCCATTCACCACGCGTAGTATTCGTTCGGCTTCGCTGAACGATAGGCCGGCTCCGCCGGCCCACCTCCAATCACCACGCGTTTTCTCTTAGGGTTCGAAACTTGCCTCGATTTGGTTTCTGATTTGGGATTGTTCATAGCACTCCCCACCTCCAGGTACCAGGTTTGATGGGGGTTTATGAAACGTTTCATTGAAAAATGCTCTCCGAAATTACCCTTTTTGACGCCTGAGGGGAACCTTTTGATTCGAAAATTTCTCCTAGGATTCGAAACTTGCCTCGATTTGGTTTCTGATTTGGGATTGTTCATAGCACTCCCCATCTCTAGGTACCAGGTTTGATGGAGGTTTGAAAAAGGCTTTCACTGAAAAACGCTCTCGAAAATTCACTTTTTCGACGCCTGAGGGGGATCTTTTGATCCGAAATTTTCTCTCAGAATTCGAGGCTTGCCTCAATTTGGTTTCTGCCTTGGGATTGTTCATAGCACTCCCCATCTCTAGGTACCAGATTTGATGGGGGTTTATAAAGGGGTTTCATTGAAAAATTCTCTCCGAAATTACCATTTTTGACGCCTGAGGAGAACCTTTTGATTCGAAAATTTCTCCTAGGATTCGACAGCATTCACAATGAAAATGCACTTAAACACAAAAATCGAAAAAAAGAAAGCAATAAGCAAAAAAAAAGCAGGACGAAGCAGTGGTGAAGGCGCTGAATAACGCGCCCCAATCGGCTCCTCTTCGAAGCTGCCCCACCATCATGCAGGCGCTGTGCTGAACGCTCGTAGCCCCATATAGCCCCATAGTCAACATTATTTTTCTTGCCCTTGCGATTCTTTATATATAGGATTTTCTAACTATAAATGCTTATTATTCTTTATGGTTTTTTTGGTTCGATATGATTTTTTGATATATTTCAAGTGTATTTCAATATATTCGATTACAAAAGTCTCAATGGTTCTCAAGAACTGTTCAATAGTCATTTAAAAAGTTCTATTTTTTTAGATATCTTGTTATAAAAATCAAAGACGTCTAGCAGAAATCTTCAACAAGCAGCATATATTTGAATACTTTACTAGACAAACTTAATATTGTTCATAATTCTTATAATTTTAGGAAATGAGTGAGTTATTTGAACACCCCATGTACGCCTCAAGAATTTCCTATTCAACAGTATTTTTCAATGACTTTTTTAAAATGCCGAAAACGATTTTCTGGAACATCCGGTGAATATTTCAAATGAAGAAGGTTTGTCGAACAGAGATAGTCAGATATCAGTCTCTCCTTTTCATCACTGCCACTATCATCATAACCATGATTACGTAATTTTTAAAATCCCAAAGAAGCAGATTTGATGGAATTCTAAGATCCGGCCTAATGCAAAAATATAACTAAAATTTTACAATTCGTGTTTCCAATTGTGGTGAGCGCGAAACACTCACCAGATTTGGCTTTGATTCGTCATCGCGCAACCCCCTGATCTCAGTATCAGGGTCCAGAGTGAACGTAGGAAGTCCGTTTTTTTTGCATTTGATATACTTTAGAAGGTTGCATAACTGTTCAAAAAAATGGTCTGGAATGGTTACCTGAGATTCGAGAAAAATTGTCAAAACCACGTCATTTTGGTCGAAAAAAGGGTTCATCTCCTTTTTTTTCAGTTGGCGTACACGATCTTGTTGGAACACTTATCGTTGAGCTAGAAAGCTGATTTTTGGCCAGAAAGTTTGTTATGATTGCCGTTAGCTCCTGACAAAATTTGAAGTTGGTAGCTCAATTTTTGCGGGACCTCAAAATTGAGGGTCAAGTGAGACAAAAACACGTAAACATGTTATTATAAACCATCCGACGTTTACTCATTCGTAAAAATGAACTAATGAAATAAACACTGTCACTGATAGGCATTTGTTTAGGATTGAACGCTTCAATCAATACGGCGGGATCTTGGATGTATTTTTTAGAACGCCGCACGGTGTGAAAAAGAAGAAATCCACAGAACGCCTTAGATAGTGTGCGGAACCCCAGTAGGGATGCGCAAGACGCTGTAGAAAGTGTGCGGGACCCCAGGAGTGCGCAGAACGCCGTAGAAAGTGTGTGGGACCCAAATAACAGTGCTTCGGACGCCGTAGAAAATGTGTGGGA
The DNA here is from genome assembly GCA_029168955.1 of Aplectana chamaeleonis. Lineage (NCBI taxonomy): Eukaryota > Metazoa > Nematoda > Chromadorea > Rhabditida > Cosmocercidae > Aplectana > Aplectana chamaeleonis. Next base: position 280,118 of record JAPDOI010000526.1, read on the forward strand.
CCCAAATAACAGTGCGCAGGACGCCGTAGAAAGTGTGTGGGACCCAAATGAGAGTGCGTCGGACGCCGTAGAAAGTGTGCGGGACCCAAATGAGAGTGCGTAGGACGCCGTAGAAAATGTGTGGGACCCAAATGAGAGTGCGTCGGACGCCGTAAAAAGTGTGTGGGACCCAAATGAGAGTGCGTCGGACGCCGTAGAAAATGTGTGGGACCCAAATAACAGTGCGTCGGACGCCGTAGAAAGTGTGTGGGACCCAAATGAGAGTGCGTCGGACGCCGTAGAAAGTGTGTGGGACCCAAATAACAGTGCGTCGGACGCCGTAGAAAGTGTGCGAGACCCAAATGGGTGTGCGCAGTACGCCGTAGAAAGTGTACGCGACCCAAATGAAAGTACGTTGGACGCCATAAAAACTGTGAGGTGACCAAGTGGAAGTGAGCAAGACGCCGTAGAAAGTTTGCGGGATCCAAATACAAGCACGCCCATGCCGATAATTTTTTCCGCAGGGCTACCGTAATCATTCTTGAACAAAACATGATAACGAACGATAACACACGCTCATAACATGCAGGATATAAAAGGGGAGAGGAGCGGTACGCAGTCATTCACACACCGCTCTCTTCGAGAAGCCACTGGGAAGTGGCTGAGGAGGTCGAAATTGTGCAAAGATGATGGTTGGCTATAACGATGTGCTCATATCCACGCTGACACTTGGAAAACTTCCGAAGGAGGGTTACGGTAGCCCTGCGGAAAAAATGATCGGCATGAGCGTGCTTGTGACCCAAATGGGTGTGCGCAGAGCGCCGTAGAACGTGTGCAGGACATCAGTGCGAGCGTGCAGGACGTCATAGAAGGGGGGGGGAGGGCAGGGCATCAGTGGGTTTGCTTTGAATTAACACCACCAGGCATTAACCATGTTAGAAAGGAAACCTTCAGGAAAAATAAATGAAATTCCTGAAAGTTTAGGTTCCTGGCAAAAGTAAAGATTTGGCATGGCCGTTTTTTCGAAATTTTAGAAATATACTCAGTTAAAAGGGGAAGATGAAGAAAAATGGAAAAAGTTTTGAAATATTCCTGAGAACGATTTGGCGTAGAATATTTTGATTTTTAGGAAATGTAATGAAATAGTTGAATGTATGATTTGGCAGTCGAGTTTGAACCAACTATTGATAAGAGTTGTGCAAAACGAGAGATCGCATTGTATAAGCTTATCCGTAGAACATATCAAAGCAAAATCACGCGTGATAAGGCAAGCAGTAAAAGCTCGTTTGTGAGCTGGAATGCCGCGATCTTCACGTATTAAGTGAAGTAAAATCAAGTGTTTGTTTCATATCACGCGTGATTTTGCTTTGATACTATGTTCTACGGATAAGCTTATACAATGCGATCTCTCATTTTGCACAACTCTTATCAATAGTTGGTTCAAACTCGACTGCCAAATCATACTTTCAACTATTTCATTACATTTCCTAAAAATCAAATTATTCTACGCCAAATCGTTCTCAGGAATATTTCAAAACTTTTTCCATTTTTCTTCACCTTCCCCTTTTAACTGAGTATATTTCTAAAATTTCGAAAAAACGGCCATGCCAAATCTTTACTTTTGCCAGGAACCTAAACTTTCAGGAATATTCGGTTCATTTGGGATTTGAAGTGTTCGTTTTTTTGAGTGGATAGTCCATTTCGAAATTTTAACTTAGTAGTTTTCCGAATATTCGATTTAATGGATGCATTACAGTATTATCTCTGTTAGAAATACATGTACTGTGCTTCTCTGGGCCAGATTCCCGTCCGCAATTGCGTCTCGACACGCTTTGCGGCCGCACGCTCCCGAGTCGGAAGAGTTTCCAGCGTTGCAGCCGCCGTTCTGTTTACTCTAGGTGGGTTTTGAAAACTTTAAACTAAAAAAAAGTGGAGAAGTGGAGAAAACTGTGGAAAAGGCACATCGAGTCGGGTTTGGCGCTGGAAACTCGACCGACTCGAGCGCGTGCGGCCGCAAAGCGTGTCCAGACGCAATTGCGGACCGGAATTCGACCCAGAGAAGCACAGAGTGATTCAATTTCTGAGGCCTCTTTTAGGGTACTTCCAGTAAAGGTGTACTCAAAGAAGAGGGTGTACTTCAATTTCCCAGTCTTTTTTTTTTGGAAATGTTATAGTGAATTTAATCATCACAAAACCATGAGATTCAAAGATTCAAAACCATGCAAAGTCGGCTATTCAAGTCCGATCAAGTCAAAGTTTTCACACTTGGCATTGCTATCGTCATTTTCTATACCATTAGCCTGTTTTAGAATCTAATTTTTTTCTCAATACCCTACTTTGGAATGTACTTCTAATAAAGGTGTACTTCTATGTTTCAGCCCTTCGTCTTGCGGTTTACTTCTAATAGAGAGAATGCGGTAAATTATTATTTTTATTTCTTGAAATTTTCGCCAAATTCCAGATGATATTTAAATAGTCGATCAGAAAAAGTCTCAATCGTTCTCAACAACTATCCAAAGGCCTTTCAAAAAGCGAGTCTATTTTTTTAGAAATCTTGCTGCAAAAAACAAAGACGTCTAGCACTAATCTTTATTAGCCAGCATATATTTGAATACTTTACTAGACAAACTTAGTACCATTCATTATTCCAATAATTTTAGAAAATGAGTGAACTTGGCTGACACCCAATCGAATTCAATTCTCACTTTACACTCAGACAAGACCACTTGACAGAAATGCTCGTCTTCACAGCCCCAGTAGATTGACCGTGTGTTGAGCGCCGATAACAAACCCACGCGGTGTACGCTAACGTCGTGGGTGGTCCTCGGCACTGCAATTCCCTCGTCGAAATCATACTATACAGAATCATTTCTGTAGTGTGTATTTCGCATTCCCAACAAAAGGGCGATACCTGTCCACCGCGATGAACGGGTTAAGGGCGAGTTGCGAGCGGGAAGAACGCTTTTAGCGTTGAGGACCGTGACGTGACTTTTTGGTCGTGTCAGCGACTTGCTCATTTGAGCGGTTCAAACACAATCAATCAGGTGAGTCAAAAAGTAAGAACAGCTCTTATTCAAAGGATCGATAAACTCTCGTCGCTAAAAAAATATTCATTGCTTGTAAAGTATAATCTTTCAGAAAACCTTGGAGTATTAATTTTCGAATCCTTCCTGAATCAATCGAAGCTTCTCACAATAGTGCAGCAAAAGCACAGACTGTTGCAGAACCCCCCTGCCGGTCCTTACATAGGCCCCAGTCATAGTCGGCCGAAGGCCGGACTGCACCGTCCTCCTCTGTCCCTAGTGATCCTGCGCCGTTCTCTCCCGTCCCTTCTGATCCAGCGTCGTCCCTTAGTATGTCGGCTGACAAGGGAACTTCTGTAGGTCATAGTAACCATTGCAAATGAAATGTACTTTTCTAGACCCATTTTTAGACGTGAAGTCCGAATATGTTCATCGCAGCTGCCTTGACTCACTCTGAAAGAAGTTATGAGCGTTTTTTAAAGCTTCGCGGCAAGGAAAGGAAGGGTACATCATACCCCCCAAGGAATTTTCAGGGTGTTTTTAATTTTTTTCCGGATTTTGCTAAAAACACGTATATAGGGGTAATATGTGGTGCTGAACACAAATCTGCGGTTTGCTTGTCAAAAATTAAAAGTTTACTGTAGGTTACGATAGATTTTTTACGAGGCAGAACCTACCTTAGTCAAAGGAGAATCGACAAATGGACATCGAATTCGTGTTCAGCACCTCAAATAACCTCCACACAGAAATTTTGAGACAAATCTGAGACTTTGACCAAACTACTGTATACCCACCGTAATCTAAAGTAAGCTGTCGAAAATTGATAAACTGACATCAGATTTGTGATGAGCACTCCAAATGACCCCACGAAGAACGATTCGAGCACATCTGTCGCCACAATCCGGAAATTGTCAAAAGTCAATTTTGTCCTCAAATTTTTCTGCCGGTGGGAATCTTTGAACGAATTTAGCCGAAAACTTTGGAAAAAACGACAAATAAACCTCAAATTCGTGAGCACCACTCCAAATAACCTCCTAGGCCGAATTTCAGGTCAAATCTGGGATATTTTTCTTCGACGCTTTGTGTACCCCGTAACTGATTTATTGAACGCTAAACCGAAAATCCGTACAAGTCCAAAACGCTATCAGCCTGGACAAAGTATGGAAAATGTGCCTTCAACCAAACTTTGCTCAGGGTGGTAGTTTTGGGCGCTGAACACATTTTTGAGGTCCGTTTCCAGATTTTCGTAAAATTTATGCGCTTTTTGGAGGGCACATTGGGTACGGAAATTAGAGGAAAAACGCCTATAACTTCTTTCAGAATGATTCTAGGCAGCTGCGAAGGGCATATTCGAACTCTTTGTCCAAAAATGATTCTAGAAAATTACATTTCGATAAGAATGGCCGGTTTGGCCAATAGTAGTTTTCTTGTGAGCATCATCGAGTGCTCTCATGTGATTTGAAGCAAACCAGAAAGCTGCCAAGGATGATTGGACCTTCGCTATACCTCCAACTCAGAGAAAATCTGTGGTGACGGCACCGCAATGCGGCCTTGTAGGTGCCCTATAGGCACCTACATGGGGTCATTGCGGTGCCTTTATTACAAATTGCCCTGCCTGCACGCAAACAGCGAAGTAGGCTCCGCAATCGCAGCTCGTTGAAGAGCCGATTGCCGCGTCGGTTGAGCGTTGACACCGCGTAGGTGTTTTTCAAGACACCTACGCGACCTCGCTGCGAAGCCTCCGAGGTGAGCCAAATATAACTGCCCTCCCCATAGTGGGTATCGAATAGTTGTTTGTTAAGCAACGCACCGATACAGCTGATGATACAGCTTTCCAGCATTTGCCTGTCCCCCATCTTACGTTTTCTTCGGAATCCTTTGCTTAATAATAGTACTCGAAAGATTTGGTATTTTAGCTTTTCAAACCCATACGTAATCCAAATAAAATTTCATGCTAATCAAACGCAAATTGCAAACACCTAGCTTTGATACTTTAATGCAGAAGTCCTCACCATTTTAATCGGGCAATAATTCAATTCATGACAGCTGCGTTAAAAATTAGACAGAATCTTACGAGAACCGTTATCGCTATGCAAATGACTACAGATTTGAACCGTTATGGTTTTCGCTGCTATGTCAGAGTTCGAGCCTCTGAATCGTTTTGTTCCAAGACGACGCAGCATTTAGAGAAGTGTTCGCCATTTACGGGTGCGATGCCAGGATGAAGTGCAATACCGCTGATATCATTTGCGTTTTGAGCACAAGAAAGAGTTTTCATGCTTCTTTTCAACACTCTGTTCAAAATAGACCATTCGTTGATATAAAGAGATATCTGAAATCAGCATCAAGAGCCCTTTTTAGGAGACACATTGCTTACTCTGGAACAAGATATTTTGGAAAAGTTAGCTTTAACACAATCAACACGGGAAACGCGCTTTCAATTTCGAAGCAGCTATGAGTTATGTGTCCGTCGCCACGTCTATATGCCTTGTTTGAGAGTAAGCCATAAACCATTTTAGAAAAAAAACACTCCACGTTATTTCCGAAAGCGTCTTTATATTCCCCAGCGAAGACCGAGAACGTAAGAAAGTGTGGTTTTCGAGTAATTCGACCAGTCGACCGTTCAAAAAAGCACGGCTTTCGAAACAACAAAAAATGAAAACAAAGTCTGTAACTCGGATGAAGCGATTTTTTTGTGAGAAATCGTCAAAAAACAGCGTATTAGAATTGGGTTCGGATAATTTATCGAACAATAATCACATTATTCGTTTTATACGCGAGTACTCGAATATTCTATTCACCTGGGAACTAAAATTGTCGGATTTCTCGAGAATTCGATCGATTTATGAAATCCAAATATCCGCTGAACCCTTAATGATTAATTTAGAAACATTTAAGTGTTAGGTTGTCCAATTAATTCGATTATTGTAAAAAATTTTTTTAAAAAAACTATTCGCTCATTTCGGGTCACGGGCTAATATTCTGCGATTGAAAACAATGTGCAGAAATATCTATGGAAAATTTGAAAAGCCGAATCGAATAGGAAGAATGCTTTTCCGAATATAAATACCAAACGGATAGAGTAAGGTTTTCAGATTAGTTCACTCATTCGGAAATTTTGAAAAACTTTAATTTGGAATTTTCATTCAATCAGGCAATTCAAAAAGAGATAATTGAATTACACTCCCTCCTTCATAACTTTCAAACGGCGATATTTTGAAGATTCGTTCATCTGAAACTTTCTCACAGTTTCCATTGAAATTTTCAATTTTTCGGGAGCAGTCGTTTTTTGAAAATGCAATATTCTTTCGTTTATTTGAAAATGAGTGTCGAATGACCATGTCTACTCGTCCCTCTACCTAAGGGATGAATGCCAAAATTCAGGTGGACTGCAGAAAACACCCAAAAATTCAGGAAATGTAACACACGGCATTGTTTCTTAGATCGTGGTTGCTGCAGCTTTGAAACCGAAATCTCGAAGAATACAAAAAGCGTAATACGCGGAGACGCATGATCACAAACAGGCGTTCAAGATTATCTTAGTTAATGTCGCAACATAAAAAACTTAACGCTTGAGATGGAAATTCAGTATAACGCCAATTTTACTACACTGGCAGTGTATGCTATGGTCAAAATGTGGACAACATTAAAAAAACGAATTCGGAGAGCACCGGAATAGATATCGGCGAGTCTAGTTGGAAATCTGATCGATACTGCAGTATGACTGATGTGTGCCAGTTCGGAGGTGTGTCGAACGCGGAGCCGACGGGATACTGAAAGCCTGCACACCCATCGCGGTGCCGACGCTGTTTCACCGAGGAGCCGTGTTGTCTACGCTACCTCTTTATCGGACTGCGGAGCCGACATAAGGCTATCGCGGGGCGACTGCGTCACACACCACTTTTCCACGATCGCGGAGCCGCCAATCAACTGCCGATACCCCATCGCGATACCAGCGAGAATCTCGGGGCTATCGCGAAACCAGCGGCACCGATTTTCTCAGAGAAGGGGTAAGTGTCCTCTGTTTCGGAGCCAGATCTAGTCTGTTCCTTCGTGCATTAGTGTGGAGCGAGGGTCCAGACAGCGAGAAAAGGTGGGGAGAAGGAGACGTAGCATACGCACGCTGAAGCACGCAATAAGCGGAAATGAATTCCGCTTCGAAACAAAGGATATAGAGTGCACTGTGCTTTTCTGGGCCAAATTCCTGTCCGCGATTGCGTTTCGACACGCTTTGTAGCCGCACGCGCTTGGGTCAGTCGAGTTTCCAGCGCCAAAGCCGACTCGATATGGCTTTTTTATACAGTTTTCGCCAATTTCGTTAAGTTTCAAGTTTCCAAAACCCACCTAGAGTCAACAGTTCGGCGGCTGCGGCGCTGGAAAGTCTTCCGACTAGAAAGCGCGCTGCCGCGAAGCGTGTCGAGACGCAATTGCGGACCGGAATCGGGACCAGAGAAGCACAGTAATCTTTGTTTTGCCTCAGAATTTTACGACTTGCTTAGCACCATCTCTTATGTTCTGTCGAAATAGTTGGGCTGCGAAACTTCAGAAACAGATTAAAAATTCCCGAAAACCCCACTATAAAGTCAATGGTATAAATTGTCGCTGTCATGAGCGACAATCATGACATTGAGCACAAATTGTGGCGGGACCAGCACTGGAGCAGTGTCACTGGCCACCGTAGGAACAGTTGTCGCATGTCCGTCGCAGCGACGTGTCGCAGAGGGCCGGCATACTGCAAATGTGCCGATGCCTGTCGTTGCCACTGTCGCTGTCGCTGTGCAGCGCACTGCGACAGCGACAGATTTAAGGCCGTAACCATACTTCCCACGACGCGTGACAGCGACAGTGCATACCAGGCATATCGATTCTCGTTCGATATTGATGGTAAACATTGCGTCGCATCGCTCGTCGCCGGAAGTATGATCCCGGCCTAAAGGGCAGGAGGCGGTCGCTGTCGCTTTGCAGAGCGACGCGGCCGTGTGTCGCAAAAATATACCATTGGCCTAAGGTATCAACTTTTTCTGCTTTGGTGGTGTACCTCAAAAAAGTATCCTCTATTTGGGGGTGAGATTTTTTTTGTGTCTATTTATTTTCATGCATGTAATCTGGTAATAAACAGAAACCAAGGAATCTATGAGATTTCTTAGCACTATTATTAGCTGAGTTGATCGCAAACCGTTTGGCTCCGGGCGAGATTGAACCAGCATAATTCCTTTCCGGGAGAGAGAAAATGCAATATGCTGGTTCAATCTCGCCAAGCGTTTTGCGATCAACTCAGCACCTTGTGTAAACATACCATAACGTGCACTGCGACGTTGAACGGCAGTTACTGCGCAAAAAAATATTCAAAAATCGTGTAAGACTATTATAAGCGAAAATTCGAAATCTCTGACAGTCGCGCTTGCCGCAATAATCTTGGCTGACCTCCTAGGTGACTGACGTCTTGGAAACACGACAACCAAAGACAGACTTCAGTGACTTCGAAACAGGATCTAAAGTGTATTGGTAAGCATGGAATTAGACAATTCACGAACTCGCTGGGCAAGATTACAAAATAAATTATGGCGAATGGAATAAAAGCTGTCAAATGTACTCTGCTTAGGGCCTTGAATGTGACCTTGAATGCTGTACTATGGCAGAATTAGCATGGGAGTTCAGTTGTGCCGCTTGTCATATGCAAATCACATTCGTCCATCTCCATCCATACGTGCAGACTGGTTTGCTCGATAGCCGTGCAGGTTAGACTGCGAACACAGAAAGGTTACCCAATGGGGAGTTGACGTACCTTGTACAGAAATGTACCTCATATTCGTGTTTGGCGTTCCAAATAACATCCACAGGGAAATTTCGAGCCAAATCTGACTATGCTACCGTATACACACCGTAAACTACCGTAGTCTACCAAAAAACGATAAGCGGATAGCAGATGCGTGTTAAGCACTCCATAAAACTTCCACAGGAAAACTTTGGGCCTTACTCTGAGAAAATTTGCCGCGTCAGTGCCGGGAAGGTACCGCGACCCTCGACTGTGCCGCGATAGTTCCGCGATCGTACCGCAGCGGCTCTGGGTCCGTTTTCAAGATAGACAGAAAGATAGAAAACCGATTCTGAGGTTGGACTGTGTCATTTACGAGTAACACTATCGAATAAAACTTTAATTAAAAAATATTCGGAAGATCAACAAATATAACCAAATCCAAAAGCGATTGTTCACTTTTCTGTAGGAAGAGTGGTGTTGGCAGTTGTGTCAGGGGAGAACGAAAGACGACGACGTCTCGAGAATGACAGCCGACGAACGATTTTCCTCTGCGAAAATGCCACAAGATACGATATGATTGTATAGAGTATATACAGCAATATTAGCTAAAAACCGTAAAGTGAAGGAGAACAAAGACGATATAATGACGGGAAAGCTCACCACCAATGACACCGATCGAGAGCGCCTTCTCGACTTGCGATCATCCTGCAAATTTTGCACGAAAGGGTTTTTATACTCATCGAAAAGCAGTGGATTAAAGTGCAAAAGTTCTGGTAAAACAGCTGTCGCAATTAATGTTGATGGAAGTATACCCTCGGTGGCATTACACAAAACCTCAGCTACTGTTATAGCGCCACATCGAAGCATTTGTTTATAGTTCTGCCGCTCAGCGGTGTCGCCCAGTGTAATCTTATCATATTGATTACGCAAGGCGGCGCAACCGTTATTACAGGACCGCAATGGATGATAGTCGAAAGGTGTCAAAACTTGGAAGAGGCTGAAACGCTTTTGGGAGAACTCTTTGACTCTGAGGACAATGGTATTCTTTGTCGCTGTCATGAGCGGCAAGCATGCAATCTAGCATGAATCGCGGCGGGATCAGCATTGGAGCAACGACATAGGTCGTCGCAGGAACAGTTGTCGCGTGTTGGTCGCAGCGACGTGTCGCGGAGGGCTGACATACTGCAAATGCGGCGATGCCTGTCCTTGCCACTGTCGTTGTCATGCGCACTGCGAGAGCGACAGGTTTGAGGGGCGGGAGCTCCGCCACAGGCGGTCACTGTCGCTGCTCAGAGCTACGGGACAGTGTATCGCAAAAGTATACCATACCCCGAAGACTGTTGCTACCCCCGCCGCTTGTCGCTTTGCAGCGCATGGGGTATGGTATACTTTGTCACTATAATGAGCGACAGGCATGCAATCTAGCACGAATCGCGGGGGACCCGCACTGGAGCAACGGCATCGGTCGTCGTAGGAACAGTTGCCGCGTGTTGTTCGCAGCGACGTGTCGCGGAGGGCTGACATACTGCAAGTATGGCGATGCCTGTCCTTGCCACTGTCGTTGTCATGCGCACTGCGAGAGCGACAGGTTTGAGGGGCGGGAGCTCCGCCACAGGCGGTCACTGTCGCTGCTCAGAGCTACGGGACAGTGTATCGCAAAAGTATACCATACCCCGAAGACTGTTGCTACCCCCGCCGCTTGTCGCTTTGCAGCGCATGGGGTATGGTATACTTTGTCACTATAATGAGCGACAGGCATGCAATCCAGCACGAATCGCGGGGGACCCGCACTGGAGCAACGGCATCGGTCGTCGTAGGAACAGTTGCCGCGTGTTGTTCGCAGCGACGTGTCGCGGAGGGCTGACATACTGCAAGTATGGCGATGCCTGTCCTTGCCACTGTCGTTGTCATGCGCACTGCGAGAGCGACAGGTTTGAGGGGCGGGAGCTCCGCCACAGGCGGTCACTGTCGCTGCTCAGAGCTACGGGACAGTGTATCGCAAAAGTTTAACACACCCTGAAGACTGTTGCTACCCCTGTCGCTTGTCGCTGTGCAGCGCATGGGGTATGGTATACTTTTTCACTGCAATAAGCGGCGGGCATGCAATCTAGTAGGATTCACGGCTGGACCTGTATTGGAGCAACGGCATCGGTCGTCGCGGGAACAGTTGCCGCGTGTTGGTCGCAGCGACGTGTCGCGGAGGGCTGACATACTGCAAAGGTGCCGAAGGCTGCCGCAGTGCGTTTCACAGCGACGGCGACGCTGTGAAGAGCTCTGCGACAGACGGGAGCTCCGCGACAGGCGGTCACTGTTACTGTGCAAAGCGACGCGAGAGTTTATCGCAAAGGTATAGGACATCACGGAGGCCGGGATCATACTTTCAGCGACGAGCGACGCGACGCAATGTTTACCATCATTATCGACAGAAAATCGATAAGCATGTTGTGCACCGTCGCAGTCGCGCGTCGCGGGAAGTATGTCATCGGCCAAAGACTGTTGCTACCCCTGTCTCTTGTCGCTGTGCAGCGCATGGTACTTTGTCACTGTGATGAGCGACAGCCATGCAATCTAGCACGAATCGTGGCGGGACCCGCATTGGAGCAACGGCATTGGTCGTCGTAAAAATAATTGTCGCGTGTTGGCCGCAGAGACGTGTCGCGGAGGGCTGACATACTGCAAAGGTGCAGAAGGCTGTCGCCGTCGCTATGAAGCGCACTGCAACAGCGACAGGTCTAGAATGCGGTAGCTCAGCGACGGGCGGTCACTGTCGCTGCGCAGAGCGACGCGACAGTGTATCGCAAAAGTATAATACACATCGGAGACTGTTGCTACCCCTATCGCTTGTCGCTGTGCAGCGCATGGGGCATGGTATACTTTGTCACTGTAATCAGCGGCGGGCATGCAATATAGCCCAAATCGCGGCGGAACCCGCATTAGAGCAACGGCATTGGTCGTCGTAAAAACAGTTGTCGCGTGCTGGTCGCAGCGACGTGTTGCGAAGGGCTGACATACTGCAAAGGTGCAGAAGGGTGTCGCCGTCGCTGCCAAGCGACAGCGACAGATTTGAAGGGCGGGAGCTCCGTGACGGGCAGTCGCAGAATCAGACTTGAGCCCTCCCGCGCTGAAACACTGACGCTTCCTCCCATCGATCTCGAAGAGGTAGGGCACCCACACGCGCTGGAGCTATCCAATAAAGGTGGTCCTTCAATTCTCACTGTTTTTGCGCTTTGACACCTTGAGACCATCACTTATGTACTGTCCTTATCGGACTGAAGTTCTGGTCCGCAGTTGCGAACAGATGCTGTTGCAGCAAACAACGCGGTGATGATCGTGCTCAGACAAATCGTGTCCTAAACCGCGTGGTCCCCGCACGATTATCATCGTGTCGCGTGCCGCAACAGCGGTTGTCTCCAACTGCAGACCACTATTTGGCTTCGATAGCGGCAGTAGCGTGGCAGAGTGCCATTCGCTGATATTGATCACGCAGCGTGACATAAGCGACATAAAACTATAAACGACGTGAGTCATTCTTGTTGCGAGCCTGTTGCTGCCAGCTACTGTTGGAACAGACTCTAGTCGGTAATATAAAATAGAATGAGAAGAAATCTTAGATAACCAACCCCGGATCCTCGTTCCAGATTCGGGCTGCTTCCTGTGAGCTCCTATAATTGCATTAATAAAATACAATAATTTATTTCAAAAAAACCGGATTTTTAATTCAATATGAGGGGTACTGCCGTTCTCGCAGCCGAATTCCGGTCCACATTTTCGGACGACGGCTGTTGCATCACGCAATAGGGTGGTGGTCGTAATGTATTTTAACCGCACGAGAGGCGGGAAAACGGGGGATGATCGGTGCGAGTGATTGGACGAACGGGGGCGGAGCGACGCGCAAGATTGGACGGCACACGGAGGTACCCCCGCCTGTCTTGCGGTTTGGTTGGAATACATTACGACCACCACATCCACGAAATAGGATAATAATCGTGCGGAGACCGCTTGGTCCTGGCACGATTCACCTTTCTCCCAGCACGATTATCATCGTGTCGCGTGATGCAACAGCCGTAGTCCGCAATGGCGTACCGGAATTCGGCTCCGAGAACAATAGTAGATACTCTGGCAAATCGGGGGACACTCCGCGTAGGACTCCCGATAGGAGAAAAGGAGCACAGACCTACGCGGAGTCATACGGCAAGGGTCAGCAGGAGTGCAGCATTGCGACGCTCGTTATGACGTCACTATTGCGATCGGGACGCTAGCTAAAGGCACGGCGGGAGACTCCTATCGAGCAGCCGAACGATGATAATCCAGACCCTCAGCGAAAGACAATGCCTAACTAGACGAGACGCACAGACAATCGACGCTACAACATACACACAGACACAGCAGGCAAATCGGGGGACTCTCCCGCAGAACCGTTTTTCCTCAGCGGGAGTCCCGAACCGAGCGACGCCCACTTTTTTTATTAGTGACTCTTCTTCTTCTTCTTCTTTGCAGCCACATTGAGGGTTTTGTCATAGGTTGAGGAACTGGGCGACCAGTAACGGATTCGTCCATAAGTCCATTACGTTCAGCGTGGTAGGTCTCTCCGGACAGTTGAATAAATGTGCGGTATCGTGGCCGATGGTACCGCAGTCCGGACACACATCAGATTTACTGCTGTCAATCCTGCTGACATAAGACATTAGCATTGTAGAGTGACCACAGCGTAATGATGCGAGCGTGCACCTGGCCCTTCTTCCGAGTTGAGCCTCGGATGTGCAGACTTGGGGCGGCACTACCCCCAATATGGGATTAATGACCGCCTTTCCAGATGACACCGTACAAACTGAGTATGCTCCTCGCGCAATAGACGGAGTCGTTCTTGCTGTGAGTCGTGCCATCTCTGCAGATTGACTTTGCTGGGAGCATCGGCGAATGGCTTTCTGATCTTTCTTTCTCTGACGGGGTTTAGCACTCTCCAAGAGGGTGATTTGGTTGTTTGACAATGTTGATGAAAAATTGTTGGGCCTGGAGCTCACAGTGCTCCCTTACTGGTAATAAGCGGGTCTCAGCATGCAAGTGATCGACCGGGAACTTCTTGCACACCCGGTGGCGATTCGAAGAGCCGCATTCTGTATGCGTTGCATCTTAGTCCAAGAGGATTCCGGAAACTAGATGCTGCCAAACTGGGAAGCGCCGTATTCCAGTGCAGGCTGGAGAATAGCCTTATACGTTGTAATAATGGTTTCTTTGCTACTACCCCATGTTGTACCGCCCAGGGCTCTAAGCACGTTAAGCTTCGCTTTAACGATAGCCTGCTTCTGTTCCGTGTTCTTATGGAATTTGAGCGATGGATCGAGTCCGAGAAGTTTTGGGAAGCGGGCGGCAGGCAAACGATCTCCATTCCATACGACATACGGATGTGCGCTGTGTTCAGATGGGTCCGTTGTGAGTACGGTGATCTTCAGCATTTTGCGGTCGAAGAAGCTTTTCAGTGCGGTCAAGTACCCGTTAATCTTAGCGGCGGCCACATTTATGTCCCGATCACGACACAAGACAGTCATATCATCAGCGTAAGCGACCACCTTGATATCTTGGGGTGGGGCGGGCATATCTTCGAGGTACAGACTGAAGAGAGCAGGCGACAATACACCGCCCTGTGGGACTCCAGCTGCAATCGGAATGCTGTTTGAGACATGATTCTGGAACATCACTCTAGCCCGTCTTCCCTTAGTGAATGCAGCTATCCAGCGCTTTTGCCATGGCGGGATTGATGACTCCAGTAAGTTGTTTGATAAGATACCAAGATTCACTGTGTCAGAAAGCCTTAGTGAGATCCAAGGCAACTGCTACAGTTCTTTCCGGCTTATACGCGTTGAAACCATCAATTGCATAGCTCGTAATTTCTAACAAAGCTGTCGTGGTGGAATGCATTTTTCTGAATCCATGCTGAAACACCTGTCTCTCGTTGTGCTCGGCCAGGTCTTTGACGATCAGCTTTTCAGCTACTTTAGCAAAAGAAGACAACAAGCTAATGGGCCGATATCCCTTGACTGAAGCTTGGGGCTTGCCAGGCTTGGGCAGCGGTACGACGTTTGCCATCTTCCAATTCTGCGGGATAGTACACGACATGAACGAGGAGTTTATCACATCAGTGAGGAGCGGTAGTAAGTCAGTGGGTATCTTCTTCAAGACAGCAGGACATATCCCATCAGGACCAATAGCTCTAGAGTTCCGCATTTCCTTTATAATCTTCTCAATTTGCGTCGTAGTAAACGCTTCGGCCGTGCTCATAAGCGGGAGGCGGGACAGCTCTCTTACAGTCACTCTATTCTGCGGACCTCGTTTAGCACTGGTGATGAAAAACTTTTCCCGAGCGCATAAGCGGCTTCCTTTCCTGATTTGAATACGCCGTTGTCGAATTCGATAGTGGAGACGGTGGCGGGTGAGCTTTACCCGAAAGCTTCCGTAAAACCTTCAAGTAGCTGCACTGTCCGTCTTAAAGTCCATCTGTCGGTGAACTTCTCCCACTCTTCTTTCTTGTGTCTGTCCAAATCCTTTTTGATCTCACTGTCCAGCTCAGCAACCACGGGGTCCAGATGATTAACCGCTCTCCTCGCATCTCTCGTTCTAATTTTGTCGAGGATTTCCCTGTTGACATTTGGATAGAACGTCTTGACGCGACCGATAGGGATAGCCGCATTCATGGCCTTGCGGATTGCGTCAGATAGATGGCACTCCTTCTGGTGCACGCTTCCATTCCACGGGTAATCTGCCGATAGGCGAAGCGCAACTTCACTGAACAGGCGCCAGTCTGCTCGGCCTAAATTAAGATAAGAACGTTGGCGAACACCAGAAAAGGAGCGAGAGGAGTGGATAGATCAATGTGGACAAAGACAGGAACGTGGTCGCTTGGCAGAGTAGTCGAGGTAGACCATGAGCAGCAGCTAGAAAGGTTGGACGAGACAAGAGATATGTCTGGGCTAGAAGATCGGCCGCTGGCATGGAGACGAGTGGGCTGATCATCGTTTAGAATGACCAGGTCGCACTCATCTGCCCATTCTTCGACGTCATTTCCTCTAACATCAGGACCGAGAGACGAGCAAAAGGTGTGAGCGTTGAAATCACCCGCGAAAACGACCGAGGGTGAGAGGAGCAGTCGCTCAGCTGCTTGAGAAGTGGGATAGGATTGTAAGATGAAGGGCATGAAGTTGTAGGTGGAATGTATATGTTGAACAGAGAAAGGGGTGTTTTTAGGGGAGATGGATTGGGAGGTACTCGAGAGTACCGTCCGTGGGGGTGCTGGGAATGAGGTGTGAGGAAGTGAAGATAGAACGAAAGTAGAGACTCCACCGCCGAGAGATGACCTTGGAGCATGGTAAGAAGTATAGCGTGGGATACTGGGATGAGGATAGGTAGGGGATGGAGAGAGCTTGGTTTCTTGAACCATGATCACGTCTGGATGGTAAGTACGTGCAAAGAGAGAGAGAGTTCAGAAAGCTTGGCACGAAGGCCGTTTAGATTGATATGCACAATGGAAGGGGGCGATTTGAGATAGAGGAATCTGAGATGGAAGGTGAGGAGCATAACACACAAAGAAAAGATGAGTTATGATGCCTCACAGAACTGAGACCCGAACAGGAGAGATGCACCCACCTTTGGCATCCGAAGCACTGGACGCTGGTATGTTTCCAGTTTACATCCTCTCCGCACGTGGCGCATTGGTACTTCTGAGCGGGTCCAGGATTCCTCTCCACGCCGGCCCTTTGTAGGAGAATCCGAAGGAGAGTTGCGGCCGGCCAGCACCTCTCCCATGACAAAAACCCTCTTTGTGGAGGTGATGACGTCGGTTTGCACGGAGGCGATCTTCTTTCCTCCACACTGCCACGGCACGAACGTACGACATCTCGGCAGCATTAGTGACTCTCCCGCTGGGTGTTAGGCGGCAGACCCGCACACGAAATTTCTGCGGGAGAGTCCCCCGATTTGCCAGAGTAGTCATCGATCCTAGCTAGCATGGGGCAATCAATGCAGACAAAACTGCTGCTGTAGTGTCACATCTAGTAGAGTGGATCTATCCACGGCAGAGACCGATGCACAACCCTTGCCGTAGGCACTGCTGGGTGCGCTGCCCAACGGGGTGGGCGCCCGGTGGAAGGACATCGATCGATTGCCGGCCGCACAGCTGACCGGCAGCTGCGAATTTTCCTCGTTTTCATCACTCTTCTGCTTTCTCTTACCATATTTCTATCTATCTCCTACTTTTTCTGTTTATCCATTACTAACTAAGTGTTCTATTTGCCTGTGCGTTTGCTTCATGTGTCTTCGTCAACAAAACTACGTGATGTTCTAACTTTTGAATCCAACTTCCTTTTTTAGGTTAATATTCCATCGCACAGAGAGTGAGAACACTTAGTTGGTAATGGAGAAACAGAAAAAGTAGGAGATAGATAGAAAGATGGAAGGAGAAATCAGAACAGGGATGAAAACGAGGAAAGCCGGTCACCTGTGCGGTCGGCAATCGATCGATGCCACTTCACCGGAAGCCCACCCCGTTGCGAAGCGCGCCCACCAGCGGGAGCAGGGGTTGTGCCCCGGTCCCTGCCTGGATAGCATCGGCACGGATCCTGAAGAGACTTTGCGTTCACCTTGGGAGATTGGCGCAAACTCGGCGCACCTATGTTAGAGCATATGGCACCGAGTTTGCGCCAACCTTCAACAGTGAACGCAAAGTCTCTTCAGGATCCATACCGACGTTAGATCCACTATTTTTTGTGTCATAAACCACTCACACTCTCATTCTATACCAAAAACCTTTGTTTTCGAATGAAAGTATTAGTGTCAGAAAAAAAATTGAAAAATATAAGGCCTCTAGAGTGGCTAGGGATTTTTCGAAAAGCTATTCTATCTCACTTGGACTCGAAGCTGACCATCACAGCGGCTGAGGGAGTAAACCATATTTTCGTCATTCGTGTAGACCTAAATCTGTGCAGAATGAGCAAATACTCATTTGATTAGCCTCATCTTTTTGAAAACGGGGACCTCGCTTGGGTACTGTTTGAAAGAAAGCGGTTAAGTTATAATTCCAAGGCGACTTGGTTGTGTGACGGACAACTCGTCCACCGCGCTCACTTCACAAAACTGCTAAGCACCGCCAACTGGGATTGGCTTTTTTCGAAGCAGTTAAGGCTTCCCATCGCACATAAGACTTCAGAAGTTTTGAACTCTCCTGGAAATGTAGGAGTAGCCCGTGCACTTGGACGAGTTACACCCCGCAGCCGCCGTGACGTAGACTGTTGAAATTTCAAACATAAAAAAACGGCACACTGAAAAGTAGTTTGTCACTTAAATATTAAGATTTAGTAAGTGCTCTTACCGCCTTGTCGTTGGAATGGCATTCCGTATCGTCGTTGTGAACATCCTCTACCACTTCTGCTGGACTTTTGGGAGTTTCCGGCAGCGGCGCAGGGCGTCGGGCGTCTTGCCTGATAAGAATTCGATTTATCTCTTTCGGTATAGGCACTATTGCAGGAATATTGGCCATACATGATTTAATCGACGTTGCGATTGAAAGCCTAAATCTAACCGTCGGTGAATTCCGGGTCGCATTCGGCTACTACTGATGCAGTAGGGAAGTCGAGGTCGGCTGCGACACGCTATAGATCTTAGCTTCGTTGAGGTGGAGACAGCGGTCCGAGAGGTGAAGGTTGTTGGATTGGTTGACAGGCAGAAAGATGAAGGTTGCCTTTTCACTCCAAAGGTTGCCTTTTTTTTGCCTCAAACTTCATGAGGAAATCTGAACTCTACCGAAAAAATTACAGGCTCTCCACCAATAACATTTTTATCTTTGCAGAAGGATATTAAACGAAAGTGTTTCTTTCCGAAATTTCAGTAAAATTCTTTGAGAAAAAGTATTTTGTGGATCTACCGCGCTTTAAAACTCCGAACCAAGTTCGGCTTGCAAAGTGCCAGTTTACCCCTTATAACTTTTTTCCCTTAAAAAAAAACTGTTCAGTGAATTTTATTTTTGGAATTATCATGCAATTTTGCATTGAACAACGTTTTCAGGTTCAAAAATACGCTCTCATTCTTCCAGCCGATTTCGGTATATCAAGGGTGTATTTTTTGTGCCTGAAGTTATCGGGTTTTCGTTCATAACTGTTCTACGCTAGGAGATGAACCTTTGGTAAAGGTTGTTTCAGGAATCCCCATAGAATTGTGCGTCGACTAGTTTTTTTTCAGGTTGAAAAAATATTTTCTCGATCCTTCGGCCTATTTTATTCTACAAAACACCAGTTTTTCGCCAATAACTCTTTAACCGTTTAGGATAGGGTTGCATTGGTTGTTTTTGAAATGTACGTGAAATTCTGCGTCGAATGATATATCGGGTTCCTAAGTTTACTAGCTCCATAATCCAGCCAGGTCGGTGGAGCCGAGCTGCATTGTTGGCTCCAGTGAGACTCTGCGTCTCCTATTTACACCACAGAGGTGAGAGCACCCTATGGAGGTTTATTAGCTCCATAACCCAGCCAGCTCGGTGGAGCTCGGCTTCACCGAGCTGGCTGTGTTATGGAGCTAGTAAACTTAGGAACCCGATACATCATTCGACGCAGACTTTTACGTGGATTTCAAAAACAGCCTTCACCATAACACTATCTTCAACGGCTAAAGAGTTATAGGCGAGAAACTGGTGTTTCGTAAAATGAATTAGGCTGAAGGATCGAGAAAATATTTTTCCAACCTGGAAACACTAGTCGACGAAGAATTCTAAGAATATTTCGAAAACAACTCTCACCAAGGGTCCACCTCTTAGCGTAGAAAAGTTATAAACGAAAAACGGATGACTTCATTCACGAAAAATGCACTTCATAAACCGAAATTTGCTGGAAGAGTGAGAACGTATTTTTTGAAACTGAAAACGCTATTCGATGCAGAATTTCATGAGGATTCTAAAAATAACCTTCCCATTCATAGTACTCTGCGCAAGAGTGGACTGCTCTGGTGGGGAGGACAGCGAGCTATCTGCTGAAGAACCGTTCCTTTGACGTACAGTGCTTCTCTGGGCCAAATTTCGGTCCGCAATTGCGTCTCGACACGCATTGCGGCCGCATGCTCCCGAGTCGGAAGAACTTTCAGCGCCGCAGCCGCCGATCTGTTGACTCTAGGTGGGTTTCGGAAACTGGAAACTAAAAGAATTTGGAAAAAATATGTATAAAAAGTCCTATGGAATCGGGTTCGGCGCTGGAAACTCGACCGGCTCGAGCACGCGCGGCCGCAAAGCGTGTCGAGACGCAATTACGGACCGGAATTTGGCCCAGAGAAGCACAGTAGTATCTGATCAGATGGCGTATTACGGCAGAATCGAGCCATATCGTTGCGCGAGTATCTCTGTAGTGGGGTAGGTATAGCCCAAAAACACAAAAAAAATTGAAGGAGATGAGGTCAGAGGCGAAGAATGTCTCACCCTTCATTATCTGCTGATTCCATCTTGAACTTGTCTTTGTTAGCATAGACAGTCTTCCCCAGTTCGATCACTTGCGTTTCCATCGGTCCCATCTGGAACACCACTTAATCAGGAAATGTACTTGAACCCTACGACTTTTAATGGCCTATCACATTGGGGAGGGAGGCGGGGTGCATATCAGAGATAGAACATAAGGGATACAATAAAATGAGGTACAATTATGTACGAAGGGCCATATATCTGAGCGCTTCAGGAGCATTGTACAGTTCATCTAAGCAATCGCGTTCAGCCCGCAAAGTGCACGCTGATCGCGGAAGCGTGTTGCGGCGCGATTTCGAGAATCCTCAGACAGGGACGTCGGATCACCCGGGCGGGTTTTTGAATTCTTTCGCTGCGACAAAAAACGGCGAAAAGCGCCCGGGTGATTTGACATCCCTGTCTGAGGATTCTCGAAACCGCGCCGCATCACGCTTTCGCAATCAACGCGCACTTTGCGGGCTGAACACGATTGCGTAGAGGAACGGCATACTCTTTTTTATGATGGAGTGCACAAACTGATGGCCCGTTACCGGTCTCCTACTGGCCCCCTACTACGGTGATCGTTGCGTTTTTGAACGACCCCGGTATGCATCGGCGACCCCATAAGGGGCCGAATAGAGTCTCGCCGCGCAACGGCGCGGCAGCATTGTGTGCAGCCGTATCGATCACGCGGCGCCGCGAGGCGGCGCGGCGGGTCGATTAGACCTGATGAGTGCAGAATCTGGCAGCGGCCGCCGCCGGCGGCTGCCGCGTGGCCAGGCGGCGCCGCTTTGCAACCTCGAGCGGTGCGGCGAAGTGGCGCGGCGACAGCAGACGGCCGAGCCTGATTTCCATGATTAATTGGACTCGCATATATGTTTATGAGGTGAATGTCTGTTTTACTTTGTAATTGCATCAAAGTCACTTCAATTAGTAAGGCTTTGGGCTGGTGAAATTCGATTTTTGAACAGTTTTAAGGATTTCAACACCAATTCAGGTACTCATTTTCTTCTAATCCTTGAATCCGAGAGCTCCCACGTAACTTTTGAATCACGTTTTTGTATATTTCCATTTGAAAAGCTTATTCTCAGCTGAAAGACGATCTTCTATGAATAACTAGTTTTCGAAAAGGTAGAGTTGCCACGATAAGTAATAGTGAGTACAGGCCGTAAAACGGCCAAAGTCTCACCGTCGACTGCGTACCACGCGCTGCGCGACCACACGAAGCAGACGAGTTTTGGCCGCCGCGCGACGACTTCCGGCCGCCGCGCGACGTTTCGGCCTCCGCGCGGCGACCGAAACTCGTCGCGCGGCGGCCAAAACTCGTCTGCTTCCGACGCGCGTGCGGTCGCGCAGCGCGTGGTACGCAGTCGACGGTGAGACTTTGGCCGTTTTATAGCCTGTACAAGACATGGACATTAGACGCTAAGTTTGGAATGAATTAATGACTCGATTACCATGTTTTCAAAATACGCCGAATAAATAAATAATTCGCATGACCACTTCTGCAAAATACCCAGCCTGAGAACTTCTTGAATAAACCCTTTTTATTATAAATTCACTGAAAGAATAAATGTTTTTGAATGAGACATTTTCAAAAATTCCGAATGGATGAATTTCGTCGAATAACGCATTTTTAAAAATGTTGACTAAATTAATAAAAAATAATAATTGAATGAGAGCTCTCAATTTTTTTTGGAATGAATGAACATTTTTGAAAAGTTGTCCTCTGTTCGATTCGAATAATCGGAAGATTCGTCCGAATGTTCATATAAAAATTAGAATTGGCGAATTATTTCTGAATGATTACCGAATATTCTCCAATTTTTCATTAGTGACAGAGAATATTCGAATGTCGTGACCCAAACTTGTCCGAATATTTGGAAAACTGGATATTTCAGTTTCTCAAAAAACGAATATTCGGAAAACCAATTAATTTGAAATCCCGAATGAATCGATTATCCAAAACGCCTATTAATGCAAAATTTCGAAAGAATCGATCACTGGATTAAACAAATGATTTATTTCTCTGAATAAACCGAATACCCGAGAAAACTAAAAGTCCAGAATCCCGAACGAGTCGAATTTTTCAAAAATTAGAAATTGAGACTTTCAAGTAAATCGAATATTCCATTAGTTCGAATGTTTCTCGAATAACCTATCGATTCGGTCCCATTCTAGAGAATACGTGAGGTGAAATATTAGTATTATAATCCTATAAAAATGAATACAAGATAATGGAAGTGTACATCGATCACGGAATCAATTTTCAGGGGAGAATCCTCAGGTTTTGAAAAGCTCTGTCTGCCAACTGGTCCTTCTTAAAAACTCATATATTGTTTTCCTATGTAAAACACTGATCATGACTCAAGCCGCCGGAAAAATAAGTCTAGCTCCAACTTGGCGAATCTGAATATTACAACCAGTCAATTAGATACTTAGATGTGAGGTCCATAGTCCTGTACGTAGTACGCAAAAGCGCGTCGCCGCTCCAGTTTGCCGCGGCCCGATCATAGTATTTGAAGATCGGCGGCGTCGAGAAATCTTGGGCGGCGCGGCACGCCGCGCCGCGCCTACCTCTGCCGCTCCTTTCGGCGGCGGGACTCTATTCGACCCCTAAGCGATCGATGCGTCACTGCCGCCTCTCAAAACTCACTAGCTAAGCGGCGGAGTGCCGTGGAGGTTGGAGGAAATTCGGATCTGACGTATCGATTGCTTAAGCGGCGTTCATAGTTTCCGCGTGGCGATGCGATGACACATGTCATTGCGAGGGGAAAATCGCGTCGCGCAGGAATGCAGGTGTGAACTCTGGGCGACTACGCGCAATTCCGTACTTACGCATTTTCCGGTAAACAAGCAACGGCTATGCGTACTGAGACAGGAAGCGACTCAAAGCCCAGCTAGAAAGCAGGCGTCTCCAGCGGGGTAGTGGCCGGGGAGCCCAAAACTCGAAGTTCTGTCGTCCAGCATAGTGGATACCGCGGGCGAGCACACGGGCGACAGCCGCGCTTGAAGAATTATTGAATTCATTAGGAAAGTGGAATCGTTCGCCAAACCAGAAAAAAACGGCCTTCAAAATTTTAATTCAGAGAACAAAAATTTTCGCTTTTTGAATATACTCTTTGTGGGAAAAATTACAATTGTTGAAATATTGGAATTACCTAGAAAAAAAAAGAAATGTCCTTGTTTGCTTATAATTATTGTACTGCTTCGAGAAACTATTTCGTGTCAAACACTAACATAATTCTATGTTTACACAAGGTGCTGAGTCGATCGCAAAACGCTTGGCTCCGGGCGAGATTGAACCAGCATATTCCCTTTCCGGGTGAGCGTCTTATCGCACTGCACCACCGACGCCCCAGCGCAGCTCTCACCCAACTGATCGGTAAATTTTCATCAAAGCAATCATCCCTTTACCCTGGGGTTCCACTGGTGCAGTGCAATAAGGCGCTCCTCCGGAAAGGGAATATGCTGGTTCAATCTCGCCCGGAGCCGAGCATTTTGCGATCAACTCAGCACTTTGTGTAAACGTAACAAAATAATCTACGTACGTGATTCTTCATCTCAACAATGTCGACCAGACTTCCACAGATTATCGCGTTCGCTTCTTGGATATCTTGCCTCCGCAGAGTGTCCTGAATTTTATCTATCCTGAGAAGCAGTATCGTTGAGAACCTTCGAGTGTATAGCAAAGTTGCACTAGTTGTTCCACTAAGAGAATTTGTTTCACCAGGTTCGCCCAGCATTGCAGGTTTTCACTTGGTCTTTGTCAAGTTTCTGTAACCCGTAAGGGGTCGTTTATGCTTCCGCAACCGAGCGGCGCGGCGAAGTGCATTCCTATAATATTGATAATGCCGCGCCGCGTGATCAATATTAGGAGTCGTCTATACTTCCGCCGCCGCGCGGCGCGGCACAGTGAATTTCTGTAATATTGATCACGCGGCGTGGCACGATCGATATTGTAGAATAGCACTTTGCAGCGCCGCTCGGCGGCGGAAGTATAAACGACCCCTTACAGGAATGTACTGCGCCGTGCCGCTCTTGCAGTCCAGGATGAAACCGAGAGAAGCGAACATTGCTCGACCGTGCGTGCTGCGTCGCGGTCGGTGAGTGTCGCGTGCAGCCAAGTGGGCGGCGGGGTGGCATTCCAGCATTTAAGTGAAATCAAGTAAACCGGCATATCCTAGAGCCTTAATTACTTCGCTGCGTTCGTTCTATGTCATGAACGATAGCCGTTTCCCAGTATATGGTGCTGAAGACTTCGGAATGATGGTGGGTGTTCCGCGTTCTCCGCACGCGCGACTCTCACCCTACCATGACGCATAAGCACGCAGGTAAGCAATTTCACTCTGCTATGCACTCGAAGTTACAATTCATTTACACATTCGCGTTCAGCCCGCAAAGTGCACGCTGATTGCGAAAGCGTGCTGCGGCGCGGTTGCGAGTATCCTCAGACAGGTGTGCGGGATCACGCGGGCGGTTTTTGTCTTTGGTGCCCGGATAATCCCACCGCCCGCGTGATCCCACCCCATCTGAGGAAACTCGCAACCGCGCCGCAGCACGCTTTCGCAATCAGTGTGCACTTTGCGAACTAAACGGCACTGCTGAGATGAACTATAGTTACGAGTAAAAACACCTTTTGAAAGTTCGAATCAAGAAATTTATATTTCGCCGAAGGTCAGCAAGAATATGACAGCTGAGACAGCTCGAATTGGTACCTTTTCGAGCCATGCTTTCATGAGTCGATCCAATTTGTCGTAATGCTCATCAAGTTTCCGAGCATCCTTCACAACGATGCCGATCGCATCTTCTTGTGGTTCGCTACCCGTGCGGGAGTCCATCAGCCCTGCGAAAAAAATACAGTTGTAATTTATGGACAACTCTAATGAAGCATTCAGACGTCAGCAAGCTGTAATGTTGGCAACAATGAGCGGCAGCGAACGACAGCAAGCGACATTAAGCAACAATTGGCGACTTTGTGAATTAGCTTATTCTGTTTCGGAGTGAAATTTGTTTCCGTTCCTCGCGTGCGTCTGCGAGCATAAGCTGCGTGTCCTTCTCTCCACACTTTCTCGCTGTCTCAACCTTCGCTCCGCACAAGCGCGTGACGGAACAGAGTAAATTTGGCGCGAAACCAGAGGGTACATAGTCACATGCGACTCCATGACAAGGAGCGATAATGGGCAACATAACAGTATGGAAGAGCGACTCGCGCTGTAAAACGGTATGGCCGGGATCATACTTCCCGTTACCAGCGAGGCTGCCTGGCTTATCGATTTTTGTTCGATATTGATGGTAAAGATTGCGTCGCATCGCTCGCAGCAGGAAGTATGATCTCGGCTCATCAGCAGAGAGTAGCGGCGCCACTAACTATAACAGCGCTCTCGAACGACAGCAGACGGCATCAGTCGAAAGCCGGCGGCACTGCGAAAGGGTAAGAGAATTTGAAATTCTCTGCTAAAAAACAAAAAAATCAACTTTCAATAATTCGCTCAAGAAGGTTCCAAAACGCACATCGATTTTGGAGTTTTTTAAGATTTTCGGAACTTTAATTAACATTTTGCAGCCTGCTCGATGTGTATTGTGTTTACCGTGGCATTTTCGGACTTTACTCCTGAAAATGGTTGTGAAAAAGTGTATTTCATTTAGATTGGTTAGTATGACTTATATTAGTTCCCTTGTTAGACATCATTCCTCCCCCCTTGAGGTCAGTCAACAGCCACACTGGTGGCCAAGTCGCGACGATATCGAGCTTTAATCATAGACAAATGAACGTTTTTTTTTCCGAAAAAAGAAATGTTGTATGTTTATGTGTCTCAAGGACACACCCATTTGGATAAGACTTTGGAGGACCGGACAAATGAAAAACAAAATCAATCAATTTTATTACAGAGAGCAACATAACGGTAGCGAGAAGTTTTGCGGGTATGATTCCTCTTCGGCCAGCCCACCCTGCCGTATGAGTGTTCGATTGCAGCCTGTGATCGTGACGATCTGTATGTTCAAATTAATGTAGATGATTTTCATGCGAAGCTCACAAGGACGTTATGTTCGGCTCGAAAGCTAAATGCTTAACGCCTAGAACACCCAGAGAATTGTTCTTTCATGTTCAAGCTGGTTTTAGAGAGAGTCACACACTGATCACAATGAAATCCCTGAAATCGCCCAAGACCCCCTATGAGCAGAGTTATGGTTCCCTAAAGGCATCGTATGCGCAAAAAAACCGGATCTCATTTTTTTCATGTTTTGTTTTTTTTTGTTTAGGCGATTCTCTGACATACAGAATAAGAGTTGAAAGGCTCTACAAAACCATCAAATTTCGCAAAAAACTCGTTTCAAAACGTCTCGAATTATTCAGTTCCCACCCCTCCGTCAATTTCGGTGTGTCTGGTGCAATACGTCGAAAGTTTTTTCTTTCACAAACTTCGGATGTGTTTTTTGCTTTAGGCCTATTTCACACCTACATCGCTGATCGCCGAGATGGCATGTTTTGTATACGAATCGACGTGCGAAGTGATCTCGATCGATGCTCATGGCTATCATCCCGTCGAATCAAAGATTTCAAATGCTGAATCATCTGCGCCTGTGATGGCGCGCGCATCTGTTCCTTGTGCTAGATGGTTGGTGAAAACTGGTGGCGGATCGTCATTTTGAACCAGCCCAACTTCAGAATCATATGTTTTTGACGGGCAAAATTTCACCAACGTGGTCCACCGGGCTCATTCATGAAATTGAGGCTGAAGAATGCAAATTGGTTTTCAGCGCGAACGATGCCTTTAGGTCAGGCACGCGTTTCATCGTAAGGTGGCAGCATTTTTTTACCAGATTTAGTGAACTTTACTGTGCTTCTCTGGGACAATTTGCGGTCCGCAATTGCGTCTCGACACGCTTTGCGGCCGTACGCGCTCGAGTCAGCCGAATTTCCAGCGCCAAAGCCGACTCGGTATGGCTGTTTTATACATTTTTCTCCAATTCTTCAGTTTCCAGTTCCTGACACCCACCTAAAGTACAACAGGTCGGCGGCTGCGGCGCTGGAAACTCTTCCGACTTGGAAGCGCGCGGTCGCAAAGCGTGTCGAGACGCAATTGCGGACCGGAATTTGGCCCAGAGAAGCACAGTAAGTAACGCATGTACGAATAAATAAAGCCTAGCTTGTTGGGATGTGTCCGGGCAGAGCACGCAGCGGAGCGGTCGGTCATGGTCAAATCTAACAAGGATAAGAAGATTTTGACATGATGAGCCCGATAAGCATTACTTCGACCGTCTCAAAATGAGGGCGCTAGGCGGTACATATCTCTGATATCAGACTGCGTAAAGATCGACCTCCTTGAAAAGTTGGCCAATAAGAACAGTCAAAAACCTTGTATCGAATCCACAAGGAGTTAAAGGCAGTGTCCACGATAGAAACCATGTCTGATTTCTTGGTTGAGATCGGCAGCTGCGGGGCCTGGTGGAACCCTAACGTTGAAAAAACTGAGAAAAATGAGCTAGGAACGGTCCCTTACGGCCCCAAGGTTGGACACCCATCTGCTCGTCACCCCCAGATGCACTTTCCACGCCCACCGACGTGAACAAATGAATGCTCGAGATTGTGAGATGAGCGATGGTTTCTGATCAATAGCCCCGTTCTTCGTTTCTTTCATTCTCAACTTCCTCAGGCGATTATCGGCCCCGAGCCGCCTGACAGTTCGGCTCGTGTTCCCAGTCTGCGAGTCGGCTCCTGTTGCTTTCCGGGCCACTGCTGTTGCTTTCCGGGCGATTCCGGTTGGCCAGAACATCAACAGCAGTGGCCCGGAGATTGGGAGCACGAGCCGAACTGTCAGGCGGCTCTGGTTCCTGTTCGGTACGGCTCGGGGCCGAGAATCGCCTGAGCTCTCTCTACTCAGGTCAGCTCGCATACATCGGCTGCAAAAGACGGAAGTTACAAGCCTCGGACAACTCGTCCACCATGTTTCCTTAGCTCAATATTTGAGGGACCATAACTCCGTTCCCTAAAGGTCTTGTGCGATTTCAGAGATATCATTGGAATCAGCCTGGGGCCGTTTTCAAGATAGCTGGAAAAACAGAAAAACGATTTTTATCGTGAACACTGCCTTTAAGTACCAGGTTCTCCAATAATTCTTGTCCGAAAATTTCCCCATTTTTAATTTTTTTCAACGTTATTGAAAAACAAGTCTAATCAACAATATAATCACCACAGTTATCCACAACAGTGGCCCATCGATTGGGCAGGTCGCCGATGCCCTTCGCCCAGAACTCCGGGGGCTGCGACTTGAAGAAGTCCGCGATGTCGGATTTGAGGTTGTCGTAGTTGGTGAATTTTCTTCCGGCCAAATGGTGCTTCAGCGGGCGGAACAAGTGGTAGTCGGAGGGGGCGAGGTCCGGGGAATACGGCGGATGGGCAACCGTCTCCCAGCCGAGCGTCGCCAACTTCTGCTGGGTCTCCTTCGCCACGTGGGGCGCGCGTTGTCGTGCAGCAGGTGGACCGAGGCCCGTCGGGGACGCTTTTCTCGGATGGTGGCGGCTAATTTCTCGAGCTGATCGGTGAAGATGGAGGCGGTGACCGTCCTGCCTTGCGGGAGCAGCTCGAAGTACAGCATGCCCTTGGTGTCCCACCAGCAGCAGGGCATGATCTTCAGCGGGTGCACGTCGGCTTTCGGCGTCGCTGGCGGCTCTTCTCCGATCGGGATCCAGACGGCACTGTGGGCGACGTTGTCGTAGAGGTTCCAGCTCTCATCCCCCGTGACCAGGTTCTCAAGAAACTCCTTGCGATGCGGACGAAGGAGGAGGGACTGGCAGACGGCCACGCGGCCCTGCTTGTTGGCGTCCGTCAGACGGTGGGGGATCAAACGGGCCAGAACTTTGTGGTAGCCGAGTAAGTTGAGTCGATTGTGGATGGTGGATTTGCTGCAGCCAAGCGTCGTCGCCAGTTCACGGGTGGTGGCTTCCGGCTTCTCCTAGATACAGCGACGGACTTCGTCATCATCCACCGTAGAAGGCCTCCCGCTGTGCTCCCTGTCCTCGAGGCTCGTGTCGCCGCTCTCGAAACGATTGAACTAGCGGCTGACTGTGCGTTGGGACACTGCATCCTCCTTGCACGCTCTGCAGATGTTGGCGACCGCGGTGCCCGTGTCGTTGCCCAGCAGCCACTCGTAGTTCACGAATGTACGAATTCGACCTTGGTCCATTTTAGCTTGTACTGGTAGCTAGACGCGGCGGCTTCGCCTTATATACCCCTAGCGTAGAACTTTGGAGAACCTTCTAAAAGGTTCTTTCACTTGCCTGATATTATAACACTTCTAAGGAAAATTATAGAATTTTGAAAATTTTCGGACAGGAATTATTGGACGGCCTGGTACTTGAAGAAATACTTATAGATTTTCATAATCAGCAGACATAAATTAACATTTTGATGATTTGAACGCGCAATCTCCTTCTCGTGAGATCGCGCTGTTCACGAACTCGTTCTGGATTTCGCTAGCTGGATCCGATCGAGAAAACATTCACATGGCTACACTAGCTGCTGTGTTGCTTTTACCGCTAACAGCCTTCGCACAGCAGCTTCCGCCTCAAATTCAAGGTGATTTTGAATGTTTACATCCTGCAAATGACGCCCAATCAATCAGCTTTGTCGACTTACTTCAATCTGTATATTGTTTTTTTATATGATAGTTCTTTTTTTCTTTGTTTTTTTTTCTCTCAAATAAGTTCGGCCTACTCAGCACAACTGCAACCATCGGACACTAGTGGCGATGACGACAGCGGTAGCGACAGCGACGAGCATTTTGAACGAGAAATCCTAGTCATTGCAAATCACTTTCCCAAGGATTTGAACTTTTTCTGCAATCCTAGGTAAATTCGCCAAGTACATATGTTAGTCACCATATAGTCAATTTCAGCTTGAGTCACTTGCTTAAGGGGTCGTCTATACTTGCGCCACTGAGCGGCGCGGCAACGTGTAATCTTACGATATTGATCACGCGGCGCCGCACGACACCCTTCGCGGCGCCGCTCGGCGACGGAAGTATAAACGACCCCTAGAAAACCAGATTTTTTTTGAATTTCAACAATAATCTGCAGAAATGAGTTGATGCGTGATCGCATTTGTTACGGACAACTGGACGCTTACGCATTGGCTTGTGCCGAAGACACTCCACCCTTGTTTCTCGTGCCTTTCTGTCTTGCTTTCAAGGTATGGTCAGCCTCTATTTCGTAACCAATTTTCTTGAGCTTTATAGCGTGCATGTGCTCACATGTACTGCGTTTCCTTCTCTTCCACACTCTCTCGCTGTATCTCTCTTCGCTCCGCTCCGCTTCTATTCGAATATTCGACATTTTTTCGAGTACTCGAATTCGAGCAATGTTCGAATATCGGTGTGAGAGCGAATAGTCGGACTCGAATAATTTTCTAACGTTTATTGATCAAATGCATCATGCGTTGTTGTTTTATTACACGTATGCAGGTCATCATACGTCCAAGAATAAATAAAAATAAATAAATAAATAAATTTAAAAAATAAACAAATAATAAATAAATAAATAAATAAAATAAATAAATGAATAAATAAATAAATAAATAAACAAATAAATGAATGAATGAATAAATAAATAAATAAATAAATAAATAAATAAATAAATAAATAAATAAATAAATAATTAAATAAATAAATAACTAAATAAATAAATAATCAAATAAATGAATAAAAGTAAAAAAGGGAAAGGATAAAGTTCAAGGCGTATATCAACCTTCTGGAGATGCGCCGCACATTCGACTTCCATTCAGAATCGTAGAAACTTTTGAATGTGTATAGGGCCTATTCAATGACTCGATGGGGTCAGCCGATGTTCAAATCAGTGTTTTTGTCCTCCCAGACAAGTATGGTTCCAATTTACCGACCCCGAAGGGATAGAAGGCTTGGTTGACCTTGGGAGAGGACCGATCACTTCACCGTAAGCGCGACAGCGACGTCTCTTGCCACTGCCCCACACTCGCCAGAAATAAATAGAAAAATAAATGAATAAATAAATAAATGAATAAATAAAAATAAACAAATGAAATAAATAATTAAATAAATAAATAAATGAATAAATAAATAAATAAATAAATAAATAAATAAATAAATAAATAAATAAATAAATAAATAAATAAATAAATAAATAAATAAATAAATAAAAAATAAATAAATAAATAATATTCGAATATCGGGGTCGGAGTGGACCTATATTAGTCGAATACGAGTAAGTCGAATACCTGAGTTGCCGGAATAAGCGGATTTGAATAATACTCGCCTCTTTTGAATATTCGAATAAAATTTCGGGTATATATTCGAATAGTCGAACTCGAATAATTGTTTAACGTTTATTGATGGAATGTATCATCCATCACGCATCACTGATTTGTGCCGTTGTTCTATTTTACACATACGCAGTTCACCCTACGTCCATAAATAAATAAATAAGTAATTAAATAAATGAATAAGTAAATAAATAAATAATTAAATAAGTAAATAAATGAATAAATAAAATAAATAATTGAATAAATAAACAAATAAATAAATAAATAAATAAATAAATAAATAAATAAATAAATAAATAAATAAATAAATAAATAAATAAATAAATAAATAAATAAATAAATAATATTCGAATATCAGGGTGGACCTATTAGTCGATTACGAGTAATTCGAATATCTGAGTTGCCATAATAATCGGATTTGAATAATGCTCGCCTTTTTTGAACATTCGCATATTCGAATAAAAATTCGAGTATATATTCGCACACGTATACTTGGTCCCCACAGTGCTTTTTTTCGCGAATTGGAGT
The DNA here is from genome assembly GCA_029168955.1 of Aplectana chamaeleonis. Classification (NCBI taxonomy): domain Eukaryota; kingdom Metazoa; phylum Nematoda; class Chromadorea; order Rhabditida; family Cosmocercidae; genus Aplectana; species Aplectana chamaeleonis. Next base: position 312,166 of record JAPDOI010000526.1, read on the forward strand.
GCTGAATCTACTATTTTTGTTCACTAAACTGTTTTCATGATTTTGTGAATCGCGGGAATAGTATATATTCGAGGATATATATTATTCATTCTTTGTGGACTCATCCACTCTACTTTCTTGTTGCTCCTTTTCTGTTAGTGCATTTCTGTCCATAAAACCACTTAAAATTGAAAGAACTCGTCTTTGATAGGATGAATGTTCAGATTAATAGACATTCTATCATTCGGATTCCGAATATCCATTCGTTTTATTCGAAAAGTCGAAATTACTCTGAAAAAAATTTGTTCGGGAAAAAAAAGCTGCCGACTTCAATCAAAATTTATTCCGTCGATCAAATTTTTAAGCAGAAGAACATGTATAACAGGAGCGATAGCTTTTGTAGCAACTCCTAGACAGTCACCCTGTGACGTATATGCCATGGATGAACGCGCAAGGAGTGCCATTTGTTGTACACCTCTCTTTGGGCCTCAGGCCAAAGCGACCTGAGGCTATTGCGAGAGGGGCATCGCGTCGAACAGAGAAGGAGCACAGCAAGGGCAGAAGAATGTGCAGCGTAACACGCGCGAGTTTGCTAGCCTCGTTCAATGTGGGGCTGCCTCCTATTCCACCGAAATTCATCCGAAATGTCTGGAATGTTTTTGTATCACCAACGTCATCCCTTTCTCAAAATTTTCTCAACTTTTGAGCTCCACAATAACAATTAATAATAAAAAGTTTACGCCAAAATGTGAAAGTGGAATATCCGTAAAGATTTGGACTGTTGAGGACGATGTTTGTGAGCAAAAGATAAGGCACATTTAACTTCGAGTCCCACCTGTAATAAATCTCATGTGAAAATTGAAATGTATTGCAACCAATGTATATATTGGGTTGGCAACTAAGTAATTATGGATTTTTTTAGAAAACAAAAGACAATTTTTCATGGAACGAAATAACTTCATTCTGTAATGTATTGCCCATTTCGAGCAATGACCTTGTGCCATCTTTCAGGCAGCATCATAATTCCACGTTCATGAAAACTTCTGGTTTTTATCAGCAAAAAAAGCTGAACTAGGTACGATTTGACATCATTATCATTATTGAAATTGTTACCATTCAAGGAGTTCTGCGAAGATCAAAATAAAAAGTATTCAGATGGTGCAAGGTCAGGTCTATATGGTGGATGTGGCAAAACATCCAAACCAAGTGAAGAATTAACAAATCGAAAGTGTTGTATTTCATCATGACAATACAAGGCCACACACATCTTGAGTCACTCGGCAAAAATTATTGGAGCTTGGCAGGGATGTTTTGCCACATCCACCGTATAGTCCTGATCTTTCACCATCTGATTACTTTTTATTTTGATCTTTGCAAAACTCCTTGAATGGTAAGAATTTCAATAATGATAATGATGTCAAATCGTACCTGGTTCAGTTTTTTGCTGATAAAAACCAAAAGTTTTATGAAAGTGGAATTATGATGCTGTCTGAAAGATAAAAAAAGGTCAGTGCTCAAAATGGGCAATACATTAAAGAATAAAGTTATTTCGCTTCATCATGAAAAAATTGCCTTTATTTTCTAAAAAAATCCGTAGTTGATAACCCATTAGTTTCTATACCGTCTCCCGAGCAGGGATGTGCGGAATTTTCCGTTCTCTGTTTTCTGGTCATTTTGCCTTTCTGTGTATGGTGTTTGTTGTATTCTGAGAGACTCGATTTCCAGTTCTCTGTTTTTTTCGATTTTTTTCTTGAAAACTTCCTCAAATCTCTGCTCCAGAGGTATGTATCACCCCGTGACAGATATACGTGAGACCGTACAGACAACAATATCAAGATCTTTGTAAGAGATTCTCACGGGAAGATGACAGCGCTTTCACACTCTGCGGCCTCTTTTTTTTATGACTTCAAAAAATATACTCATACGAAATCAACGGATTGAATGGTAAACTATTGGGTTGATGCATAAATATGGAACGTTTTTGATAACGCGTTTTTTTTAGTAAAAATAATCGTCTCGTCTTCAATATTTATATAAAAATAATCCTCAATATTTAGTTTAAAAAATGCGTCTCGAATACCACACTCATCTCCGATAACAGACGAGGTCTCCGATAACGAAGGTTTTGTTAAATAATGTTTGCTAAAAAACGTTCCATAATTATGTATTTTTTTATTCATGAGGTCGAGAGTCAACACAACTTCAGATAAAACCAGTTGATGCACGAAAAACGTGAAGTACATACATGTTAGCCTGCAATGTTATATTATGTTATATGTCTTCATTTTACATTTCAATATATTATGGTATGTTATGTTGTAATATAATGTAATGTAATGTTATGTTATGTTGTTATGTTATGTTATGTTATGTTATGTTATGTTATGTTATGTTATGTTATGTTATGTTATGTTATGTTATGTTATGCTATGTGATGTTATGTTATGTTATGTTATGTTATGTTATGTTATGCTATGTGATGTTATGTTATGTTATGTTATGTTATGTTATGTTATGTTATGTTATGTTATGTTATGTTATGTTACGTTACGTTATGTTATGTTATGTTATGTTACGTTATGTTATGTTATGTTATGTTATGTTACGTTACGTTATGTTATGTTATGTTATGTTATGTTATGTTATGTTATGTTATGTTATGTTATGTTATGTTATGTTATGTTATGTTATGTTATGTTATGATCATGGGTGGACAGTTTTATTCGGACAGACTATATGTTGTTTTTTCAGCATCAATGCAGCCGCGTAAACTACCCGGCCGAAGACTGGTGTGTGCGGGAATTCGATCGTTACGACAATTACTGCACTCGTTCGAAGAAAAGTAAATGCAAGTCCTGTACGCATGATCTCAGCTGCTACTGCGAGCCATACGACTGTTTGTGGAGACGGCAAGTATCCAAAACATAACATAACATAACATAACATAACATAACATAACATAACATAACTTCTCTTTACTCTTTATAACTCTTCTCTTTATAACATAACATAACATAACATAACATAACATAACATAACATAACATAACATAATATAACATAACATAACATAACATAACATAACATAACATAACATCAATACCCATTACCGACACGCATATATTTGATGATTGAAGGTACGGTTACGAAACTGCTGTCTGGTGTCAGAGGTACGAATTGTTCTGCAACGACAAGGAGCGACGGAGTAAGGCAACCGAACTGATCACTCTAATGGAAAATGCGGTCAGGGTTCATTACAGGTGAGAGTTTAGAAGATATTCTGTACCTAGTAAGGGTAACCAAGAAGCTCTCACTCGGTCCATGTGCCAGCATAGGTGGCTGAAGAGTTTATAGTGAAGGAACACAATCTCAGACAAAAAGTTTGATGCTGGCGATGCCCTGTCCGGGCGGCTGAGAGCAATTATTCGATTTTTTTCGTCGCTAGCTGAAAGTTATTCACACACAGCAGGCCGCAGCTCAGCTCGTGTGGGATACTATTCATCGAGAAGCATGACGGCTCCCCATGTTTCCGTGTGTGTCCCTCTCTGTAAGGCCACCAGTGCATACACAGCTGATGGTCATTACTGGGGGACAAAGGGAGCCAGACGCTCTCTTTCCACTCGGAATCAATCTATTTCGCGGTGGTTATTGGGTCTGGAACAGCTCTGAGTAGGGCGCACGTTCACATTGCTAAAATGGCAAAATTCCAATAAGCCCTGAGGCCGGAGGATGGATCTGCGGTCTGGAATTGCCTTTCTGGAGCAGATCACTACAGCATAGATCGATGAGAACGGCGATCTCCCACCATTTCCTCCATCTCATTGTAAGGCCAGAAATTTCGTATTTGACCACATTTAATGTAGCGAAATTTCCCCTAGAGTTTTACCAAATGGGGCATAAAGTTCACTGGTTCTGTGAATTCTTCGCTTCAAGGTCAGACTTGATGCCCCTGAGTTTCTGCGCTTCTAGTGAGTGTTTCCATGTTGAAATCTAGCCACTCATCGACAGAGTAATCGCACGTGTTCGATTCTGTGTACCACCTCTTCCGTCCACTATGAAAACCGAGGAACGAACATGTAAAGAAAGCCGGAAATGTAATGTTCTGCTAGAGGTGCTTTGGTAGTATAATTGGCGTAAGACCGCGGCCGCACCACGACCTGTTTGCGGTGAAGACCTTTTTTATAGTTACGAAGGAGTAAGCGACGCATGGTTGCAATACTAATACTCTGCCAATTCGAGACTTGATGCTTCGGGGAAAGCGGCCTTTATCACGCTCTGTTATCATTAGGCATCAAATTCACCTTTAGCGCCGTCATCAAAGGTTATCCGCGCAAAGGGCGAATTTCTCTGCAAATTCGAGACTTGATGCCTCAGCAAAAGAGACTTGATGCTCATGTACAAGTCGGCATGAAGTCTTAATTTGACGCGTTAAATTCACTGTATGGGTAAATTTGCCGCTAAGATAGGTGAGAATGAGGTGAATATCCCGTGAAAAATGGTGCGAACTGGCAGCGAGAGAGGGCCCAAATTATCCCGAAAATGAGGTGAAATTACCTCGAAAAATGGGTGAGTTTACCTCGAAAATTTCTCGAATGTGAAGGTCCACAGCGCAAGAAGCCCCGCCTTGTTCGCAACAGGGGCGTAATCTTCACCGAGGTCTGAAGTGAGGAGCCACCCTCTGCGGACCGCGGCGTAACTCAGCCCCCACATCCCCGCCGTGAGGATACCCACTGTATTCTCTCAGCAGCCAAAATTATGCTGGCCTCCGGAGAGTGACCCGAGGTCACCCTTCAGGGCCGGCATCAGAATGCCGAATGAGGACTCTAGTGAGATGAGGCGGCTTTTATACCGGCTGTGCTCATGGTAAACACTCGATACGCGATCAATCGTTTTATCATGTTTTCGCTGAGATGTTTTCACTTGTTTAGAAATTTCTGAGATGCCAGCAACGGCGGTAATTTCACCCTTTGCGCTGATTGATATCCAGTCGCTCAACACCTGATATGCATTACCATGTTAGCGCTGGCGGTATTTTCACGCTTTGCGCTGACTGATATCCGACCGCTCAGCAAATTCACCCTTTGCACGGATAAGCTTTGATGACGGCGCTAAAGGTGAATTTGATGCCTTATGATAACAGAGCGTGATAGAGCCCGCTTTCCACGAAGCATCAAGTCTCGAGTTGGCAGAGTTGCTGAGCGGTCGAATATCAGTCAGCGCAAAGAGTGAAAATACCGCCAGCGCTAATATGTTAATGCATATCAGTTGTTGAGCGGCTGGATATCACTTATCGTAAAGGGTGAAATTACCGCCGTTGCTGGTATCTCAGAAATTTCTAAACAAGTGAAAACATCTCAGCGAAAACATGATAAAACGATTGATCACGTCTCGATGTGTTTACCATGAGCACAGCCGGTATAAAAGCCGCCTCATCTCACTAGAGTCCTCATTCGGCATTCTGATGCCGGCCCTGAAGGGTGACCTCGGCTCACTCTCCGGAGGCCAGCATAATTTTGGCTGCTGGGAGAATACAGTGGGTATCCTCACGGCGGGGGGGGGCGAGTTACGCCGCGGTCAGCAGAGGGTGGCTCCTCACCGTAGACCTCGGTTAAGATTACGCCGATGTTGCGGACAAAGCGGGGCTTCTTGCGCTGTGGACCTTCAAATTCGTGAAATTTTCGAGGTAAACTCACCCATTTTTCGAGGTAATTTCACCTCATTTTCGGGGTAATTTGGGCCCTCTCTCGCTGCCAGTTCGCACCATTTTCACGGGATATTCACCTCATTCTCACCTATCCTAGCTGCAAATTCACCCATACAGTGAATTTAACGCGGCAAATTAAGACTTCATGCCGACTTGTACATGAGCATCAAGTCTCTTTTGCTGAGGCATCAAGTCTCGAATTGGCAGAGTAGTAAGAAGATCTCTACTTTAAAAAGGGCCAGTATTTGGAGGCAGTCCATCAATAGACTGAAGAACGACGACTTGTTGAGAATTCATCCATCCATCGAGCCGCTATTTTCGAAAATCTGGTAGGGGTGTGGCTCGTGGTGGTGAGCGAAGGGGGTCGGACCTGTGGTGGTCGCTTATATCTCGCTTATTTGAAGGAACTGAGATCTCGCGCTTGGCAAATGTTATACAGGAGGGGTCTACTACTCGATTAAATGAAAATCTAAAAATTCATATCTGAGGGCGTACTGTGCCTTTAGGGGAACATCTCTTGTTCTCTCTCTCTCTCTCCCCCCCCCAAATCAAGTGTTTCAAACGTCCTTCATGGTGATTCATTCGAGGAGAGCCCCCTTCAGAGGGGACGTCTCATCAATTGGCGGAAGTGTTTTCTGGTTGCTAATGGAGGGAACTTCAAATCTCAATGCCTTTGAACTTCTGACTCTGTGACCCGCTCTCTCAAGCTTCCCAACAGCATTCCATCCATAAGTCCAGCAAACGTTCCCGGAAAATTCGTCACTGTTGCAGCTTGAAATCGAGCATATTTACACTTGGAGTTCCGTTTGGCCCATTAAGATCAACATAGCTCTCTTCACTAGATCGACTAGTCCGCCGAACTGTTGAAAGCAATGTATTAAGCCACGGTCTCCAACAGTTCGGCTGGGTCATTTTTGTTATCCTTGCTGCGACATACGCTCACAGCTGTCCAGCACTCCTGCTTTTCCGTTGAATCAAAATATGTATTCACATCATCCCAGTCTTGAATATGCCCGCGTGGGATACGGGACATCCATCGAATCGCCATGTATCAACAGCTGCACAAGTTTTCACGTGTAAGCCCCTCACTCGAAGGCCATCGGCTACTGGAATAGCCGGTGGCTATGGAACAGGGGTAAAGGAAGCCAGACTCTCTCTTTCCACACTAGAACAATCTATTCCAGGGTGGTTATAGGGTCTGGAAAAGTTTAGCACCGGTAGCATGAGGAACGATTTGGCTCAAACGATATAAGATGCAAAAAACACGCCCAAAACCGCATTGTTCGCGAGGTTTTGCGGACAACTTTGGTCATAAGACATCATCTAGGGCATATAATAGGTTAATGCGAAAGTTTCCGGACTTTTCAAAACTTTGAATAAAAAACATTTATTTCAAGAACAAACAAGACTCACCCTACAAAATAATTTCCATCACATTCAAGGGTCCTTCGCCATCGATTGGACAGGTCATGAATTCCCGACGCATGGAGCTCTGGCTGATTGACGAAGTCGAAGTATTCTGCTAAGAAGATTTTGACTTCGCCATCGTTAGTGAACTGTTTTCCATCCAGGAAGTGCCGCATAGAGCGGAACAGATGGTAGTCGGAAGGGGCCAGATCTGGGCTATATGGAGGGTGAGGAAGACCTTCCCAGCGCAGGTCCAGCAGTTTATGTTCGCCTTCTTCACGACAGTGCTCGGCCACACTCGGATCTCGGATAAGGGGCCAAATAGAGCCTCGCCGTTGAAAGGCGCGGCAACATGCAATGGAGGAGTATCCATCATGCGGCGCCGCACGATCGATCCTCCTCCATAGCATGCTGCCGCGCCTTTCAGCGGAGGGACTCTATTCGGCCTATAACCCGACAGAAACTGCTGGACTTGGGCTGGGAAGTTCTTCGTCACCCTCCATATAGCCCAGATCTTGCCCCTTCCCACTACTATCTGTTCCGCTCGATGCAGCACTTCCTGGATGGAAAACAGTTCACTAACTATGATGAAGGTAAAATGGCTTTAGAAGAATACTTCGACTCGAAACAGCCAGTGTTCTGCGCTTCGGGAATTCATGATCTGCCCAATCGGTGGCGAAGGATCCTTGAATGTAGTGGAAATTATATGGCCTGGTGAGCCTTGTTGGTTTTTGAAATAAATGTTTTTTATTCAAAGTCGTGCAAAGTCCATAAACATTTACATCAACCAAATCATTGTTTGGACCCCACCTAACAGCTTATTTATTTGCTGCAGATGCATGCACTTATTCAACCTGCCCAAAGTGATTTGCGACCCATTTCGGCGACAGTTCGACTACAATCGGTGTACGAAGGTCAGTCGTAGTTTTGTACATATTTTGGGAATTACGACTGGACATCTCGTCTTTTTCACAATTTCCATTGTTCTGAGCATATATTCCCTTTCAGTTCTTGTTCGACTGCGAATTGATTTCGGAGTGGCCCGAAATTGAGCAGGAATCAGCCGAGAAGGAGGTGTCAGGTGAGAAAAACGGAAACGGCCAGCCAGGTCAGTCCAGCCCAGTTCATTAACATTTCATTAAATTTTAGTTGAGCTGACTTAGAAGATCGTTTATTGATTTAGCGAAATGTTTTTAGAAGCACCTCCGACAAAAATCCTGACACCAACACCTGAAGATCAGAAATTGGCTGCAAAGATTGCTGAAGAGGAACAGGCACTTGATCGTCTGTTGAAGGAAAAAGAAAAAGAGGAAAGCAAAGGAAAGGTTTCTTTCTTAATTTTCTATGCTAATATTTTACAACAAGGAAAAGTTGAGAATTGAAGACTGCACTTCTCTATTTTTAATTTAGCAAGGAAAGAAGCCAATGGAAGCAGAAATCAGCTCCAACTCGACTATGAATACGACCTCAACGACAGCTCCAGTTACGGATCTGAAACTCCAGGAGCCGAAATCAAACTCGACGAATCCAGTCAAGAATCCATTTGCTCTTGTTCAGCTTGCTGCCTCATAGACAGAGTTCACCTGGGGCGGCATGCATGAATGCTTATGAGGTGGTGAGGGAGCCGCTCCGCGCTCTACAAGCGAAGCGTCGAGCCAGAAGTGACTCGAAGAACATGCCGTCCCCTTTGTGTAAGAACGCAACCTCACCACGCACGGTGAACTCTCCGCCTAACTATTTTTGTTTTAAATTTTAATCGCGCTTAACTTCGGTCCTTTTTTAATTTTTTCTTCATAGTTAATTATTTTTTGCATAATTTTACCGTTTTGCTCTAATATTTCACAGAAATGAAGCCGTTCTAGATAAGGACCAAAATAAAAAAAAACAGCTTTTAGGCGTGGTGTTTGCTGTGCCTAGAGAGTTTGCGTCCCAAAGTTAAGCAGACGTCATGTTTTTCGGGTCACCTCTGTCTCGACGCTTCGCACGGAGGACGCGGAGCGGCTCCCTGACCTTCTTCGCAGCGTTCGTTCGTGCCGCCCCTGGATGAGAATGTCAGGCGGCGTTGCCATCGGTGGAGCAATGCGATGCTAACCTCGCTCTCCTCTGAGACATCCGTGTAACTCTGCAATACTGCCTATACCTGTGCATGCTGATTCTATCACTCGAGATGTCATCGTCCCTTCATACAAATAGCCCTCGCATTCATTTTAGTCACGAATAATTTGCTATTATGCCAGTGCTTCTGAAACGAGGTTCTCTATTGTGTGGTACTACTATCAAATCAAAGTAGTATTGCGCGTCCACATCATTTCATTTTTGTTAGTGCTTACTCGTTTGTGCTGATAATGAAAACGAAAACTCTAAAGCCTCTTTCACACTTGCCCGACTGACGTCGGACGACTCGATATCGAATGTGTAATATCTATCTACCCTACCCTACCCATCTTATCTATCTTCACTTATCAAATCCGATAACGAGTCGTCCGACGTTGGCCGGCAAACTATGAAAGGGGCATTAGGGGCCGAATAGAGTTCCGCAGCTGAAAGGCGCGGCAGCATGCAATGAAGGAGTGTCGATCATGCGGCGGCGCTCGATCGATTCGCCTCCATTGCATGCTGCCGCGCCCTCCTATTCGGCCCCTTAGGCTGCGTCCATACGCTGCTAGGGCGCGCGATTACGCAAAACCGATGATCATCGAGGGCACACGATTTGTTTTCTGCTCTCGCGCGCTCTCGCCCACAATCCGCGAGAGAATCAGCAACTTTTAAGCCATTTGCTTTATCGCCCCGACACTCTGAACACTTCCCTTGTTAGTTTCTTTTTTTTTGGCTATGCTTGGGAAAAAATCTATCGATTTTTAGTAGAGTTTAGTAGACATTTGATCGAGTGGGCACATCTGTTATATGCTCCTTTCAGGCCCTGACGACGGTGATCATGCCGACCGAAGCGTGCGTAAGGCAGCGTCCATACGTGGCGAGAGCGGGCGTTCCCGATGTTGTTCGCCTCTCGACGCTCCTCAACGATGGAGCAGCCCGTGCACGCAAATGAACACAGGCAAACACCCCCTACCTTTTGTTGATTCGATTGAAAACGTTTGATCGGGTGATCAACCGCTCGAGTCGTCACAACGGCGGATGATTTCGACTTCCGTGGTGGGATTGTGGAAAACAAGGGCAGTAGTTTCGCTACGAGTTTAATGTCACCTGCTTTAGTGAGAAAGCAGTGAGCTTGAAACTTGCTGCTTGCTTCGTGGTGCTGGCGTTAGCGAGCGAGAGCAAGCGGGCGAGGGCGCGCGAGAAGGAGCCCCTGTGAGCGGCTAGCGAATCGTGTGCCCACAGTGACCATAGATTTTGCGTAATCGCACGCTCTCGCCATGTATGGACGGAGCCTAAGGCAGCGTCTAGAGTTCATTCGTGATTAGCCTACGTATCGATCAAGCGACGTCGCGTCGCGTCGTCGCTAGGTGTTCACAGTGGAGAGGCGCGATACATCGAATTTGACGCGCAAATCATAATCGGTCCGCGACCATCGCGTCGCGTTGCAATGCAACGCGACGCGATTGTCGCGGAGCGATTGTCTTCATTTTTTTCTTCCATCATCGGGGACTTATAGGGCGTTTTTGATTTTCTCAAGCCTTTTCAAAGACTAGGTTGATTGAAATTGTCATGGGTTATTGTATTGTTCTCAGATGATACTGGAAACAGTTTTGTCTGCATATTAAAGGACAGTGTGATGAGGGTGATGGTTTCAAAGAGTTGGCGAGCTATAAAGTTTTTTTACGGTTTACAAACGACATATTCAGTCTCATTTTACCAAATCATCGCTATTTTGTACTATCAACTTCGAAAAAAATTCTAAGCATCATTCGCTCCCGATGTCTTTTTGATTGTTCGTCATCAAAGAAGCAAGTTGTCGCAACGAAAACAAAAATGTGCCATAATAATACAGATAAAAGATAAGGAAAAGTACATTACACTTAAAGTCACTGTTCGCGATAAAAATCGCTGTTCTGTTTTTTTGCCTATCTTGAAACCGGTCCCATTCTGATTCCATTGATGCTTCTGGAATCGTACAAGACCTTCTGGGAATGGAGTTATGGTCCCTCAAAAATTCAGCTAGGGAAAATGGTGGACGAGTTGTCCGAGGCTTGTAACTTCCGTCTTTTGCAGCCAATGTATGCGAGCTGACCTGAGTAAGGAGAGAAGTTGAGAATGAAGGGAAGAACGGGGCTTTTGATCGGAAACCATCGCTCAACTCACGATTTAGAGTGTTCCTTTGTTCACGTCGAGGGGCGGAAAGGGGTGGGACTTGCCCACAGCGGCGGGGCTCGCCCACTTTTCTAAGCCGTTTTACGGTTCCTGGGTAGCTTTTCGTTCCGTTTTTTCGACGCTGGTATGCTTCTGAGAGCCACGAGAAGCGTTTGTCTTGTAAAATTCGAGGATGAAGTTTATCGCGAACAGTGCCTTTAAAGGCAGTGGTCGCGATCAAATATGCTTGTCGTCTTTTCCTCTCCAAATCCTTTCCTGGGTCTCGAGTAGTAGGACCTATAAGAAAAAATCGCGAAAAAACCACTGTTTTGGGCCGAATTTGAAACCTGAACTTTCTTGCCTTTTGATGGTGGACGAGCCCTCTCCACATCATCGGCATCGATGACCTCTTCTATCAAGAACATCAGCTAGCTTGAAATTGAATGTCAATCAATGCACCTTCGAATTTATGTACACATCTAGTCAAAAACATTGACTGAAGTGATGCTTTCATTATTCAACTGTTTTTATTCGTTAAATTTGCATTTATTTCGTCCTCTGAATGTCGATGATTTTTGACTGCTCGGCATGAGACTGCGATCTGTTTCGTCATCGCTGTGCACGTGTGCACGAACTAGCTTCTTTGGGTCCTAGAAACTCTATTTGTAGACCGTTTTTCACCGCGCTACCTTTAAAGTTTTTCAGCTGTTTTTGATCTAAGCTGATTTTCGTAGTTTTTTCGATAACGTTTTTCATCGTGACCACTGCCTTTAAATAGACAGAATAAGATCTAATATTGGGTTTTGCTTCATTTTGCTTGGGTACGGAAATTGCAGAAATTACGCTATTGCTCGTAGTCGTCTAGCGTTCGCGCGTCGCTCACACCTTGATTTCCGCGCGACGCGATTTTTGCGTCGCGCTGACATGTGCCATCGCGTCGCGCCGCGAAAACTCTGAATGCCGCCTAAGCCATTAAACCATCTATTAACATAGTGGTCAAGTTCAACAACACAACTGATTCATAATGCCGAGGTTCATGGAGAGTGGGGCATAGAAAATAATGTGAAAGTTGCACGTTTTTGCTAGAACGATAAGATGTAACGGGGACGAACAATGCCACAACACATGTCAAGTTGTGAAAACGACTAATAAAAGAAGAAAGGAAGGAAGAGGAAGTGCAACAGCATGCTTTCGTCGGGAACGGCTACCTTTTTCCTTTCGCTTTTCGGATTCCAATGGACACACTCCTAGAACATAATCATGAACAAACTACGCACGAGGTGGAAAGACACTAGGAATACTCTGACATTCGCTTGGGAGTCGCCTCGTAGGGCGGGGACGGTTTCGCTCACTTTTTCCGGCTGCTCTACATTTCTCCCACGTCGCGCCGAAGGCATCGCCGACAAAAGTGGGAAAAAGGTGGTGAAAATGTGAGGCGACTTCCAGGAAAAAGTTCCCCCAGCTCGCGCCTTCTTTTCCATTGCCACTCCCAATGAAAAACGATCGATTTGGCTCATAGCTAATTCTTCCATCACCAGCCGTCAACCAGTACCTCTTTCTCTGTTCTGATTTCTCTTTTTCTCATTTTCGTTCTCTTTTCTCTTCTGGTTATCGTCTGACAATTTTCGTGATAACTGTGGTTGATATGTGGGTGTTATAGTTGTAGAATCTTAAAAAAAACAATGTCGAACATACGAATTTTGAAAAATTTTCGGTCGAAACATTTTCGAACGAACGAAAAATGAAAAAAACTCGTTCGAGAAAACAATCGATCGAAAGAAATTTGAGAAAAATCGTTCGACGAAATTTTGAACGAACGAAAAGTCAAAAAATTGTTGTTGGAAAATGGAAAAATTTCGGTCGAAAGAACGAATTTTGAAACTAATGGAAATTTTGATTTTCTCGAGACTCGTTCGAAATTTCGGATTTTTTTTCAAATTTTGTTCGAAGTTTAGGATTAATTTCAAAACTCATTCGAAATTTCGGATTTTTTCGGAACGAGACTCATCGCCTTATTTAAAACGCTCACTCAGAGAATGAATATTTCACACGTGTTCGATATGTACTCAAGTCTCGAGCATGTATAGTCTTTCTCCTTTATTTCAAGCAATTCCAAGTTATGTTTTTTGGACCTATCATGTCGAAGCCTCCTCATCAGTGTTATATTTTGCCATGAACGATCGTTCCACTTCTTGCTCCGTTTGAACTCATGTGAGCGAGGAAAATTTCGTATTTCCCGGTCCCACTCTGACAGAAATTGCCGCTGCGGCTCCGCTATAGTGCCGCAGCGGCTCCGGGAGAGTATCTGATATGAAGTTATTCAAGAATTGTAATACAACTAGGGGGGTTTAAAGACAAAAATACGCACATGCTGTCGTAACGTCCTCTGTCAGATAGGGACAGAGGTTACCGCCGATTTTGCGCTCAAGGGAGTACGAAATGTACCTCAAACTTGGGTCATTGAACTGGCGACAATTTCGTATTACCAGATTGGACAGTATATCGTACTCCACTCGGGTTCGCTGCTGCATTCTCGTGGAGCCGGCGCGGTTCTAACGCGAAGCCGCTGCGGTACTGTCGCGGCGATGTCGAGGCTCAAGTGCCTGATCACGGAGTCGCTAAGAACTGTCGCAGAACTATTGCGGCACAGTCGAGGGTCGCTGTACTTTCCCGGCACTGACGCGGCAAATGCTCTCAGAGCAGGCCTAACTTATTAGAGCAGGCAAGTTGTTCGCTCACGCCCACGACAACTCGTTCCGAGGAATAACGAAACAGCGTAACCTAGCGTTCGAGAACGTTCTTGCCCTCTATAGTGGAAAAAAATTTTGAAAGGGCCCATAAGCAACCTTCAACTGTAGAGGAAAGTCAGTATGAACACACTGTACAATCGAATTTATGTCTCTCACCAAGATCGTTTTTGAAATTTTTTTTTTGCATTTGCAGACCTCTTCACCGTAATTTTTAAAGATTTCTCTGCATGTGGAGTTGGTGCCGTATCTGTTTTCCATGTTGTTTGACGGCCGCATCGAAATTCTATGAAAAAGTGGCAGATGACTGGTGAGAATTGGTGACGGATTCCCCTCTTCGATTTCTTCCAGCCTCATAACCCTACGTTTTTGACGCTCCAAAGTTTACCGGTGTGGTCAACTCATTGATGAGATTGAGCCTCAAAAATGGGAACTGGTTTCCAGCGCGAGCGATGTCTTCAAAGGAAAGCATGGAATAGCCGAGAGTTTCGCCTAGTGAATAAGTTAGCAGCCTCGTGTTTTTGTTAAATTTGGTGCGCATATGTTGTTTTTATATTTTTGCATTCCGATTTCTTTGTTTTGGCTGTTATATCTCAGCATCATAAAATTCTACCGGCGTACACCGTAGTCCGATTGCCACCCACATGCGGAAATTTTGAAAAAAAGATGTGATGTGCTGAATTTATCAAAAAAAAAACAAAAGATTTTTTTGTACCAGGTTGCAATTACATAGGAAACCGGTTCTAGTTGTTAGTTTTCCTTATTATAGTTGCGTATTCCCAAACGGTTTTCTCTACACCGGTTTTTTGGCTATAAAATCCTCATACTGACGGTCTGAATGTCTTTGCATCTAGTTCCTTTTCTGTTAATATTATGGTTATTCGAGTTGTTATCTCTTTTGTTTTTAACTAATTAGCTGTTATCCGCCATAATCCTTCACCCCATAGCTGTGTGACTTCTTTCGCTGTTCTGATCTTGAATGTGGTCTTTTTTGCTCCAAAGGGGTTGTATCCTCTGTTTCCGAGTGAAATTTATTTCCTTTCAGCGCGTGCGTCTGCGCGCGTAGGCTCTGTTTCCCCACACTTTCTCGTTGTCTCTTCCCTCGCTCCGCACAAGCGCGCGAGGAAACAGAGTAATTTTGGCTCGGAACCAGAGGGTAAGAATCTACTATTCTCTTATCATTTTGTTTAAGATAAACAATTGTACTATGGTATGTTAGTTATAGTTTTTATATAATTTCTTTGTTAGTTATATTATTCTTTGAATTTCTTTGTTTGTTGTTTGTTTATTTGTCATAGTTTTTTATAGAATTGTTATAGTTTTTAGGCTGTTTTGATATCACTTGTTGCTCTCGTAGCGACTTCCTCGCTGCTGTACTACTTGTAGTATTTCTTTTTGATCAATAAACAATGATCTACAATGAATTTTCCACTGTGAGAGAAATGCGAAGCGATATGAGCATAAGATAATGGAAAAATCTACGATTTCAAGACAGAAATCGCAATGTGAGAAGAATGTGGGGCGAGAGTGAGGCGAGACGGCTTCTCATCGGGCTGTCACTAGAGTCGCTCACATTTTTCCTAGCTGGGGCTAAAATTTCACCGTAATGAGGCTACGCCGAAGTCAATTTGGCGGGAGTTGCCTCGATGTCACGAGGCAACTCTTACTTTTCATCGAGGCAACTCCCAAGCGAATGTCAGAGTATCTATGTATTATCGGCACCTGACTTTTCACAAATCCAGTCCAGAGATGCACGAACGTCGGTGTAAAAAGCAATGCCTTTGTATACAGTAAAGGGGTATGCCAAAGTTGTGGTCTGCATTTGGATAAAATCTGGAAGTGAAAGTGTCACTACATACTCGGTTTGAAACCCTATCTAGCCTCAAGAAGCTCAGATGGATGCGTCAAGTTTGCGTAAGATCAAGGTTCAAGGTCAATGGCCAGTTGAGTCCAAAGCTTCGGAAAACCGACAGCTAAACCTCACAAAGGAACCACAATAAGTCATAGTGACCATTCCAAATGAAATTTACTTTTCTAGAACCTATTTCGGACGAAAAGTCCGAATATGCCCATCGCAGCTGCCTAGACCCACTCTGAAAAAAGTTATAGGCATTTTTTCTTTGATTTTCGTTCTTATTGTACCCTCCAAAAAGCTCGATATTTTCAAGAGAATCCGGAAATGGACCTCAGAATCGTGTTCAGCGCCCGAAACTACCCCACTAAGCAAAGTTAGGTTGAAGGAACATTTTCCAAACTTTGCGCAGACTAAGGCCCTAGTTATGCACCAGCGGAATGAAAACGTCTCGCGATGACATTGCCACCGCATGCTGCGTGAATTAGGGACTCGTCTGCAATGTTGCGTCTCTGGCGTCTCTGACGCAATACTGCAGACAAGATTTTTTCAGGCGTTTCAAATGGTATTTTATCGTTTTTTTTTTCGCTTCTGACACTTTTTACCTACAGAATATCACTAATAATCAATTCCTCTCGTCATTACAGTGCTCGTTATGTCGTTTTGGTGATGTTTTAACAATTTTAAATCTGAAAAATAATCAGCTGGTGGAAATTGGCAAATTTCCAACAGGGCAGGTCCCGCAAGGATACAGTTTACGGTGCCGCGGCGTGTACAAACTGCTCTGTGCGGCCTTCCGGCGCGTTTTTCTGCGACTACTGTTCCTTTTGACATGCCTGGGCACAGTTAGGGAGCATATAAGTGATAGTTGTCTTGCTATTTCCGCAGCTTCCCGCCGGTGTATAGCTAGGGCCTAATAGCGTTTTGGACTTGTACGGATTTTCGGTTGGGCGTTTATTTATACCAATTAGAGAGCTCTCGAAGCGTTTCGGAAAAATATTCCAGATTTGACTGAAAATTCGATCTGGGGTGTTATTTGGGGTGCTGATCACGAATCTGAGGTTCATTTATCGATTTTCTCAAGTTTTCGACTGTATTCGTTCACAGATTCCCACCGGGGGAGAATTTGATGGCAAATCGCGACTTGTGCCCTTACCTTGCCGCGAAGCTTTAAAACCCGCTCATAACTTTTTTCAGAGTGGGTCTAGGCAGCTGCGATGGGCATATTCGGACTTTTCGTCCGAAAGTGGTTCTGGAAAAGTACATTTCATTTGGAATGGTCACTATGACTTATTGTGGTCCCCTTGTCAGATTCTCAATCAGCATCCCAAAACACGTCGAAGGGAATTTTTAATCAAATGTGGAACATTTTCCCTAAACGCTAACGGAACCACCTGCTATATATGAGTGGACGCTAAACCAGCAATGGAGACAAGCGGAAAACGCTGTTACTCTGTTCAAAGTTTAAAAAATGCGCTTTCACCGGACCTTTGTCCTGGGTGGTTATTTTGGGCGCTGAACACGTTAGCCGTTGAATCGGGGGGGGGGGGGGGGGTTGCGAATGCGCAACGCGGAACTATTGTACATCCAGCTCTCAGGATCAAGCAGCCGTTGTCTAGGATTTCGGCTCTCATTGTCAGAAGCAGAAAAGCGTCAAAGAAGTGGGACGAGAAGCTACCCAGCCGCCTGATCCTGATCCGGCTGGCCGTCCTAGCTAGCTGGAATTCCATCAGAATCCAAGCCCAAGGTGTGAACATGACTTTATTGTAAGAAGACAGGTGAAATTAACCGGAAAAGTGGAGAAATAGCGTCACCCTGGACCAATATTATAAAAATACACATCGAGGTGGTACAATGTGACAGTCGTCGCGAGGCGTCGCCATGTTTCTCAAGTGTTGATATACTTATGCATAGTGCAAAATGATTTTGTTCTCCTATAACTAAAGATCAAATGGGAGCCTTTTCATTGAGAACAAGGGCATGGTGTTGGTCAGCTAAGGAAACATCACCTGAAATGCAGCCTGCTCTGTGTAGGAAAGTCCATACGGACAACAATTTCCGGGCAGACGGAAGTCAATCAACACCGTTTCGACGAACCAATCTGCCTCAAGAATTTTGGGCACGTCAAAGTTTTCTGGAGCATAAACTTCGCTAGGTCTCGCTAGTAGCTTTGCTATTTCGGGTTTGTCATTGTGCGTTGGTGCAAACTGGGTGCAGCTATGTAATAGCATATGGTTACTATAGTTAAGCCCTGGACGAAAAGACCGAATATCGAATAAAATCGAATGACCCCTTTTTTGGCGTCCGATTTTTTAATACCAGGTTGTCCAATAATTCTTGTCCGAAAATTTCACCATTTTCAATTTTTTTCAACTTTATTGAAAAACAAGTCTAATCAACAATATAATCACCACAGTTATCCACAACAGTGGCCCATCGATTGGGCAGGTCGCCGATGCCCTTCGCCCAGAACTCCGGTGGCTGCGACTCGAAGAAGTCCGCGATGTCGGATTTGAGGTTGTCGTATTTGGTGAATTTTCTTCCGGCCAAATGGAGCTTCAGCGGGCGGAACAAGTGGTAGTCGGAGGGGGCGAGGTCCGGGGAATACGGCGGATGGGCAACCGTCTCCCAGCCGAGCGTCGCAAACTTCTGCTGGGTCTCCTCCGCCACGTGGGGGCGCGCGTTGTCGTGCAGCAGGTGGACCGAGGCCCGTCGGGGACGCTTTTCTCGGATGGCGGCGGCTAGTTTCTCGAGCTGATCGGTGAAGATGGAGGCGGTGACCGTCCTGCCTTGCGGGAGCAGCTCGAAGTACAGCATGCGGTGTCCCACCAGCAGCAGAGCATGATCTTCAGCGGGTGCAGGTCGGTTTCGTCGTCGTCGGCGGCTCTTCTCCGCGCGGAATCCAGACGGCACGGCGGGCGACGTTGTCGTAGAGGACCCAGCTTCCATTCCCAGTAACCAGGTCCTCGAGAAACTCCTTGCGATGCGAACGAAGGAGGAGGGACTGACAGACGGCCACGCGGCTCTGCTTGTTGGCGTCCGTCAGACGGTGAGAGATCAAACGGGCCAGAACTTTGTGGTAGCCGAGTAAGTTGAGTCGATTGTGGATGGTGGACTTGCTGCAGCCAAGCGTCGTCGCCAGCTCACGGGTGGTGGCTTCCGGCTTCTCCTTGGTACAGCGACGGACTTCATCATCATCTACCGTAGAAGGCCTCCCGTTGTGCTCCCTGTCCTCGAGGCTCGTGTCGCCGCTCTTGAAACGATTGAACCAGCGGCTGACTGTGCGTTGGGACACTGTATCCTCCTTGCACGCTCGGCAGATGTTGGCGACCGCGGTGCCCGTGTCGTTGCCCAGCAGCCACTCGTAGTACACGAACGTACGAATTCGACCTTGGTCCATTTTAGCTTGTACTGGTAGCTAGACGCGGCGACTGCGCCTTATATACCCCTAGCGTAGAACTTTGGAGAGCCTTCTAGAAGGTTCTTTCACTTGCCTGATATTATAACACTTCTAAGGAAAATTACAGAATTTTGAAAATTTTCGGACAAGAATGATTGGACAACCTGGTATATTCGAATGGCCTTTTTTGAGGTCCGAATTTTGAATAGATTCGAATAAAATCGATTCGAATATATTTGAAAAATTTTTCGAATAATTTCAAAGCGACAAACTGAAAACAGGCCAAGTGAGCTGTCAGTGGATCTTACGCTTCGAAGTTAACTGCAAGCGCACGCGTTACGGTCCGGTGAGTGTCGCGCGCGCGGCGAACGCGGAAAAGCCGCCATCGTTTAGAAGAATTATCAGCACCATATACGGCGGAACGGTCATCGTTAGTGACATAAAAAGAACGCAGCAAAGTAAATAATGCTTCAGGACATGCCAGTTTACATAAAAGCTGAGATGTCGCGTCGCCGCCCCATCCGTCGTGCGCGACGCTCACCGACCGCGACGCAGAACGCACGGGTGAGCAATGTCCGCTCCTCTACCATACGCTCCGATCCAGCGTGAAACCTCGGAACCAAAATTCTGCCCGGACCCTGCCTTCAAGATCAAAAGATCAGCAGTTGCTGATCAACGCCTATAAAATTTATGTTCGCTCAATGTTGGAGTATGGTACCTGACAGGGGTTCAAACTCACCTTCCCTCGGCCTCGCGCTCGGATAATAAGGCTTATTTTTTTCACAATACGAGGGGGATTGGGGTATCTGTGCTTCAGCAAAACGCTACTGGTGCCTAATTCTTTCGCTGTTCTCAGAAGGCAAGATGTTAAGCGCATTAGTATACTTCCTCGTCGCTGCAGCGACAGGTTTCGCCAACTATCCCTCATCGTGTCAGGACCAGCACCGGCACTATGGCAGGGTCGGCCGTGAGAAAAAAAGCGAATCTATTCGAAACCTTTCCAAATTATAACTATTCGAATGAATATTCGAATAGTAGGCTTCGATAATTGAACAAATTCGAATACCCCCTTTTTTGAGGGGTCCGATTATTGAATAGATTCGAATACCCCCCTTTTTTTGAGGTCCGATATTTGAATAGTATTCGAATAGTGCGATTTTAGAAATTCCGACAATGAGTACGTATTCGAATAGCAACTATTCGAATATATCGATTCGAATCTGCTCGAATGGCACAACTACAATGGTTACCGAGTTCGCGCCAACGAATCGAAAATTTCATGGATAGAAAATACTGACTGTATGTGCACGAGGCTCCATGAGATGTAATGCCTATCAGAACATTCTTGTTTTTGCCTTCTGATTGAAACAACGGTCCTCCGCTATCGCCCTTGAAGCGGCGATGTTGGTAAAACTAGGCTTCTCATTAACGAAAACTTATAGATATGTAGATCAGACTCACAGGGCATGACGAAACTCCAATCGAAGCATTGGCCATAATCATATGTCTTTCTTTGTCAGCAACAACGAACCTAATCTCAATCACTTGGTGACCATCGCTATCATGTGAGTCGGCTACGAATAATCAGATGTTTGCAAAAGTACATTGCGTAAAGCAGAGCAGGTCACCACCTAAGAGGTCAACCAAGAAGAGCGGATGAGCTCAAAACTTCGACTTACGCGCTATGGTTCCAGACCCTGCTGCCTTCAGTTTCTTAGAAACTTTGTTGTCTTTATTCGGCATGCAAATCGGAGCGGACTCTTTGGCTGGCACTGGTTTCTCCAGTTCAAATATTGCGATATCATCTTTCAAGTTGCATTCGTCAAATTGGTCGTTATAGATTATCTTAATGTCAGAAAATCAGGCGATTCTCGTTAAGTGATTGAGGAGAGATAAAATGGAAACATGACATGCCTTTTTTGGGTTGATAAATGGCCTATCACATTTTTTGGGGTTCGCACATTGGCTGCCAACGAGAATCTTGCAGTTGTTAATTTCCCCCAAAGGTTTGCGTTTATTTCTAAAAACTGAGCAATAGTTTGTAGACTCAGTTGCTAATAACGCTCAATGCGAACAGCATGCACAGTTCATCGCATTTCCTTCATCCGAGTGGTATACCAGCCGTCGTGCCTGCCTGCTGGCCGTCCTGACCGCTGTCTGAGAACTTCGCCCCTAGATGCCCTTAATTCCGCCTCTGCCGGAAATTAGCAAATCACCTTTTCAAACATGCGACCGACGCTGAATTTTCCCTGATCTTCGCGTATTCTGCCGCAGAATTAAAGATTGCGTGCCTCATCTGTCAGCACATGAAGACACAGACTAAACCGGGGAAAAAATGTGCACACATACGAAATGTGTCCGAAAAGCGGTCCATCCCGTATAGTAGAGTTTTTGAGTCCGTGTTACTAATATCGTTCTGCGTTTGTACTATACCGCTCGTAGGATTTGGTCAGAAAGCGAGCGAGGTCGGGTTTTCGCGTCTTTTTCGTCTTTTTTGTATAACTCGCTTCAACGTCAACTTTGAGCGAAACTAGGGAGATATTCGTGATCCTCGCGTTGAGGTTGAGGGCTACCCAATGGTGTAGCCTTTGTGATCATTACGTTGAGAACTACAGAAGTTTCGTAATCACCCAGGTTTGTGATTACGGTACCGTGATGGATGGTGCGCTACCGTCTCCGCCTGCGTTTCGCTGTGTCTACCTTATATAAAGAGCTGGTTGATTGCGAAATTTCCATGTTTCTCAACGGAATCCTTGTAATAGCTACACCATTGGATAGCCCTCCGCGCCTGGATTATGAATATCTCCCTAGTTTCGCTTAAGTTTGACTTTGAAGCGAGTTATACAAAAAAGACGAAAAAGACGCGAAAACCCGACCTCGCTCGATTTCTGACCAAATCCTATGAGCGGTATTGTATAATACTTCACTACACACCGAAAAGGCTAGCAGCTTCGACTAAGTTCTACGAAGCAGCCGGAGCAGAGGCGCTTGTCGCTTTATCGCCTCTACTTCGGTTGCTTCATAAAGGAAATCTTTTTTAGTAGCCCATTATAGCCCTATACTTCATTTTTAGGAGGCGTCACTCGGTTGACTTACATGCCTGCCAACTATCAAACATACTTCAATCGAACATTCTTTTGATTCTCTGGGCATATTCCCTGAGGCGCCCATGGTGAGAAAGCTCTCCAGATTTTTTCAGTTATGGTGATTTCGAAGAAGGGATGCTAGCTGCACCGACCAGGTTGTTCATTAAAGGCAGTATTCGCGATAAGAATCGTTTTTCTGCTTTTCCGCCTATCTTGAAGACGGTCCCATGCTGATCCCAATGATGTTTTCGGACTCGTACAAGACCCCTGGAAACGGAGATATGGTCCCTCAAAAATCGAGCGAGGGATGCATGGTGGATGAGTTGTAACTTCCGTCTTTTGCAGCCGATGTATGCGAGCTGACCTGAGTAAAGAGAGAAGTTGGGAATGAAGTGAAGAACGGGGCTTTTGATCGGAAACCATCGCTCATCTCACAATTTCGAGCATTCATTTGTTCACGACGGTGGGCGTGAAAAGTGCATCTGGGGTGTGAAGAGCTGACGGGTGTCCAACTTTGGGGCCGTTGGGGACCGTTCCGAGCTCATTTTCCTAGTTTTTTTAACGTTAGGGTCGCGATAAGCTCCGCAGCTGCCGATCTCCATCAAAAAATCAGACATGGTTTTTATCGTGGACACTGCCTTTAAGTTTTGTCGTTCGATAAGAGAGGTGCCTACAACGTGACGATAGTACATAAGCACCAAGTTTATAGGGCTGGTTCGAGCTTGCTGGAAGCGTTCTCCTCGATCTGGTTGTTGCAATGTACCCCTGGCCTTCCGAATTTTGGTGGCACCTCAAGATTGTCTTTATCATGGACGCTGCTTTAAAGGCACTGTCCACGATAAAATCAATCTACTCCCTCAACGACTATCGATAAAGTTGTTCAACTCAAAATTTCAGTTTGAGAAGGTATTCGGTCATCAAATGGGATAAGTTTAGTTAAAGGCAGTCCACGATAAAAACCATGCCTGATTTTTTTGGTGAAGATCGGCAGCTGCGGGCCTAGCGCAACCCTAACGTGGAAAAAACTAAGAAAAATGAGCTCGGAACGGTCTCCTACGGCCCAAAGTTGGATACCCGTCAGCTCGTCACACCCCAGATGCACTTTCCACGCCCACAGATGTGAACAAATGAATGCTTGAGATTGTGAGATGGACGATGGTCTCCGATCAATAGTCCCGTTCTTCTATTTATTCCCAACTTCTCTCTGTACTCAGGTCAGCTCGCATACATCGGCTGCAACAGGCGGTAGTTACAAGTCTCGGACAACTCGTCCACCATGTTTCCTTAGCTCAATCTTTGAGGGACCATAACTCCGTTCCCAGAAGGTCTTGTACGATTCCAAAAACATCATTAGAATCAGCATGGGACTGTCTTCATGATCGGCAAAAAAGCAGAAAAACTATTCTTATCGTGAACACTGCCTTTAAAGGCAGTTTTCGCGATAAAAGTCGTTTTTCTGTGTTTCCGCCTATATTGAAAACGGTCCCATGCTGATTTCAATGATGTCCCAGGAATTGCACAAAACCTCCTGGAAACGGAGTTATGGCCTCTCAAAGTCCAGCTAGGGAAGAATTGTGGACGAGTGGTCCGAGGCTTGTAACTCCCGTTTTTCGTAGCCGATGTGAGCGAGCTGACCTGAGTTAATAGAGACGTTGAGAGTGAAGGGAAGAACGGGGTTTTTGATCGGAAACCATCGCTCATCTAACCACGAATTCAGGGAAACTGTTACAGGACGTGGGCGGAGTGGCCCAATGGGTTCACTGGCCCACGAGATTTTCACCCACTTACCGGCCGTTTTTCGTCGCACTTCCGTTCCTAATCTTCTAAGAGGAACCCAAAGCTTACGTTTCAGTCAAAAAAAAGTGCAACTTTTTCTCCGTGAACACTGCCTTTAAAGGTATCGTACGCGCAGAAAACCGTATATTTTTTTCATGTTTTTGTGTAGCTTGGCCTCTCCACTGAACCCAAACGTCGAAGGGGCCCATGAAAAACCTTCATTTGCAAAGAAAATTCAATCGGAGCACATTATATACAAATTTGAATTTCGCGCCGAAATCCTTTGAAGTTTTTCTGCTTCTGGAGGTCTCGTCACTGTCATTTTCGGAGTTTTTCTGCATGTGGAGTTCGTGCGGTAACTATTTTTCATGTTGTCTTACAATCGCACCAACATTCTAGGAAAAAGTGCTAGATGACTGGTGAGAACTGGTGGCGGATCTTCATCTTTGACGCCTTCCATCAGAGGCGGTTCAAAGGAGTGGGCGTTGCGTGAGCGGAACACTCAAGTTTAGGACCGTATAGGGCTCTTCTATGCTTGTTCCTAGCCGTTTTTTCAACATTACTGCTGAAGCTGGGCTCGGACCTGTCGATTTCCGGTGAAAACTCGGAGACTGATTTTATCGTGGACACTGCGTTTAAGCTTTCAATGAACAAGTCCTGCTTGGTTGCACCTCTTTTCCAGTCTGTTCGACGAGAGTTAACTCATTAGACGTAATAAGCATTGCATAACATAACGTAGTCGTTAGTAGTAATGCAAACTATGTGCACAAAACCTTTTTACGCTTGGAGCACAGGCTTCCGATGTACGATTTTGCGTTTCTAGTACACAGTGGGCGGCGGTCAGAACATGTCGAGGAGATATGAGCACACCACTGCAGTAATACCCTGAAACAATGCTGCACTTCAATCTAACGAGGGAACCACAACAAGTCATAGTAACCATTCCAAATGAAATGTACTTTTCTGCAACCATTTTCGGACGAAAAGTCCGAATATGCCCATCGCAGCTGCCTAGACCCACTCTGAAAGAAGTTATAGGCGTTTTTTTCTCTGATTTTCGTAATTATAGTACCCTCCAAATAGCGCATTATTTTTACGAAAATCCGGAAACGGACTTCTTGATCGTGTTCAGCGTCAAAAACTACCCCACTAAAAAAAGTTAGGTTGAAGGAACATTTTCCCAACTTTGCGCAGACTAACCGCGTTTTGGACTTATACGGATTTTCGGTTGGGTGTTTATTTACTGTGCTTATCTGGGCCGAATTCCGGTCCGCAATTGCGTCTGGACACGCTTTGCGGCCGCAAGCTCCCAAGTCAGAAGAGCTTCTAGCGCCGCAGCCGCCGATCTGCTGACTCTAGGTGGGTTTTGGAAACTGGAAACGAAGAAAATTTGGAGAAAACTGTATAAAAAAACCACATCGAGTCGGCTTTGGCGCTGGAAGCCCGACTGACTCGAGCGCGTGCGGCTGCAAAGCGTGTCGAGACGCAATTGCGGACCGGAATTTGGCCCAAATAAGTACAGTATACCAATTAGAGGCTCTCGAAGCGTTTTAGAAAAATATTCCAGATTTGACTAAAAATTCGCCCTGGGGGGTTATTTGGGGTGCTGATCACGGAACTGGGGTTCATTTATCGATTCTCCGAAGTTTTCGACTGTATTCGTTCACAGATTCCCATCGGGGGAGAATTTGATGGCAAATCGCGACTTTTGACGAGTTCCGGAGTGCTACAATAGAATATACTCAAATTATATCTCTGGGGGTTATTTGGAGTGCTGAACACGAATCCGATGTCGGTTTATCGATTTTTGGCAGCTTACGGTAGATTACGGTGGGTATACGGTAGTTCGGTCGAAGTCTCAGATTTGTCTCGAAGTTTCTATGTGGGGGTTATTTCGGGTGCTGAATACGAATTTGATGTCAATTTGTCGATTATCGGAAATTTGAGGTAGGTTTTGCCTCCTAAATAGCATGTTACCTACCGTAACCTACAGTAAACCTTAAAATTTGGGCAAGCAAACCCCAGATTCGTGTTCAGCACCCTATATTACCCCTACATACGTTTTTAGCAAAATCCGGAGAAAAATTTAAGAACACCCTAAAAATTCCTTGCCACAAAGCTTTAAAAAACGCTCATGACTTTTTTCAGAGTGGGTCTGGGCAGCTGCGATGGGCATATTCGGACTTTCCGTCCGAAAATGGTTCTAGAAAAGCACATTCCATTCGGAATGGTCACTATGACTTATTGTGGTTCCCTTGTAAGGCAAACAATTGATTGAGCAACTTTTGATAACACTATGTAACCAAATTTCACTTTTTTTCTGTTCCTGGCTTGAAATTGTGTTTCCCTAACCCGTAAGGTCTAGAACAGATAGGAAATCGCTGTTATCCCTGTGACTGGGACAATGAAATTTGAAAAATTGCGTGTTTGTGTAAGACAATTTTTGTTCATGGCTTCTAAGTGTTAAATTTCATTTGCTTGTGTCTATTGTATGAGAAAAATTACTTCACTAAGCACAAACTTTGCTTACACGACGACAGCACGAAGAAAACTCGTTTTTTTTGTGAAAATAGAAAGATTTTTATTCATTTTCGGCACTATAATCAGGTAAGAACAAAAAATGCACAAGGAATAGACAAACACAGTCGAAAACCACTCAACAAGTTTCAGAAATTTGTAGATTATTCAGATTCACGATTGTACTGTGAATCACTCTCTCGAAGTTGCACTCAAATTTAGGCCCCCCTCATGGTTTCGTTATAACTGTACTTGGTAACGACGTTCAAAGTCCAACATATCTTGATGGTAGGGCTCGCCTTGCTCGTTGAATTTGTCAAGCTGCGAATCAACTATATGCCGACTTCGCAAAACCAATTAATCGGATAAAACGGATACTGGCTCAGAAAAACATTCCGGATAAGGAAACCTATCCACCGGATAAATCGGATGAAAAACAGGATGAAAATTTTTGCAATTGTAGCGAGGTTAGGTCATGTTACCCCATGCTTTTTATTGAATTTCACTCGTCAACTACGTTTATTCTCCATCTATCATTTGGTATAAATGAAAAGCAAATCAGCGGGTACAATAAATGAGTTGGTTGCGTCGGGCTCAGACATTGGGATTGGCGGACCGCCGACATTTGCTTGGCGAGCAAGAACCATTCCTGGTGTCGGACAGCCATTAGCCGGCGGTCCACCAAAACCCTGACAGCGGTCCGCCAGGACGTTGGCCGACCGCTGGCAGTCTCTTGGCTGATACCTGGCAGCCCGCTGTCAAGCAATCATTTGCCAGCCGTCCGCCAGTCTCTTGGCAGACCGATGAGTCGGGGTGGGTCCCTCACCGCAGATTGTCACATATAAACACATACACACTTGCATACACACATATACACACGTATACACATAAAGAGAGAAAGAGAGAAAAAAAAAGCAAATCTAGTTAGGAGATATAGTCTACAGCAATGTTAGTAGGACCTGGTGAGGTTGCGGACTCGTCCTAACATACGGTAGTTTGTTAGTGGTATCGCTCATTTTTCCGGAACTGCTTTGATAGATCGGTGAGTCTGTGTGTTCACCGATACGACCACATCTTTGGAAGCAATGAAAACAGGTGAAAATGTGAGAGCGGAAGCCGAAACTCACCGACCAATTTTAGTTATTTCGAAAAAATGAGTGATAAGACTATCAGGCTACAGTATGTTAAGAAGAATCCGCAACCTCACCAGGTCCTACTTCCATTGCTGTAGACTATACATCGCTATCTGCTCACGAACAAAACGAAAAGCTGAGAAAGCTTTCGTATCAGCGAAACACACGAACTTATCCGCGAAAGGTGAAATGGAGTGGTTATCGACGAAAAATCTATCAGTTACGAAAGACGAAGTTCCATAGACAATTTGAGTACTCTGCCAATTCGAGACTTGATGCCTCAGCAAAAGAGACTTGATGTTCATGAACAAGACGGCATGAAGTCTTAATTTGCCGCGTTAAATTCACTGTATGGGTGAATTTGCCGCTAGGATAGGTGAGAATGGGGTGAATATCCCGTGAAAATGGTGCGAACTAGCAGCGAGAGAGTGTCCAATTTACCCCGAAAATCAGGTGAGTTTACCTCGGAGAATGGGTGAGTTTACCTCGATAAATTTCATGAATTTGAAGGTCCACAGCCCAGGAAGCCCCGCTTTGTCCGCGACATGGGCGTGATCTACACCGAGGTCTGCGATGAGGAGCCACCCTCTGCAGACCACGGCGTAACCCCACCCCCCCCGCCGTGAGGATACCCACTATATCCTCCCTGCAGCCAAAATTATGCTGGCCTCCGGAGAGTGACTCGAAGTCACCTTTCAGGGCCGGCATCAGAATGCCGAATGAGGACTCTAGTGAGATGAGGCGGCTTTTATACCGGCTGTGCTCATGGTAAACACATCGAGACGTGATCAATCGTTTTATCATGTTTTCGCTGAGATGTTTTCACTTGTTTAGAAATTTCTGAGATGCCAGCAACGGCGGTAATTTCACCCTTTGCGCTGATTGATATCCAGCCGCTCAACAACTGATATGCATTAACATGTTAGCGCTGGCGGTATTTTCACGCTTTGCGCTGACTGATATCCGACCGCTCAGCAAATTCACCCTTTGCGCGGATAAGCTTTGATGACGGCGCTAAAGGTGAATTTGATGCCTAATGATAACAGAGCGTGATAAAGGCCGCTTTTCCCGAAGCATCAAGTCTCGAATTGGCAGAGTAGCTTTCTTGCGTCTAAAGGTAGACTCTGTTTCATTCCAAGTGAACTCATGTTTTCGGATAAGAACGTAAAGGCCAACCGAACATTGCTCGACACGACGCGGTCACGTCACGGCTATCGTAAACAAAATTGATGATAACTAATTGATAAAGGGTAGGGTATAAAAGAAGTGGAGAGCGGTGTGTCTTCATTCACCGACCGTCCTTCTCCAGAGGTCAGCAGTTTAGGATCTGCCTGGACTAGGAGTTCGAAAAACAACAAACACCACCGGTAGTCAAGATATAACAAAATCGGAACAAAAACTTAGAAAATTATAGAGCCGTGACGCGACCGCGTCGCGTCCACCAATGTTCGGTTGGCCTTTAAGTTCTTATTGTTTTCGGTTATCACAACGCGGAGCGGTGGCTTTTTCGTCGAAACCTCATTATCACAAGTTATATTTCACCGAGGCCCAACGCTCCGCTGCTGGTGATAATCGAAATCAACAGGTCACTAGGGATGTGCCAGAGCTTATGTTACTCGCGTCCTTGTGGTCTCCTTCGAAAGACGCACTTACTCTACACGCCCGCGAGTGTTACTGTGCGTTTTTCAAGCCTGCAAGAGTGCGAGTAGGGAGCTTCGGGGGTCGGACCTGCTCCGCGCGCGGTCGCGTCGCGGACATGCGCTGAACACGGCTCGACAGCAATCCCTCGGCACAAAGGCTCTCAGCAGTGGACCAATCGTCAGCAATGTCAACATATGAGATGATTTCGTACACGAAATTGAGCAGAGTATTATTTTGAGAGCAATTTACTCAAAAATTGTCAATAGCCACCAGAACGCTGATTATTTATTAGATTTTATAAGTTGGATGCTTTCAAACGAGTAAAAACGAGTCACACATGAATATAACATGAACGTTGAGCTGTTTAAAGGCAAGGTCCGGTCAAATTTTGACACCACCGAAATTTGGGTTGAATAGATTGGGCTGGCCTAGCTGAGCATCGTCTGAACGTTTCACGAACTCTGAGTCCTTAGTTCTGGAGAAAACAGCCTCAAATTCAGGGATTACGGTATACGCAGCATGATAATCATGGCTGGAATGACCGATAATTACACAGCACTTTTGAAGAATGCGTGGACAACCGCTAAAATATGGACGATGGCCACACTTTTCTGACTTTTCTGGATCATCGGCTAACGGAAGTGACTGGAATAACCTGAAAAAGACCAGTTTTCGCATGTTCTTTGGGACTACCTGTAGCATGAGCACCGATTTAGCGGGAAATCTCAAAATCGAAATTCTGCCCGTACCCTGCCCTTAATACATGCAGTCTCATGAACATGATAGAAAAACCGGATGTGAATAAAAAAATGAGCACAAGCGTTCCAAGGCGCCCGCATGACGTTCGACGTAACAAAGAAAGCGTATTAGATGTAAATTTTTCACACAACAGCAGCAATCAATACGAAAACTACTAGCCATATCGGACTAGACCGTTAAATTAACCAGAAAATGGGGGAAATCGAATAATTGCTCCCAACCATCCTGCAGAATACTCATATAATCCGGTGCACTTTTTCGTTTTGGAGTTTACTTTTTCCGAATACCAAGTTTTTGAAATACAATTGAAATTCGCTTTTTTCCCTTGAGAATAGACCAACACCGGAAGAACATACAATGTGAAGCCATGCTTCACAAAAGGGTGCTGCTGTGCAGCTTAGCCACTCTATCACAGGATCGTACGTCAATCCCCTGCGTGTAGGCTAAATCTATCGGGTATTTCGGGGGTGGAAATCAGTTTGAATCCTGTGTGGACGGTGCAGGCTGCGGCTGCACCGCCGCTCAGGGAGGAAATCCCCTGCGTGGAGGCTAAATCTATCGCGTATCGGGTATTTCGGGGGTGGAAATCAGTTTGAACCCTGTGTGGACGGTGCAGGCTGCGGCTGCACCGTCGCTCAGGGGAGGAAATCCCCGCGGGGAGGCTAAATCTATCGTGTATCGGGTATTTCGGGGGTGAAAATCAGTTTGAACGGAAATCCCCTGCGTGGAGGCTAAATCTCTCGTGTTTCATTTTCATGACTGAAACGTTAGTGACTTTCACCAACTAGCTTTGCACCCAAAGAAATCGCAGGAATAATGCCACTAATACCTGAATCATCCGCAGCCCGAAATAGCGAAAAAAATGGAAAAAATGGCGTAATATTGGCGCGTTACCCCGTGAATGAACACAACACGTACAGCTCGACGAACATGCGGTTTTTTTAAACAATAATGTTAATTTCCCTTTGCAATTACTTGTTTTCATTGTTTCAATGTAAGTAGTTGTATTCCCATTGGCACTTATTGATTCCTCATTCGTTTCGCTAGTGAGTGTTGCGATGGGGCTGAAATGATAGTGATTAGCTGGGCCGCGCCGCGACCGCGTGCGGAGCAGGTCCGACCCCCGAAGCTCCATACCGGTATTCTGCAAGTAACAAGAAGTGACGTTTTCGACCCGGTAAAGACGCATCTCGGAATCGGGCTGATTATACGCGACAAGCTCGGGGAAGTTCTGAGCAAGTCATCGTTCTGTCATCTCAACGTTGTACCGTCACCGTTGTTTGATGAAACAGTGCCGCTGGCCCGCCGCCTCCTGCACTCACTAGTCTAAACTTCACAAAGAGACCAAATGCTATTGAGAGAAAAAGGGAGACATGGCCGTCTTGAGTGAGATAACGAAAATAACTTCACCGCCAAAATCGATGAAGGCGATCCAGGGGTACTCGTTGCGCTTGAGTTTCCTTCCTCCAAAGGATTTGTACACATTACTGTCTCTGACATTCTTTTCCCCTGAAATATGGAATCTGTCCGGGTGTGAATGGAAAGCCCCCTCCTTTTTTCCTTATCTGAAAGGGAATGGTCGGTAGTTCTGTACATACTTCACAGGACGAAATTGCGATCCGCAGTTGCAGAAGACCGCTGCTGCAGCGCGAAGTTCGCTGATGATCGTGCTAAGCGGCGTTCGGAGTTTTCACGGCGCGACGCGATGGCACATGTCAGCGCGACGCGAAAATCGCGTCGCGCGGAAATCAAGGTGTGAACGGCGCGCGAACGCTAGGCGACTACGCGCAATTGCGTAATTTCCGCAATTTTCCGTACCGCGGTTTGGGCGGCGCCGCTATGGCGGTGCTGGTGGACTATAAAAGTCGTTACCGCGCGTCCCGCGCGGTAAGAACTTTTATAGTTCACCGCGCTTACCGCGCATGACGCGCGTGCCGCGCTTGCGGTGAGGACTATGAAAGATGCCTGAAGACCGCAACGTAACAGTGCTAACCGCGCCGACCGCACATGTGCGTCCGCCGTGAAGCGGTGCAAGCTCCAGTCCTGTCCAACACTGCGAAGCGGTGTGAGACGGAACTGGTGTATTGAAACGTGGTAAGGCACCGCTAGCTTTCTGCGTTGTCAATCTCGCAATGACAAGGAATTTTCCTTTTCGGCTTAGAGCAATATGTAGTCTTTGCTCACAGGATATATTCAAAAGACAACAAAAATAAAACGATCGTGGGTAGGTCGTGTAATCCGAAAGAGTACCCGAACATTCATGGTCAACTGAGCTCACCGAGGAAGTTGTCACCACAATTAGCTTTGATCCGTGCGTTCTCTTCTGCTGTTATTTTTCTCGAGTATGTCAATGGAAACAAAAAAAGACATATCCAAATGTGCACCTGAAATTGACCAGAAGGTTCGGTGGTCTTCAAGAAATTCGTGTATCCTATTTACACAGTGGAGGGACAGCAGGCTTGGCATACTAGTCGAATACACAGAAAGAGGTAGGCAATTATGAATTACATTAACCCCCCAATACAAACTAAAGTGAAGCAATAGTCCTAAAACACGTGTCGAATCAAGGGGCAAAACTAGTTAGTGTCCACTCAAGTTTCATCCATGAAAATGAATATTTCATGCAAAAGCAGATGCTGTAATGAACAAGGTGGGACCGCTCCCGACCCGACGGGCATGGCCACGTCACTAGCGACTGAACGGCTGCCGACACGCATCCTCTAGCCCCTATCAACGGTATCAGAGGTCTGATATCGAAAACTCCTTCATTTTTATGAACTAATCTTGAGAGGCCGGTTTCTGGGTTTGAACCGCCCGTTAGTGGCCCAGGAGTAAAAAATGGTGCTTTCTGACAATTATTTTTGGCGTTCACGTGGCCGATTACCTCTAGGTGCGAAATTTCAGGTCATTTGGCCCACGTTCTTCAAAAAAATGAAAGTGGTGGGGGGTCGGTGAAGGAGAAAATTTTGGCACTTTCAAAGTCGGTTAGGGGGTCATATTTTTAGTATGGGGGGTCTCTCGGGATTAAAACTCGCCAATATGCTTAACGTTTTGGGGCGGTTTCAATGGTATACTGCTCATTTTTCTAACTTCAGTGTGAGTGGGTGATCCCTCTGTGCGGGTTGTGGGCGGTAAGGAATCAAAGCCAAATCTAGGTGCGCGCTTCGATCGCACCACAATAATGTTATACAGCCCACCCCCCACTCGGATCTCGTAAAGAATTCTGATAATAACCAATTGATAAAGGGTAGGGTATAAAAGAAGTGGAGAGCGGTGTTTATGTTTATGTTTATGTTTATTACGTTCGCTTAAGGCAATCGTTAGATAACAATAGTCAAATAAGGATAGCGCAACAACCGAGATGATTAATACAGAAATACTCTGTAAACTCTACAAATTGATGAAACACAAAAAAAAGACAAGATATAAGAGAGAGGAAATAGGATCAGTTTCGAATTACTTTGACGTTTCACTAGTGAGTAATAATTTCTCAACATGCCGTTTGAACTGGCCTTGTGTCATCGATAATGACATGTTCTTTGTGAGCTTGAGGTAAGCACTTTTAGCCCGATAAGTGAAACATCTCGCGCCCAAACCTGTTCTCGGCCGTCCAAGTGAAATTTTCCAACGATTTCCCCTTGTTCGTGATAGAACAGTCTTGAAAACGTTGTTACTGTACTTCTCTGGGTCAAATTCCGGTCCGCAATTGCGTCTCGACACGCTTTGCAGCCGCACGCGCTCGAGTCAGTCGGGTTTCCAGCGCCAAGGCCGACTCTATGAGGCTTTCTTATACAATTTTCTCTAATTTTTCTTAGTTTCCAGTCTCCGAAACCCACCTAGATTCATCAGATCGGCGACTGCGGCGCTGGAAGCTCTTCCGACTCGGGAGCGTGCGGTCGCAAAGCGTGTCGAGACGCAATTGCGGACCGGAATTTGGTCCAGATAAGCACAGTAATTCCGATAACTACGGAGTTATGTAGCGATTTGTGAACCATGCATGCGTCAAATACCCTGCGCCGAGATTCAAGGGTCGAAAGCCCAAGGTACCGGTTTCTAATCGATGCTCTTGGGATTTTCGAAAATAAGAAACCTCCTTGCCAGCAGCTTGCGCGTGAAATTATTCTAAACTTTCTCTACAATGTAGATGTCTTTTTTCATGGTGGGGCAAAAAATTGTTGTGTTTGATTCCACAATCGGTCGGATGTAAGGTGTATGCTCGCAGTAGTAAAGCCTTGTTCTTAAAGGCATCGTACGCTCTGAAAACCATCTCTTGTTTTTGAGCGTTGTTGAGTTGTTAAACCCCTATAGTAATTGAAGTTAGCGAAAAGCCCCCTCCAAAACGTTAACTTTTCAAGAAAGAACCGTTTTAAAAACCTTCTGCAAATCATTTGAAATTCGCGCCGGCATCGATTCGGGATAGTTACGCGGAGTGCGCAAGGAACAGTTCTACAATTCGTCCATTGGCGCAGCGTTGGAAGCCATCGCTCGTTGTGTGACGAGAAATTTCCAGTCGATAATGCCACTTTCGTCAGACGGTGCGTCAGCGTACAGTGGCATGCCCTGTACTTAGCGACGCGACGTTCTGCTCAAATATTGCGAAAGTGCCAAATGACTGACGGAAGGGCCGGCCCCTTTTGACGGAATTCCTTACTTTCCACTTCCTCTATGCTCACAATGGTACGTTTTTGAGCAGCCAAGCTCGTTGTACGTTCTCACAGGGGCCCGAGGAAGGGATTGAGCGTAAAAAATGGGAAGTGGATCTCAGCGCGTACGATGCCTTTAACTGAGAGACACTTGAAAAGGTGGTAGGTTTCAGTAATAGCCATATGGGAGCGGATCTTTATATGGCTGGAGAAATCCAGCCTATTGGTGTAATGGAAACCAAGATCCTTTACTGACTTGACAGAAGAAATGGGAGCCTGAGCAATCATATATGTAGGTGTCTGCAACACGTTTGGTGCTCAGGAACTCAGTCGTATGAAAACGGTTTTATGTGGAGCCAAAGGCAGTTGCCATGTTCTGGACCACCCCTCAACCATATCTACAGCTTGTTGGAGACTTGATTCATCCTCTGGTTTTGATATTGTTTTATAAATTTTCAAATCGTCTGCAAAAATTTGGCATTGTACCCCTACACTGGAAAATATCTGTGGAATATCAGCTGTGTAAATATTGAAAAGCACAGGAGACAGCACCCCGCCCTGTGGAACACCTTTGTGTCTTCATTCAGTACCGTCCTTCTCTAATGGTCACCGGTAGAAAATGAGAAAACAGCACCATCGGTGATCAAGATGTAACAAAATCGGAGTGAAAACTCAGAAAATTTCAGAGGCAGCTCGATTGAGCCGATTGGGGGGGGGGAGGGGCTGGATAAGAGCACCCTATTTTTGACCACGTAGCCACTGCTCAGTTCGATACTCTTTCGGAATAGACGACCCACTAGAGAGATTTTATGAGAAATGTTCACCTCACTAAAGCCGTCGAATGATTTAGGCCCGTAGTAAAGCCGGCGAAGATTTCAGTTCAGCCTATCTGAATCCATCTTCTGAAAAGAATTCAGATGAGCCGCACACATTTCAGACGCACGTGTTGTAGGATAGCGACCTAGGCTAAACAGAGAAAGTCGGCAACAAACAAGTTAAGCTGAATCACTCAGTCAGATCTGACTGACTTCTTGGCTAGAGAAGAGAGAAACAGCGTGCCAGGTCAGGAGTGCGCTCGAGACTGTTTTAAGGAGCAAAGGAGTATTTTAAATAATTCAGCTGAGATTTCGGCTTATCAATGTATTATTATCAATATCAGCTTCACCGAAACAAACAGCATTTCATTTATTGAGAAATGGAGCATGGAGTTGGTCGATCCGTGAACGACCACGTAGAGAATAATGGCCTGTTGTTCTTGTCATCACAGGTATAATCATACCCCCATCATCATGGCTTTGCAAGACCGACCGCTTGAATGCAATCTATCGCTCGGTACGATTTCGGACTCGTCTGAACCCTGTCTGAATCGTTTCGGGCTCATCTTATCACCCATTCAGATAATCCTGACTGAGTGGTGGGTTTACTACGGGCCTTAGTCATTTTCAAACACATTGGATAGTTTAATGTGCTCAACTGAGCGGTCGGTCAAGCCCAAAAAATGCTGATTTGATTGTATTCCTTAGTGGGCCGCCTGTTGCGAAAGAGCACCCGCAGTTCATCTGAGCAAACAACCTGCGAACTGACTCCCATAATTCAGCACAGACTCGTCCTCTTTTTCTTCTAGTACGTAAATGAAAAATGAGACGTACTCTGGAAAGATTTGCAATCATGCCAGTGATCTCAGGCAAGGCTGATCTCTGACGTGGAGGACTTTTTTAGTCGAAACTTGGCCAGATAACAACTAGATGAAAAATACCGTGCGGTACCGATTGACACAGATCCATAAAATACTCTGCAATTTTCATTTGAGAACTTGAGTCGGTTGGTAAGGTCTAGCAACGCAACTGATATCATCACTTCATGCCCTTATGGCAATCGGTACCGCACGGTAATTGGAGTTTACTCAGATGACATATTACTGATAACAGAGAAAAAACATTAGAATTGATCACATCTGGAACGATTCCAACCGCATGACTCAGTCGTACGATTGGAACCGTTCGAAAATAAATCGACTCGTATGTTTCTTGTGTTATCAGTGACAAGCTGCCCGACTGTGTTTCGAAGGATCCTAGACAGTTTTCAGCACTTCAAACGTCGTTGATCCTAGACAGCTTTTAGCACTTCAAACGTCGTTGACGACATATAGTAGGGGCCGTGCGGACCTATTCATGCTGTTATCTCGACCATGTTTGCGAGCGTGTATGCTGCCTTTAAAGGCACTGTCCAAGATCAAGAGCGAAATCTCAGATTCCCATATAATTGTAAAGTATACGTATCTAATATAACACCTGTTAATTGCGAACTCTCGATTACTCCGAATAAGCTAGATATAGGAGGAGGCCACCGTGGGGCGCCCACATGAGGAAGCCATTTTGACACGGCCCTTCTACAAACTTTCGAGCTCAAGAGTGGCGAGGTCAGCGATGGTTTCCGATTACTAGTCCCGTTCTTCCCTTCATTCTCAGCCACTCTCTTCAATCAGGTCGGC
This sequence comes from Aplectana chamaeleonis, assembly GCA_029168955.1. Classification (NCBI taxonomy): domain Eukaryota; kingdom Metazoa; phylum Nematoda; class Chromadorea; order Rhabditida; family Cosmocercidae; genus Aplectana; species Aplectana chamaeleonis. Next base: position 349,548 of record JAPDOI010000526.1, read on the forward strand.
TCGCATACATAGGTTGCGAATGACGGAAGTTACAAGCCCCTGAGAACTCGTCCACCATGCTTCCGCAGCTCTATTTTTGAGGGACCATAACTTCGTTCCCAGAAGGTCTTGTACGAATCCAGAGACATAGTTGGAATCAGCGTGGGACTGTTCCCAAGAAGACACAAAACAGAAAAAAAAAACGATTCTGAGGTTGGGCTGCGCCTTCTTGCCAAGTAAGTCAAGTCCTCTGGCTCGAGCGTCTCCTACATACTTATAATTACCGGTAGCTAAAAATATGAACAGCAATGCATTCGAATTTGTTGGCTTGCTCTGTAGGCGGTTCTCGACTGCTATAACTATTTTCGCAGCCTTTTTTTGTCAGGATCACCATACCAATCATCCATACTTGGAACTTGCACCACAAACTCTGAGCGTGAACACTGCCTTTTTGGAGAAATTTTTTGAATTGAAAACCGTTGTGCGGCCTAAAGGTAAGATCACAATCTCGTGATGACCCTAACAAAGATGGTTGAATGTTTTACACAATAACATACAATTTGCAAGCTTCCATCTTAAACGATTTGACGAAACGGTGGCGGACTTCGTCTTAATGCTGGTCAGATGCTGAAGAAAATGAGTAAAAGAAGTGTGGTGAAAACAGCCATAACATTTCCTCGTCGACATGTGCTGCCTTTTCGTCTGCGCTTTTCCAATCTGCGCTTTTCCAATGGACAAACTCCTGAAACAAAGTTGTGGAAAATATATTTGAGTGAGAAATGCGAAAGACCAACGACAACTTTACGCTCGTCACCTGATTTGGCACAAATCCAGTCCAGATACTTGCGAACGTCAACGAAAAGACTGGCGCCTCTATAAACTTTTAAGGGATAAGGCGGAATTGTAGTCGTCATTTTCCGAGTTGGTGAGGTGTCGATGAAATCTAAAAGAAAACTGACATTGTCGGAGCCGCGAGCCGTAGGACTAAGTTTAAACCCCCAATCTAGCCACTATCAGTGCGAAAATCGCGACAAAAGAGTGGACCAGAAACTTGAATATAAAAATGAGCGTGGAGAGAGATGAAATCATCCCAAAGAATTTGAAAGTATTTTATCGGGTGGGAGTTGGCCGCAATTGTTAGGCGCTGGGGAAGAGAGGGAAAGTAGAATTGGAAGCGCAATAGTAAAATCAGGGATGAAGTTGAAATCAGGAAACAATTTCGTCGCTTTTCGGTCAAAATGGATCATGAACACTGTTTCGCATTCCCCGTTGTGCCGGACATAAAGACTAACTAAGACTTGTGAAGGAATACAAAGTTGGGAACAGAGGTAGACAGGAGTACGGAGCGAGACTATTGCCTCATTCGGCCAATCGAAAACGTCTCAGGAGATGGAGAGACCTCCATCGATTGGCCGATGGAGGGAATAGTCCTGATTCGTACTCTTATCTACCTCTGCATCCGAAGTGAGGTGAATTTTTCTAGCGAGAGTAGAGCCGCCTCCTCATACTCAGATATTTGTGGGGAAGTTCCCGAGCACGCTACACTGCGTTTCATAACTATAGGTCAACCCGACAATTTAGAATTTGCGGACGTGCCGTACATTTCAGTGGTCTGTGAGCATTACCATCGGAATCTTTACCTTTTTAAAACCCAATAAAAATCTTCCTGCTCATCCATAATTTCTTATTAGTTTCCGTGAATGATAGACAGAATTGTTATCGTTTTAAAACTATAGGTCCTCGAAGGAACATTCCCGTTTCTTTGCTAGTACAAATGAGACTGGAAAGCTGGGGCTACATACGGACTCCCTCAACGTCGTGCTTGGTATGCCTCGTGGAAATCGACTGTCGTCGGATGAACAATCCCAAATGGAAGCGCTCGACTTGGCTGGATGGTCGAGAAGGTCGGTCTCGAGCGATATAGGAAGAGGAGCCCTGTAGGGCGTCCGAGGCTGCTTCCGGAGTATGTTGAAAAAAGAATCGGACGCTTTCTATTCAACTCGACGATGAGCCTCAACTGCTTTGGCAGCGAACTTTCGCTCTCGACGAGCAAAAGTGCGGTTTGGAGGGCAGTTCAGTCACAAGAAAACCTCATCAGATAAATAATGAAGCGTGTGCCAAGTATAGTTATGAAACGCAGTGTAGACCTGATTTGGTCGTTACCACTCAGTCGAAGGGAGAGGTGCGAGACGTCCCCTTCCGCGGGGACGTCTCCCTCTCTCCTCTCGGATTATACACAACAAATGACGTTCGAAACAGTCGACTCGGGGAGAGAATAAGGGAAGTTCGCTTCACGGTTGTTCCAATGGCCTCCCCATGAGCGTGATGAACGAGAAAACAAAACCGCAGAGTATTCGGTGATGCGAACTGGCCAGTCTCGAGGTAGTCTCGCACTTCGCAAGTGGAAGGAGCAGATGTACCACTCAAGAACTGTGTATGGTATCCAGGGATGTGCGTAATAGAAAATTTGTAACTCGTTAGTGGTTATTCGTTCAGCCGGCCAAAACCCTCGTTAGTCGTTAATCGTTAGTCGTTAAAAATCTAGGCTTTAAAAATAAGCTCAGATGAGACAGAAAAAATACATTATGAATAGAAAAAAAAGGAAAGCATGAAGAGATGTATGTTTTCCAAAACATTCGTGGTCATTAAAGACACGAATCATCCCTTGTTAGAGAACCTAGTTCAAACTGGGAACGCTACATCCAGGCCATAAAACGGCCAATGTCTCACCGTCGACTGCGTACCACGCGCTGCGCGACCGCACGTGCGTCGGAAGCAGACGAGTTTTGGCCGCCGCGCGACGAGTTTCGGGCGCCGCGCGGCGGCCGAAACGTCTGCTTCCGACGTGCGTGCGGTCGCGCAGGGCGTGGTACGCAGTCGACGGTGAGACATTGGCCGTTTTATGGCCTGTATACATTATCAAAAATATGCTCGAACGCCTAATACTCAAGAGTGTGCGTCTATCGATTTTTGTCATTTTTTTTTGGTAAGAAAAGAAACAACATGGCAAACCGAGAAAATCCAGACCTCTTTGCCTCTTTTCAGTGCAGAATTTGCCATTCGGCGCTGTATGATGTTATTTGAGTTCTACACGATGGTGACAAACGGAGAATGCACCGACTTTGCACTAATTGTTATTTGCTCAGCGCCGCGAGCCGAGCGCTTGCGTGGTTCAGAGCTTGTTCGCATAATGGGGAAGGGTCGAAAGAAATAAGTACCCAAGTGAAAATTTCACTCCTGAGAGGTCCCAGCACCACTTTATAGAAACCACATATCTCGAATTTGTGACTTAAAGGCAGTGGTCACGATGAAAAATGTTATCGAAAAAATTACAAAAATCAGCTTAGATTAAGAACAGCTGAAAAACTTTGAAGGTAGCGCAAAGAAAAACGGGCTAGAAATAGAGGTTTTAAGGCCCAAAAATAACAGATCGTGCACAAGTGCACAGCGTCGACAAAAAAGATCGCCGTCTCATGCCGAGCAGTCAAAAATCAGCGACATTCAGAGGAAGAAATAAATGCAAATTTACCCAACAAAACCAGTTGAGCAACTCAGGAATTCGCTGAGCAGCTAGGGCACTGAAACGGCCTCTTATTTTCTGAGCAGCATCATGGAGATATCTGCTGACGACCGCCCACCAGTTTGTGATTGGTGGATGGACTCAGCGTTACAAAACCCATCGTCGCAGGATATCGTCCCATGATGCTGAAAGTGCAGCATATGTCGCGGAACTCCGGCGCCCCACGGAAAAAAAATGTCCTAGAGCCAGCGGCCGCTCGTCATTGGATGGCTCCGCCCACCCCTCTTCCTAACTGGTCTAATCCTGACATGTTTAGACAAAAGTATTAACAATGTTGCTGGTATAAAAGGCTTCTCATTTCACAGTGTGTTTCAGTCGGCTCTTCGGAGTCGGACCTGGAAGGTGGCCTCGAGTCACTCACCAGAAGATCCACCGGATACCAGAGGATAAATTTTGCCGCCGAGGGCAGGGGGCTCCCCACGGCTCGGGGAGGGGTGGTACCCAACTGTGGGGTCACCTCCCCACGGTCCACGGTGGGGTGCACCCAGTGCGGACCGTGGCAGTAAGGTGACCCCCCCCTCTCTGGGGACCTCAAAGCGGATTACCACAGTGACATGTACCCGGGGCATGTCGGGCCGGAAAATTTTAGTGATGGTGCGCTCACGGCGAAATATCAGTGATGGTCCGCGTCTCGGAACACTGCCGACGGTGAGCGCACCTTGTCGCACTCGGCCCCGCGCGGGGAGCAGCATATGTCCCGTGAACTGGGGTTTCAAACGCAAAACTGGCAGCAGCATATGCTGCGGTGGTTCCGCCCAGTTACGCCCACTTTTTCAGCAGCTAGGGAACAGCCTTGGCCTAGAAACCTCCATGATGTGTCCTAGCTGCTCAGCGATTTTCCGAGAATGAAAGAAAGCACTCCAGTATATGTTCTTGACTAGATGTGTACATAAATCTAAAGATTCATTGATTGAAATTCAATTTCAAGCCAGCTGATGTTCTTGATATAGGAGGTCATCGATGCCGATGATGTGGAGTGGGCTCGTCCACCATCAAAAGTCAAGAAAGTTCAGGCTTCAAATTTGGTATATAACGGCTGTTTTTTCGCGATTTTTCCTTATAGGTCTTACTACTCTAAACCCGGAGAAGGGTGTAGAGAGCAAAAGAAGACAAGCATATTAGATCGTGACCAATGCCTTTAAAACGAAGGACGGCGCCCTTTACAATCCAACCATGGGATACAGTTCCTGTCGTCGCAAAGTTTTGGCCTGCAGGCACCGCTCCATATTATCACCTCTGATAGTGCCCTCTGCAAAATTCTCAGCGGGAGCCGGTCAGGGCCGCAACCGGTTCAGTGAGCCTACCATAAAAAAGCGCGACCGAAGCGATGCCGCATAAATGCTGCGCCTCACCTTGCGCAACGTTCGGTTGGGGTTCTAATGTGGGGTTTCAGAACTGCGAAGCAGTGTTGGTAGGAATATGAAAATACTGAAGGCCACAGTTATTTTGTACCATTCACCTATAACAACGAACAGGGCAATATGGATCAATCCTGGTGTAAGTCTTGGGTTGGAGCGTGGATTTGAATGACTATTGACTTTCTAACGAGCTTTAGGATTGCTAACGAAAATAGTTTCAATTTCGTTAGTCGTTCGTCGTTATTCGTAATACCCAAAAGGTCCGTTAGTCGTTAAATTCGTTAGTCGTTAGTTGTAATTATGCACATCCCTGATGGTATCTCCGTCCGATATTCAGCCGAGATAACAAGCTTATCTGTAACCTTTCGTCAAGGGAGGATAATTTTGGCCCTGATCCAGTTTTCCAAGGGCAAGAAGCTCTAAAAAACAGCGAGTTTTAAAAGCTGAATTTCGATCGATCAATGAACAAGGGGTGTTGGGTTGCGACAGCATGGGGAAAATCGGCGATCGGGAGAACAAGGGAACACGTTCTGGCTCGAGGTCCCGTACGCCTCCCCTCGATTCGGGGGAAGTTCCCCAGTTGTTTTGAGAAAGTTCCGTTGTCATTCTCGGGAACATTCCCCAATGTCTGAAAAATGGGGTGGAGGTCGCAGGCTACCCAGAAACACTCGCAGCATAACCTCGAGGCTGCTCCACATTTTGTTCAGGAATCTCGTTCTCCATTGAATATCAGCAGATAGCCGAGGTGAATTCACAACTCAGGGGTCGGAAAGAACTCAAATTAGCTCCATAGCGCTTTCTGAGCTAAAGGATTACCTTCACACCACCGACAGCCCAGCTGCATCCCTCTGCAAGTTGGAACTCTACCCTTCAAGTGATTCAGAACCGACTTGTGCTGGCCGCCCCATACTCGCTGTCGTGTAACTTGCTGTTGTGCCTACAAAGCGATAGTGTCACCTAGCTAAGAAATTCAGAGCGGGCTGATGTCGTTGATGTAGTGATAATACTCTCGCCCGAAGAAGCAATGCGATGCAGGTTCGAGTCCTGCCTTAGCCCTAAGTTTTGCATTCAACTCAGCTACGTTGTGATATCTTTTGAACATATAACAATAAAGAACATTCAATTTCACTGTATGCTTACTGTGAGCACAGGAAGCTGTCGAAGATGCTACCCCTAATAAAACGCTCTTGTCTCTGTTGTCCGATTGGAACAAAGGTCCTCCACTGTCGCCCTAAAACGTTTACGTCCTTCAGTGTAGTCTTCTCACCTATGACAACTAAGCTTATGGGGCAAAATCTAACTCACCGGACAAATGCCAAAGCCTTCTGTAAGATTTGTGATAATTTGACCATCAATTGCAGCTACAAACTGATGCACAACAACTTGGTGTCCCACAGATCTCCTGTCAGTTGCTACAAACAATCAGACGTTTGCAAGTCCACAGTTTCGACTTCAGAGCAGAAATGTGATGACGAACAGAAAAAGCCGCGAGCTGAAAGCTTTTACTCACGAGATATAATGCCGGCTCCTGCAGATATCAGTTCCCTAGAAACTTTGTTGTCTTTCTGTGGCATGCAAATGGGAATGGACTTGCTGCTCGGAACTGGTTTCTCTAATTCATACATTGCAATATCATTATCCAAGCTGCATTCGTCGAATTTTTCGTGATAGAATATCTAAATGTCAGAGCTGACGGCAACCATCACAGACTACTCCGGGTGAAATCCAAGTGAAGACACGGTACCTCCTTTGGTATCGTTCGCCGCAGATCACACTTGCGAGGATTATTGCACTGACTGCCAATAAGAAGTTCATACTCTTTCACTTCTCCCAATAACAGGCGTCGATTTCTAAGGACGAAGTAGCCGGTGGTTTTATTGTTGATAGCGCATACATTACAAAAAAATGAAATATGCGGAATTTGTCGGAATGAATCTTTCCACAAGGTGCTGAGTTGATCGCAAAACGCTTGGCTCCGGGCGAGATTGAACCAGCATGTTCCCTTTCCGGGGGAGCGCCGAAGCCCCAGCGCCGCTCTCACTCAACTGCTCGGTAAATGCTATACAGGAGGGGTCTACTACACAAAGAAATAAAAATCACGAAATCCGTGTTTGAGGGTGTACTTTGCCTTCGAGGAAATCCAAGGTTTATTTATTTATTGAGTGTTTATTGAGTACGCCACATAAGGTCAGCGCAATAAACATACATAAAAATAATCTACAGAGATCCTGAACCGGATCAGAGCGAAAACGAATACTATTCCTCCAACGCGGACCTAGAAGCACAAAAGCCTCTTCCCTGCATCGCGTTTGAAGCACCAAAGAACAGAAGGTACAGGTACCGGCGTAACGTCGAGGTTAAGAGAGATGAAAGCGGATCCGGCTCCACAAGTGAAAGAACAGGCTCTGAGATTGCCTTTTGGCGCTAAATATGATATCTTAATCTTGCTTCCCCTAGTCCTTGAACGATTCAGCCTATAGAATCTTGAAAGATGAGGAGTATTCTTGCCACAATAGCGTAAAATGCTTCTTTTGCTCTATCTGCACTTCTTCGCAAATAAAATGCATATTATTTGAGTTTCTCCCATCACTAAAACTCGCCAACTTATTTGCTGTGACTTGCGGGAGCGCCCCACATTCGACTTCTCACACGAATGACTTACTTTATAGATAGCCTAAATAATGTTCTTGGCTTTCCAGCCGTCAAATCACTTTAACGGCTAGAAAGCTAAGAACATTATTTAGGCTATCCATACCCGAAAGTTGGTCAGCGGGCTGTCACAATTCTGGTCTTCAAGCTGCCCGTTGGTGTTTTGGGTGCAATGATAACTGACACCCCCGAATTCGAATGTCTGACTGTCCCGTCCACGACGGTTCAGAATTACGGTAGTGATGACTTTAGACCAAACCTTTTCCCAGGTTGTTCACAGGCTTCTGACGTTTTGTTGTGCGTTAGTAGCACACAATGAGCTGCAGTTAGAACATGTCGAGGGGATATGAGCACTCCACTACAATGGGCAATTGATCTCGATCCTGAAAGAACACGGTGCTTAGCTGAATCGCAATAAAAATTTTTCGTTAATCGTTCCGTTTATCCCCATGGCTCTAATAGCCGTGGCTCCAGCTACTGTCCATGAGCCCTTTGCACACCGTTCCTATAGGAAACGGTGTGCAAAGGGCTCATGGACAATAACTGGAGCCCATTTTTCCTACACACACACACACACACACACACACACACACACACACACACACACACACACACACACACACACACACCCACACACACACACACACACACACACACACACACACACACACACACACACACACACACACACACACACACACACACACACACACACACACACACACACACACACACACACACACACACACACACACACACACACACACACACACACACACACACACACACACACACACACACACACACACACACACACACACACACACACATGTCGTCCTTTCACACACCCACACACACACACACACACACACACACACACACACACACACACACACACACACACACACACACACACACATACACCCACACACACACCCACACACACACACACACACACACACACACACACACACACACACACACACACACACACACACACACTTACACACACACGCACACACTCACACACACACACACACACACACACACACACACACACACACACACACACACACACACACACACCGGGACACAACTGCTTCAAGTATAGGGATAAGAATCGGCCTAAATGGTGGCTGAAAGCTATACTATTGACCCTCTTATGACCACGGCGGCAATCTAGCGAGTCGTCATAGTAAGTATTGCAAATGACCTATACCATGCTTGAATTCAAACTTCTTGGTTCGTTTGTAAGCTCCACATCGACAATGTCATACGGCCCGTAGGATTTGACCAGAAAGCGAAATTGGCGACTTTCATATTATATGATTGTCTGTTTCCAAACGTTTTTAGATTTGGACGGACAGAACCAGCATTACAGTCTTGTTTAGTGGTTGTCGAGTAGTGCCCAAAAGGGAGCATTTGGACGTAATTGGAGGATACGGTATGCATAGGGCCCAAAGCGAAGTGAAGTTCTGATTTTCAGTTGCGGACAATCGCTGTTACGTCAAGCAGTGCTAGCGAACACGTACATGGACTACCAGTAATCGTGCTGGGACAAGTCTCGCCACGATAACTGCAGCACTGAAGCAGCGAAAATTCATGCCAGTAATTTTTCATTAACTATGTGAAAAAAAAACATCAGTACTGGACCGTGTATTACGAAAAAAACTATGTATACCATTGACAAGGGAGTAAACTATCCAAGGGTACTCGTTCTGTTTGAGCATCCTTCCACCAAACGATTTGTACACATCAATGTCTCGCACAGTCTTCTCCCCTGAAATTTGATTTATTGCAAAACGCAAGTGTTTAAGAGAGGCTAAACCAACAATATCCCCTTTCTGGAAAGTGCCCGATCACCAGCAACTGCTTCATCACATTTTCGCCCTCACAGTTCGAATGGAATCTTTAACATTCATTTCGCGTTTCTCGACATCGAAACAGCCTTTGATTGCGTCCCAGATACCCTTTCTTATATACATGTCGTTGAAGTCACATGGAGTGCCGGAGGAGTACGTGCGTTGGGTAAGGTTGCTGCACACCAGTCCGAGCAGTGTTGTCAGGTGCTCCGCAGTGTCAGGTTACTCAAGACCCGCAGAAACCACATCCATGGACTATACTGTACGCTGACGACGTATCGTCCATCACTGGATGAGGGAGCGCCGCGACGCTGCTTGGCGGGAAAAATTACGCGCGGGAAAACGAAGGGAGAAAGGCTATTGATCGCGCAAGTTTTCCCGCCGATCAGCGTCGCGGCGATCCCTCACCCAGTGACTGACGATACTTCTATCTGCCGAGTCGCAGGAAGGATCCATCAGCATTAATAACGCCGACCTCAAGAAGGTGGACAGTCTCAAGTACCTCGGATTAAGGATCACATCTGCTGGCGACGTGCTACTGGTTGCCCATGGGCGTGCCAATGCAGCGTAGATGAAGTGGAGAGCGACAACTGGCGTAATGTGTGACAGGAAGATATCAAAACGCCTCAAGTTAAAAATCTACAGTACGGTAGTGAGGCCAGTCGCACTTAACGCCTCCGAATGCTGGGCCGGCCACAAAGACTGTTGAGCAATCCCTGCATGTGATGAAGAAGCGTATGCTCAGGTGGTCAATGGGAGTTACCTAGAAAGGCAGGTTATCGAATGTCCTAGTGCGGCTACTTTTGGAGTGGCCTCCATTACTGCGAAGATTACATCGAAGCAACGCGATTAGCTGAAGCGACCCTGAAAATCAAGCAGGTCGCTTCGACCACCTATGAAATACCCCAGTCGCTCGGCGATCGCGACTGAAACTGCCAACTGTTTCAAATCGTCGCGACTCAGTGCAAGGTCTGTTTGCGCGATGGGTTTTGTAAATGTTGGCAGTGCCGCGACTAGTCGAAGCGACCTGCTATGAATGAGCCTTCGGTCGGTCGGTCTGATATAGAAATGCAACTGATATCATCAATTCATGCCCTTGTGGCAATCGGTACCGCACGGTATTTGGAGTTTACTCATTCAGGCAACCGTCATAGTCGGTGGATCTACTGAGTCCCACCGGGTCGATACGCATCGAATTCGTGGAGAAAGGGTGCAAAAAAATCAACCCACTGAGTCCGACTGCGAACGTCTGATGCCCACCGCAATCCCCCGGTCGATACTGATGGTTCTCATGCGTACAAGGGCGGGGCCAATGCACCGACTGAGTCCCACTGAGTCCCACCGAAACCATCCTGACCCCAACCGGTCGATATAGGTGTTTCTCACGTGATTTGGGTGCATTTTTTTCGGCCGACTGCGACCTGCCTAGACCCACCGCATCTCGACTCTCGTCGTCTGCGCTCTGCCCCACCTGCTGCTGATACGAAAATCAGATTCAGACATGTTGAAAACAAGAAAAATCAGCCACCAAACTCGTTCCGATTCACACTCGAACGGTAACGTCGGACAGGGAACGAAATTCTCATGCCGTAAAATAGCGTGTCTTGGTGTGTCGATTGCGTCCAACACTTTCTCATTTTACAACATCATGGAAAAAAATTCACAACAATGTTCTTTCAATTTGCCTGTACACACCGAAACTCAGCCTAAATTGGAAATGCTATGTCGCTTCAATCTCCTTAAACGTAAATTATCACGTAACTAAAGTTCTCTTCTAAAATAAAACAAGGATGTCCGGGAATGAATTCTTTAAGGTAGCGAAAATTTTCATGGTGTCGTACAATGAGTAGTGTTGGACGCAATCGACACAACAAAACACGCTGTTTTACGGCATGAGAATCTCGTTCCCTGTCCGACGTTAGCGTTTGAGTCCGATTCACAGCTGAGGTGATAATCGTCACTATCAATTGTGTGTTTCGCAGAGGAACTGGTTGGCGCTGGGGGCAACCGGACTCAGTGGGACTCAGCAGGTATTTCCACCCCGGATTCATTCGGACTCAGCAGGTCTTTCGACGAAGTCTGACCGGGGCCTCGGAGGCCGGATTCATCAAAGCATTTTTAATAGTGAGTTAGCGTCATCGGCTAACCGCGATCGTTATCAGTGAGTCAGCAAGCCTGTGAGTAACTGATAACGGTTGTGGTTAGCCGATATCGCTAACTTACCATGGTGAATGCTTTGATGAATCCGGCCTCAGACAAACTACAACAAATTCGCTGCACTTATTACATTTTGCGGCAGCTCTTGTTGTCTGAAACTCACCGAGAAAACGAATGCCACAGTTCTCTTCCATCTGAGCGTTCTCTTCGGGTGTTATTTTCCGTGAGTAGACCAATTCAAGCAGGAGGAGGCTTATCCGAAGGTGGACCTGAGGGCAATTAGATTGTAACCTCTTTGACGTTTACGTGCAACACTGGTAAATAAGGGGGCACTCAAGATTCATTTCTGAAAGTTGGGCTTCGCAAAAAAGGTTAAGGATTTGTCATTGTTTTTTGATGTCGTGAAATCGTTTTATTGGATTTGGCTCTCAACTTGATTTTATAGATGTACTGAAATTGCTGAAATGATTTGGCTGTTGTTGGTGTATGCAGACATCGTAGTCATTAGAATATAGTGAAACGGTAGCAAATAGATCTGGCAAGCGCTCTATAAACTATTAGAGTCAAATCACGCGTCAGAAGAACTTCTCATGATAGTCTTTGTGTTCTCAATGCTTTCACGGTTCACATTGTATGAGAACGATTTCATTGCTAGACTTACTCTCGTTCTGATTTTATCCAAATTACGCTAGACTCAAAACTCTTTCTGACGCGTGATTTGACTCTAATAATTTATAGAGCGCTTGCCAAATCCATTTTCAACTGTTTCATTATTTTTTGATGGTTACGATGTCTACATATCAAATCAAGGAGTCGAGCAGCAATAAGTGAATGTTTTGAAAAACTGCTACTCGAGTTGCTCAACCAGGTTCTTGAAATTCTTTCGTCCTGTCAAAATCAATCAAGAAAGGCGGTCGACAAGGAAATAGAATCAGCGCGAATCTTTTCTCCGCAGTCTTAGAATCGGTTGTCAGGAGATATCAACGGCAAGCTACTAAACCACCTGAGGTTTCACGACATCGTGCTTTTGACACATACGGCAAATGAAGCAACGTCAATGATTCACCAGATTGATACCGAAGGGTAGAAAGTTGGTCTTTTGTTGAACAAAATGAAGACTAAAGTCATGAGAAATCGTTTTGCTGATCTTTCCCCTGTTCGACTAGACGGTGCGCCACTCGAGGAGACAGCTGAGTACGAGTACATCGGGCGCCTCCTGAACATGAACAAAGATTCAAAGCCGGAAATGATGCGAAAGAGGAAAGCAGCATGGGCGGCGTATAATACCAGCAAACCAGCTGTGCAGGAGACCAGGACAAAGGAACTGAAAGCAGAGCTTTTCAACAGTAATGCCATTCCTGCTTTATGTTATGGTAGCGAATCCTGGACACTGACAAAGGATCTCGAATCACAACTGAAGGTGACTCGCAGCTAACCGTCACGGCGGCTGCGGGGTGTAACTCGTCCATATGTGCAGGGTGCTCATGGATTTCGGAGAAATGTATTAAAACTTCCGGGAGGGTGAGGCATGCATGTGCGTGTGGGAGCCTTTAATACTTTAAAAGAAAAGGAAATCCCAATTTCATTGCATATTCGTGCTGTAAAAGGGACGCGGAGGACGAGTTGTTCGTCACTCCTAAAAACACAACTCAACCGATTTTCTTGAGAAAGGGCCCAAGTCATGCCCCTGTTTTCAAGAAGGTGAGGCTAAATCCAGAACACATTTGCGCATTTGGACGGATTTAGGTGCACGGAAATGAGGAAAAATATGAGTTACACCCCCCGCAGCCACCGTGATGATTAGCTTCGAGTCTGAAGGTGGCGCAGGCCTCGATTGAACGACATCTTGCCGGATACACTCTTTTCCAACAGTGAAGTGAAGGTCTACACAACGCAGATATCCGCTCAATGTCCAATGTCGCTGATGCTCTCGAACACGTAAACAAAACCAAGCTTCGATGGGCAAGGCATGTACTGAGAAGAAATGATGGACGGTGGAGCAAAACTGTGATCGAATGGTATCCTCGCGACAAGAAACGACCGCTTGGCAGACTCATGACCAGGTGGACTGATTTACTTTGTATTCGATACAATATGGTCGATTCCAGAATACGTATCGACCGGGCTGGTGTCAGCGGGTGTTGGGGGGTGTCGGTGGGATACACCGGGTGATTTTCGCATCCCATTTCCAATGCTTTCTGTGTGTATCGAGCGAGCTGTATACATCGGTTCATCCAACTATGACCGGGGCCTAAAGGATACATCAGCTGGATTTTTTCAAAAAGCAATTCTGAGATTTCTCACCACCTCATTGTTTTCACATGATGATGTGAAAACCTCGAAAAGAACTAGAAAAAATCCAGCGAATTTAGTTTTCAGAAACCATTCAGCTGGTGCATCTTTTGCTCGACTGCCGCCTTTTAAAAGTGTACACCAAGGCTGAAAAGACCATTTGGAAAAGAAGGAATTTTCTCACACCATTTTTTGCAACAGGCAATTTTTTCTATTTTTCACTCTACATGAGCGACTTTGCTTTTTTCTACTTCTTCATTGGGTCTATTTTACCGAACCGCTTAGTTACGGCCTGTAAGAGCTACGTGTGTGACACTGGAAGGCCACCGAAAACCATTTATTAGCTATTTGGACAGTTGCAATTTTGACGAGCATTAGAACCTTCAGCAAAGTGGGCGGGCCTACCTTGAATTCAGCTAGGCCTTCGTTGAGGAGGGGGCCGAAAAGCTTTGCCACGAAGGGGGGTCGCAGCAACGAACGCATTTTGTCCAACGGGTTGCTTGACCCTGGTTCCACGGCAAGACGTGTCGGTTCCGAAACCAGCCGTGGCTCACTCTGCGTGAATCGCTGGATTCTTGTCGGTTCGCTCCCAGCTGGAGCAGGTAATCAAAGCAAACGAAACCCAGCTGGGGCCCAAGTCGTTCATGGATGCCAGTCCCGAGTGAAATATACGCGTACTGACATCAGTCCTGCAGTAGAGACTTCCTCGCATCCACTTCCAAAGGCTAAATAAAAATGAGACCCACTAAAGCCGAACTTGCAACTACATTCCAAAACAAACTATCCGCTATATGCTGATACTAATCTCGAACAACTTGGAAGTACTCTTCCAATCTGCTACGCACTCTAATCTTTGCGTTCTGCGTTCAACATAGCATCGTGGTGACAATTTATGATCAATTGTGATGCCCTTATAAACGGCATAGCCCGAAATTTTCAAATTTGTTGATATTTCGAGACTTGTTCTGATTTCCGAGATTTCAGATTTGTTTCCTCATGAGCTGACTCACTCGGGCAAGTCGGGGACTCTCCCGGGAAAATTTGGGCGGCGGGTCTGCCGCATAACACCCAGCGGACAATAGATGGCGATCACGAATGACCACGTTATGGCGTGCTTATCACGTGCACAGCCGGTATAAAAAGTGGCTCATTTCACTCGAGCTCTCATTCGGCATACTGATCCGGCCCTGGAAGGTGACCTGCTCGGACAGTAGGTGCGGGCGGATCGCTGGCTTTTAGCCGGCGGATCGACATCCCCCCGCCATCCGTGCGCCAGTAGCCAGCGATCCGCCCGCCAGTAGCCAGCGATCCTCCTGCCAGTAGCCAGCGATCCGCCCGCCTTTAGTCAGCAATCCACCCGCCATTAGCATGTGGGTTATTCCGATGGTTCCCACCACGGTCCCCGTGTGCGAGACCACCCAACCCCCCCTAGCCGTGGAAACCATCCCCTCAGCTGCCAAAAATTATTTTCCGGCTTCTGAGTGATCCTTCAAAGGTGACTTGAAGTCACCTTGCAGGATCGGCCTTGAGAGTGAGCATTCGGGGAGATGTAGCGCCTTTTATACCCTTCGGTTTGTTAACTCTGAGAATGATACTGATACCAGAAAAGAACTCGTCAATGATTAAAAAGTTTCACCGTGTAAAATTTGAGCGGGCGGATCGCTGGCTATCAAAGCAGTGGCCGCCGGATCGCTGGCAGGTTGCGGGCGGATCGCCGCTTTAGAGCTGGCCGGCAATCCGCCCGCTAGCGTGATCAACTTTCCCAGGTGTCGCTATCCGCCCGCCAAAACGCAGCGATCCGCCAGAAACTTGCTGGTCTTGATTGCCAGCGGTCAGTCCGCACCTATTGCCTGAATGGAGTCACTCTCTGGAGGGCAGCATATTTTAGACCGCTGGGGGATAGGGGTATCCTCGGCTAGGGGGGGGCGGGCTTTCGCCGCGATCCCTGGGAGGGTGTTTCTCCCGCAGATCGCAGCGAAGATTGTGTCCTTGTCGTAGATACAGGCGAGATCCTTTTGTCCCTGTCGTAGATCCTTTCTCCGCCGTGAGACCGCGACGACCCGGAGCGACATGCTTGTTATGAGTTTTAAAATGAATAGGACGATGACGTCATCGTTTGGCTGCTCGTTGGGGGTCTCCCGCTAGGCCTTCAGGTACTGTCCCGACCGTGATTGTGACATCATCACGAGCGTCGCGATTCGCGATGCTTTACTCCTGCTGCCCCTTATCGTATGACTCCGCGTTGGTCTGCGTTTTTTTTTTCTCCTATCGGGAGTCTTACGCGGAGTGTCCCCCGATTCGCCTGAGCACCGGATCACCACTTTCTTCGATATCTTATTTTGATGTTCCTCATTTTCAATTCACCACATACAGTCTACAGCAATGGAAGTAGGACCCGGTGAGGTTGTGGATTCTTCTTAACATGTTGTAGCCTGACAGTGTTATCACTCATTTTTTCGAAATAACTGAGATTGGTCGGTTAGCTTTTGTTTTCACTCTTACATTTTTTTCCATTTTTTTACGTATCTGCAAAAGCACGGATTCACCGATCTATCACAGTTGTTTTGGAAAAATGAGTGGTACCACTAACAAACTACCGTATGCTATACCGAGTCCGCAACCTCACCAGGTCCTATTTCCATCGCTCCAAAATGCGTGAACGCGGAACCATTTTCAAAATTGATGCTATTTCAGCAGGGGGGGGGGGCACTTGGTTATCGCTCTTGGCCAGGCACATTTTTCCGTGCCGCAGCGCCATTTGAGCACCGACCCTGAGTTTCTCTTTCTCTTCCAAATTCGAGAGAATCCTTGCGACGCAGAAGAATGGGCGTGCCCCCTGCTGCGATAGCACCTCAAACTTCCCAGCATTGGCTTCGGTTGTCATTGGAAGAGCTTCACGCTCATACTCCCATTTGGATAATTTCGGATATCCGTCTGAATGATTCAAAATTTTGACGATTCGATATACGAATCACCGAAAAACCTGCAAATCCGAATCGAACCGAAATCCGAACCACCGAAAAAAGGTCAGTTCCGAAACAGAGATTAGGAGTTACACTCCATCAGAGACCAAGACAACGCTTATCGTTACCTCGAGTACACTACCTTTGACATCGTTGCTTGGACGCGCTGGCGTGCATGAGGAGAAGATTCGATCTTTTAATGATGTATAAGATTTTGAATGGACATAGTGGCTTGCGGCCAAACACTTTTCTCAAAATGAGGGCTTCTAACACCAGAGGTAGCAAATTCAAACTAGTCCGAAACGTGGCCAGGAAGAGTGTCAGGCACCATTTCTTTGTTAGCAGAGCTGGCAGTGAATTGGAAAAACTACTTAAAGGCAGTGTTCACGATAAAAGTCGTTTTTCTGTTTTTCCGCCTATCTTGAAAACGGTCTCATGCTGATTTCAATGATGTCCCTGGAATCGTACAAGACCCCCTGGAAACGGAGTTATGGCCCCTCGAAATTTAGCAAGGGAAGCATTGTGGACGAGTTGTCCGAGGCTTGTAAATCCCGTTTTTTGCAGCCGATGTGTGCGAGCTGACCTGAGTAAAGAGAGAAGTTGAGAATGAAGAGAAGAACGGGGCTTTTGATCGGAAACCATCGCTTATCTAACCACGATTTCAGGGCAACTCTTATAGGACGTGCCTCTGGAATGGTCTGTATATCTACCATCATGCCTCTGGAATGCTCCGTATATCTACCTGGACAGCATTATTTCTCGACTATTTCGCGGAGAGCATTATTTAGCGGCTATTTCGCGGTGAGCATTATTTGGCGGGTACTTAGCGGCTATTACGCGGCAAGCAGGCATTTCGCGGCTATTTCTCGGCCAAAACTCTCAGAGTCTGTGAGTCTCCATTGTGGGAACCAAACCCTTATTGTAAGGTGCCCAAGAAAGTTCCTGTAAGTTATTTCCTGAACTAATGAAGAAGATTAGTGCGTCGTGTTTAAGCTGAGGATGGTCATGAACAAGACAGTCAGGATAGAAATTTTGTCGCCTGCTAATGGTTCCCCGCCATTTTCAGTCAGAGACACATCATTTTCCGAACTTCGTATTCAGAAACTTCGATCACCAAATACCACCGTCGAAACTGTAGAACCTCAAGCTAAAGTAAAAATTTTATAGAGCTTAAAGTTAGAGCCAAGTATTGCATGACAATAACAACAGAGATGGTTCTTTGTTCCACACAATGATATGAAAATGGCAGCCCTCCATCAAAGCAATGCGAATGGCAAGCTCAGACGGCCACAAAATAGATGAAAGGCGGACCATGCGGCAATGCTAGATGAATAAACAAGAAAAGAAGGAGTAAAAAAGTATAACGAAAACATCAAAATAATTATTCCGTTGGGAACTGGTGCTTGGCTGTGAAGTGATGCTTTCTTGTATCGGCTTATTGGGTTTAAGCTCGCTTGCCTTCGGTGGGCAAACTCCTAGAACATGACAATGTCCGTGATACACTGCGACACACACTGTGCTTATCTGGGTCAAATTCCGGTCCGCAATTGCGTCTCGACACGCTTTGCGGCCGCGCGTTTCCGAGTCGGAAGAGTTTCCAGCGCCGCAGCCGCCGATCTGTTCACTCTAGGTGGGTTTTATAAACTGGAAACTAAACAAAGTTGAAGAAAACTGTGTAAAAAAGTCATATCGAGTCGGCTTTGCCGCTGGAAACCCTACTGACTCGGGCGCGTTCATCCGCAAAGCGTGTCGAGACGCAATTGCGGACCGGAATTTGACCCAGATAAGCACAGTAAGTATAGCAACACCTTCGAAATAATCGTATCATATGCTGAGCCGAGGTTTCGAATATTGGGGAGAGTTTCTATGTTCGAAAATACATATGAAAAGACACAATGTGGGGATCGCCGCGAAGCACTTTCATATTTCCCAAGTGTGTTTACACTTATGCGTCGAGCGAAATACAAACGTTTTTCTATAACTGAAGGCGAAATGGGAAAGTAGCAGTCATTTCAAAAGATCTATCTTTTTTGTCGTAGTAGACAAAGGAAGAAAGATTCTTCCCAATATTGAATACCTAGATCCAACACATGATGCGCCTATTTCGGAGCAGATGTTATACTTATGCGTCGCAGTGTTCGAGCGAATTAAGCGAAAAGTGAATAGAAACCAAATTTTGCTACACCTGATTTGCCACAAATCCAGTCCAGAAAATCACGGACGTCGGTGAACTGGTCGGTGCCTCTTACCGAATCGAGTATACTTGGTGCAGCAGTTGTTTTGTTGACCGATGGATCGATGTAATCTACAAAGTAACGTTGGGTATGGAAGAGCTTGACCGTGTCCCGAAAGTTTCGAGCCGATTTCAATTCAATTACGAATGTTAGAGCAGAGGAAGAGAGGCTACAAGCTGTCTACTAACCTGCTCGAAAGTTATAGCTCGCGACCCGCCAACCCGAGGCGCGACTGTAACCCAGCGAAACGGGCCGCAGATAGCAAGCTGTTGCTTACCATGGTCTAGCCAAACCTCATTAAAAACATACAAAACTGTGGCTATTCTAGGGGAAAAAGGGCGAAATGAGCAACGTTGGCAACCAAAGCTTCATTCGACCAGAGATCGTTGCTAAGAGTTTTGTTTGAATATCTTACAAGGGATGGACCACACCTGGTCGCCAGAACTACCCATAAAGCTATGTTTTTCTGATCGACTACCTCCCGGGTAATCTTGAAAGCCCCAATCTAACTGCTCGAGCAGCAGTGAAAAAAAAGTTATGAGCGAAAATGTGAGGAGCTCTGTAGGATAAATACCATCAAGCTACCGTAACCTGTCATATTCTCGACAAAAATCACAAACGGACCTCAGATTCGTGATATACGCCTCAAACTACCCCAGCGGGCAAAGTTTAGGCTGAAACGTTTTCCTTGACCTATCCACCTCAAAAATGGATTGGTCTGCTACCTCCCCCCAAGGGGCTCCAGATGTCAAAAAAAATTCCCCAAAACTTCGTCTGGAGGGTTTTTTGGGGTGCTGAACACGACGATGAGGTTCGTTTAGCGTTTTCCGAGCGGTAATGGTAGGTTACTGTGAGAACAATAGATTTTAGCTACTGTGGCTCATAGACTTCTATCAAGACAATCCTGGTGTACAGTCTATTTTGGTGTAAAAAAATTTTACCACGCTATTTTTCGAGACGAACGCTGTTAGGGGTCTTCTTGTTAAAGTTTATTGACAGTTCTTCTGATGAAAAAAAAACAGCAAGCACTTCGAAAGAGATACACAACAAGAAAAATCAACACCAATGGTAATTTTCGAGGAAGTGGGTAAAACAGAAATTCCTATTGCAGTAGCAGCAAAACATGAACTGACATAATTGCAATATCCAACTTCCTCGCATCTGCCGATAGAGAAAAGCGTTGCGATTGGGCTGTTGGAAAGATCAGGGTGGTTTTTATTAAAAACTTCGTTTCCATGTTCTGCTCTTCTGTATGTTTGCTTTTCTTCCCTATGACGGCTGGTGTCGATAAACTGTTATAAAAATACAGCGTACAGTTGTTGAACTCAAAAAATATTGTGGCAAAAACTGTGCATGTAGAGAGGATCGAACCCTGCATACTCCGTTTCGTAGTTCGCCGCCCTGGACCACTCCGCTAACTCTGCACAGTGCACAGATGGTTGTTGAAGAGATAGGTGATACGGCGCTCAGCATTTTCGTGGTTTCGACCTCATTTCAAAAGATGGCTCATAATTTTTTTCTCCACTATTACTCGGGCAATTACTAGGATGTTATTACGATTACCCTGAAGGGTAATTTGTCAGAAAAACATGGAGGTATGGACAGTTCTGGCAGACGGATCTGGTTATTCCCTTGTTAGAATAATCGAATGTAGACTGGCGGTGCAACTGTTTATTGAGGAGAGCCACATTTCCGTACCATCCTTTACATAGAATGAACTCCACATAACTGAATGCGTCGCCTTAAAGACACAGTCCAAGCTCAGAGGTAATTTTTGACATTATGGTCCGGTCGCCGTCTATAGCAACCCTGCAAAGCGCGAAATTTCAATTCGCTCAAATAAGCGGGAAAAAGCTAGGAAAAAGTCGGCCACGCCCCCTTGAAAGAAAAAATGGGTAACGCCCACAGCCAGGTTTCCGACCTCATTAGAGAAGAGACGCGCGAATGATTTTATTCAAAACCTATGTTCTTCAACTTGTTTTCTGTCTGGCTTTATATTGTGGCCTGCTTCATAAAGATGGCTGCGAATAGCGAGAAAATAGAGGCTCGAGACAACTCGTCCGCGAACTTCTAGCCGTTCAAAATCGAAATTTTTGAAGAGCCGTAACTCCGTCCGTAGTGAGTTCTGAGCGATTCTGGAGACACCATTGTGATCAGCTTGAAATTTTCTCCAAAATAGGCAGAAAAAAATCATATTTCAGGTTGGACTGTGCCTGAATAGGCCCTGATAGTAGCCGTAAGAGAAGTGGGGGTGCCTTCAAGAAGATTTCCACGGAACGAAATCGTATTTTATACTGATAGTTTATCAGACAGCTATTTGTCAGCCTATCACTTGATATATCTTTCCAGACCCAGTTTCCTCGCATGGAATCCTTCCTGGAACGCACCCCTGGGGTCGTATTCGCCAACAACCCGCCGA
Organism: Aplectana chamaeleonis; assembly: GCA_029168955.1. Lineage (NCBI taxonomy): Eukaryota > Metazoa > Nematoda > Chromadorea > Rhabditida > Cosmocercidae > Aplectana > Aplectana chamaeleonis. The sequence goes on from JAPDOI010000526.1 coordinate 371,041, forward strand.
GGGTAGTCGAAGGGAAGCGGAAGGGATGACACCGCGCGCGGCAGAGGAGCAGATCAACTAATCTTACACGATGTAAGATGGAAATGCAAACTGTGTTACGTATCGATATCACTGCAAAAAGATAAAGATTCCATCGCGAAGCGGCCATTCTTCAGCTATGCTATTCGAAAAATTCCGGCGGTCGCGAGGGAAGCCAAGGGAGGCGAGAGGTGGCCGTGGAGCGCGTGTTTTGTACTGAAATTTCACCTCATTAACCCTTCGACTACCCGGCGGGTTATTGGCGAATACGACCCCTGGTGTGAGATGACTGCGAGGGCTGTTTTGCAAGACGCTTTTGCGGACCCATGAGTGCTGGCCAACATTCGGTGAAGCTGGAAGCGAGGAATGACTCACTGAATTCACACGACACTCCCTTGGAAAAAATTCCTACAAGAGTGTTTTTGTTTTCGCCGTCGGATTGAAATAACGGTCCACCGCTATCGCCCTAAAACAGCAATGCTGGATGAACTACACTTCAACTTACAAGGTTTATTGAGTAATTGATCTTACACCACAAACGCCCACTCCTTTTGTAGTAATATTCGTCACAATTTGACCCAAAAAAGCGCCAATAAACTGAAGTTCAACAGTCTGGTGACCAATGTAAATGTTTGAATCTGCTGCAAATCTTCAGATGCTTACGAATCTATGGCGGACCAGCGCAGAGAACAGGATAGTTAACTGAAGAGAAAATATAAGCCAAAAGGTTCAACTCACGCGCTATCTTGCCAGCTCCAACAGATCTTAGATTCATGGAAATGTTGGTGTCCTTCTGCGGCATGCAGATAGGAATGGACTCGCTGTTTGGCACAGGTTTTTCTAGCTCGATCATTGCGATGTCATTCATATAGTTGCATTCGTCGTAGTTGTCGTAATAGAATATCTGAATAACAGCATCATCGTGACTTGTCACTATACTTGTTCCAGATGGAATTTATTTCGAATATTCGACTTTTCGACTGTAGTCGGATATCACACCTTTTCGAATATTCGACTTTTCGACTGTAGTCGGATATCGCACTTTTTCGAATATTCGACTTTTCGAATAAAAAGTCGACTTTTTTATCCGACTGAAACAGTCGGATATTCGTCCGATTATTCGATTCGGAACATGTAAACTATGCAGTATACTTGTTCCAGATGGAATTTATTTCGAATATTCGACTTTTCGACTGTAGTCGGATATCACACCTTTTCGAATATTCGACTTTTCGACTGTAGTCGGATATCGCCCTTTTTCGAATATTCGACTTTTCGACTGTAGTCGGATATCGCACTTTTTCGAATATTCGACTTTTCGACTGTAGTCGGATATCGCACTTTTTCGAATATTCGACTTTTCGAATAAAAAGTCGACTTTTTTATCCGACTGAAACAGTCGGATATTCGTCCGATTATTCGATTCGGAACATGTAAACTATGCAGTATACTTGTTTCAGATGGAATTTATTTCGAATATCCGACTTTTCGACTATAGTCGGATATTGCACATTTTCGAATATTCGATTTTTCGACTGTAGTCGGATATCACACCTTTTTGAATATTCGACTTTTCGACTGTAGTCGGATATCACACCTTTTCGAATATTCGACTTGTCGACTGTAGTCGGATATCGCCCTTTTTCGAATATTCGACATTTCGACTGTAGTCGGATATCGCCCTTTTTCAAATATTCGACTTTTCGACTGTAGTCGGATATCGCACTTTTTCGAATATTCGACTTTTCGAATAAAAAGTCGACTTTTTTATCCGACTGAAACAGTCGGATATTCGTCCGATTATTCGATTCGGAACATATAAACTATGCAGTATACTTGTTCCAGATGGAATTATTTCGAATATTCGACTTTTCGACTGTAGTCGGATATCACACCTTTCGAATATTCGACTTTTCGACTGTAGTCGGATATCTGCACATTTTTCGAATATTCGACTTTTCGACTGTAGTCGGATATCACACCTTTTCGAATATTCGACTTTTCGACTGTAGTCGGATATCGCCCTTTTCGAATATTCGACTTTTCGACTGTAGTCGGATATCGCACTTTTCGAATATTCGACTTTTCGACTGTAAGTGGATATCACACTTTTCCGAATATTCGACTTTTCGACTGTAGTCGGATATCGCCTTTCGAATATTCGACTTTTCGACTGTAGTTGGATATCGCACTTTTTCGAATATTCGACTTTTCGACTGTAGTCGGATATCGCACTTTTTCAGAATATTCGACTTTTCGACTGTAGTCAGATATTCGACTTTTCGACTGTAGTCGGATATAAAGTCGACTTTTTATCCGAGCTGAAACAGTCGGATATTCGTCCGATTATTCGATTCGGAACGTGTTGTTCCAGATGGAATTTATTTCGAATATTCCACTTTTCGACTGTAGTCGGATATCACACCTTTTCGAATATTCGACTTTTTGACTGTAGTCGGATATCGCACTTTTTCGAATATTCGACTTTTCGAATAAAAAGTCGACTTTTATCCGAAACAGTCGGATATTCGTCGATTATTCGATTCCGGAACATGTAAACTATGCGTATACTTGTTCCAGATGGAATTTATTTCAGATATTCGACTTTTCGACTGTAGTCGGATATCACGAATATTCGACTTTTGCGACTGTAGTCGGATATCGCCCTTTTCGAATATTCGACTTTTCGACTGTAGTCGGATATCGCACTTTTTCGAATATTCGACTTTTCGACTGTAGTCGGATATCTTTTCGAATATCCGACTTTTCGACTATGGTCGGATACCACACTTCTTCGAATAATCGACTTTTCGACTGTGGTCGGATATCGCACTTTCGAATATTCGACTTTTCGAATGAAAAGTCGACTTTTTTATTCGACTGAAACAGTCGGATATTCGTCCGATTATTCGATTCGGAACATGTAAACTATGCAGTATACTTGTTCCAGATGGAATTTATTTCGAATATTCGACTTTTCGACTGTAGTCGGATATCACAGAATATTCGACTTTTCGACTGTAGTCGGATATCGCCCTTTTCGAATATTCGACTTTTCGACTGTAGTCGGATATCGCACTTTTTCAATATTCGACTTTTCGTAGTCGGATATCGCACTTTTTCGAATATTCGACTTTTCGACTGTAGTCGGATATCACACCTTTTCAGATATTCCGACTTTTCGACTGTAGTCGGATATCGCACTTTTTCAGAATATTCGACTTTTCAGATAAAAAGTCGACTTTTTATCCGACTGAAACAGTCGGATATTCGTCCGATTATTCGATTCGGAACATGTAAACTATGCAGTATACTTGTTCCAGATGGAATTTATTTCGAATATTCGACTTTTCGACTGTAGTCGGATATCACACCTTTTCGAATATTCGACTTTTTGACTGTAGTCGGATATCGCACTTTTTCGAATATTCGACTTTTCGACTGTAGTCGGATATCGCACTTTTTCGAATATTCGACTTTTCGACTGTAGTCGGATATCACACCTTTTCGAATATTCGACTTTTCGACTGTAGTCGGATATCGCACTTTTTCGAATATTCGACTTTTCGAATAAAAAGTCGACTTTTTTATCCGACTGAAACAGTCGGATATTCGTCCGATTATTCGATTCGGAACATGTAAACTATGCAGTATACTTGTTCCAGATGGAATTTATTTCGAATATTCGACTTTTCGACTGTAGTCGGATATCGCACTTTTTCGAATATTCGACTTTTCGAATAAAAAGTCGACTTTTTATCCGACTGAAACAGTCGGATATTCGTCCGATTATTCGATTCGGAACAAGTATACTTGTCACTGGTGAGATAAGAATAGTGAGATCACAGACGTTTTTTGCGTTTATTCTTGGCAATTCACACTTCAATGGATTGACGCATTGGCTGCCGGCGAGAACTTCAAAGTCGTTCACCTTCCCTCTCAGTTTGCGTTGGTTTCTTAAAGTAGTGCGATTGCTAGGAATATCTTTGACTACCGTACACAGCGCGGCAAAACTATATGACATGCCTCGATTTTCGCAGTTCTGGATTTCGCGTGGACTAAGAGCCTATTCATACTTCCAACCTCTCGCTCTCCCAGAGCGGCCCGCTCGGCAAAACAGGTGAGTATGAATTAAAAGACGACCTCCCGCTCCTCCCGCTCCGCCAGTGAAGTATGAATGCTCCAGATACATCGCCATGGCAGAGCAAGGGGGCGGGAAATTGGTGGGTTTGTTTTTACATATGAAGCGATGCGGGTGGTCTTTGACAAGTTTGATAAGATATGTTGGTTTTGTTGTATGTAAAGGCTATCCAAGGGTGGATTCTACAGATTCTCTAAATAGACAATGACTGATAACGCTATCGGAAAACTCATATGATTGGCAACTTCCATTTTTAGGATTGAATCTTGGAAGGCCCCCTCCAACCAGGGTTAACCCAAGATTCATATTCGCACAACAACCTCGTCGGTTTTTTTGCGTACCTTCCGCGTGGAGGCGTGCATTTCGATCCTTGTATTGCAAATTCAAACCTAACTGCAACTTCCCCGAACATCTGCGAACGCGCACTCCCATTTTAATTCTGTATACTTTCTACGACGTCCTGCGCACTCCCACTTGGGTCCCGCACACTTTCTATGGCGTATTGCGCGCTTTCACTGAGGCCCCGCTACACTTATATGACGTAATTTAGTGCAACAAGTAATGCTACCAACAAATGCCTCGGCGGTGCGAGAGGGGAGTATGAATGCTCCAGAGACACCACTGTGGCGGGGCAGGAGGCGCGGGAGAGGCGGGAGGCGCGGGAGGTCGTGTTCGCGGGATTCATACTCACTTTTTCCGCGCGGACCGGTCTGGCAGAGCGAGCGGTTGGAAGTATGAATAGGCCCTAAGCAGAAAAGTTGCAAGTGATAATCGACGCAACACCTTCTCATACCCCTGGATACAGATTTTCATAAAAATACGTCGAATTTCGGAAAGCTGGCTTCGGAATGTGTTTCTATTATAGATAAAGTTTCTTGCATGTCATAAAAATCATTGAATGAAATGGCAATAATAACAGAAGACAAATTACGAAACTTTTGTCCCAGTTCTTCACAGGATTTCTCAAAGCCTGCCTGTTTCACATCCAGCACACAATGGGCGGCAGTTAGAACATGACGAGGAGAAATCATCACTCCACTGCATACAACATACGAGTTATCTGGTTCTGGAATTGAGCTGGACATTAAAGGCAAAGGACACCCAAGAGAATATTTTTCAGATTTTATGCTCATCTTGGAGAGAGTCACGCGCTGATCACAGTGGTATCTCTGAAATCGTCCAAGACCCTCTTTGAACAAAGTTATGGCTCTTCAGAGATGCCCAGATTTTGAGGGTGAAAAATTGGTGGACGAGTTGTCTCAGGCCTGTATTTCTCTTCATTCGCAATCGTTGCGTGAGAGAAAGCCAGGATAAGGAGACAGTCCGGTAGTGGACTGAAGAACGACGATTTGTTGGAATTCATCCATCCATCTAGCCGCTTTCGAGTTTGAAAATCTGTTAGGGGGTCGGGCCTGTGGTGGTCGCTTATATCTCGCTTATTTGGAGGAAATGAGATCTGGCATTTGGCACGTGTTATACAGGAGGAGTCTTCTACAGAATTTTATGAAAATCTCGAAATTCATATCTGAGGGTGTACTGTGCCTTTAAAGGCAGTGTCCACGATAAATCTCGTTCTCAAGGTTTCAGTGTGAAACGCTAAGCTGGCAGGGTCTGGAGAGGATAGCGTCGAGGAAAGCAGCGAAAACGGGTCAGAAATCGATAAAAACGGCTTTGAAAGTTATCCCAGTGCGCCCACCTATCCCGGTCCGCCCCCCATTTGAACGAGCTTGTGGCAAACCGCCACGCACCTGTGCCGCGTCCAGCCTGATCGATTCGCGCAGATTTCGCGTTTAGCGCGCGCTTGCGGAATTGAGCAGCGCCCGCGATTCTCGTCCACGCTCTGAACGTTAGCAACCGTTATTTTAGCTTATTCTGAACGTTTTCCTTCGCTGTTTCTCCCTCCTTAGTTACCTCACGACCAGACAATCCTATTTTTTGAGTCAAACTCGAGTGCGATATTCATCGTGAACACTGCCTCCAACGAGAATAGGTCAAAGCTGAAGAAAGCTTTGAGAAAGGGGTAACTAGGGAGAAGGTCGTTCCTTCCGGATCTTATCGCAACGCCGGCTTGCTTACTCTGATCTGGTGTGTTTCATGGTTTTTCTTTGCTTTGATTGTTTCTTCCCTGATTTGATATGATGGTCACATGTGGTTGTATGTATGAATATGTAAGTAAGTAAATAAACGGCGTGCTGAACCCTGTATGTGTATAATGACATACGCTTTGTCCGGCAATGAGCAATCCACGGAAACTCGTCCTTCTGAATCATCCTTCCCCCAAAGGACTTGTACACACTTGCAGACTCTCTTTTCCCTGAAACATTGAAACCTTCAATTTTTTATCTTCAAGATGTCGAGTACAACCTTAGACAAGGGCAATTGTCCGTGGAATGGTATGAATCTTTTGTACAGTCGGCAAAGACTGTTCAGAGGTGGCGTGCTTGAAGGCAGCGGCAGCCATGATCAGGGAGCGCTACGCCGCACGCACGCGCCGCCACTTGAATTCTAATTTTGACGCGTGCGTGCGACGTCATGCGTACCTACCCCGTCTGCCGCAATCGTGCATGCAATCTTGACCGTTTTGCTTCCCTCTTGACGGTGTAGTTTGCTTTGCCTCCGACTACTTCGACAACCGTCAAAAAGATCGTTGAGATCGCGAAATGACTGGGCTGCGGCGGTCCATCCTTTTTCGTATTGGTAGAGCATAATATGGCGGATCAGATTGTGATTTTCAAGACGCATTTTTTTAAACTGAGTATTAAGGATTATTTTTATATAAATATTGAGGACAAAACGCCAAGTTTTACTAAAGAAAAACGCGTTAGTAAAAACGTTCCATAATTCTGCATCAACCCAATCAAATTTTCCGAGAAAAAATCTTCGAAAGGGGGGGGGTCATGATTATTCTGAACCCCTTGCCAACGAGCTGCTGAACCCTGGGACCGTGCCTTCTAGAAGGATTCTATTCACGGAAGTAGCGGTATTAAGCAGCTGACTAGAGCCAAGAATGACCTTTATTATAGGACAGTGCAGATAACCCTTTAGAAGTGCTATTTGATAAGGCCAACCATCGACCACTGAGAAAAAGCCCCTTGCACACACACTGATTTTTTGCAGACATTGAGAATGGAAATTTCGATCAAAAGTGTGGACCAAATTTCCTCAATTTTAATCTAAATTGTTTACTTAGGATCAGAAGGAGACATTTAAAAAGACTTCGAGTTGTTTCTGACTCGAGGCATTTTGAGGGCTCGCCTGTGCTACTCGCGTTCAAAGTTCCTCTAATTTGAGAATGATGCTCTTCTCGCATCAATCCTCATACTGAATTATAAAATTCAAACCGCAGATTCTATCCACAGTAACTCAATGGTCATGATAAGAGTATTGAAAACAACTCCATCCATTTATCGTCAAGTAAACTCCAAATACCGTGCGGTACCGATTGCCACAAGGGCATGAAATGATGATATCAGTTGCATTGCTATATCAGACCGACCAACTCAAACTCTCAAATGAAAATTGCAGAGTATTTTAAGGCTCTGTGGCAATCGGTACCGCACGGTATTTTTCGTCTAGTTTATCGTTATGATGAAGCGTAGGTCGGTGGAATGATATCGTGCCCCCTGCAAGGGATTCATTCCGGTACTCATGAAAAAAAAGGTTTGGTATGACCGTGCGGTTGAAACGCAGCACTCTCAGACATTCGCTGTTATGAACTCGAAGCCTGAAAGTAGGGTAGTTATCAACCGCCAACCAATAGGATACCAAAATCGATTACCGCAGACCAAAGCGCGGCCACGTTTGCAGTGTATTGGTTTGCTACAGTGTTGGTATTGGTGGAAACAGGAGGCTGTTATGAGCCGCCAACGAATACGATTGTCTGTTATGATCCGCCAACCAAAAACGTCTTTCCGAGTTGACGATCGGTCCGCTCGCTTTTTATGCTGTAAGCGTCTAGCGTCGTAGACAAAAATTGCTTTGAATGATATCTGTTTCGTTCCATTATTTATGTCATGTTTCTCTGTTTTCTGCTTTTATAAGCCTGTTTTTACACTTTCCTCGTTATTTGCTGTGATTATTCATTAATTTCGTCTAACCTTTTCTTCTATAGGTACTTGAAGTGGGTTATTCTTGAAGTTAACGTTTTTCAACCAGTTTTTTTTCTCAAAATTGAGAAGAAGATTAGAAATTATCCGTTGAATAGGGTGCTTGTGTGCGCCACTGCGGAGGCACTGCCATAATCGACGGCTAATTCTTAATTTTCTGCTACATGTTGGAGAGAAAAGCACCGGGGGTACTGCAAAACGGTGCGCTTCTGTGTACAACAAAAACACGCAAAGTCTCACATGGATTTAATTCGATAACTTTATTTCTCAATAAAGAAACACACGGAATGTATTGTGAAATTGGACTTCATAAGCGTTTTCGAACAAGGTACAATTATAGCTATGAGTGTTTCAACGTTATGCTGTTAAAAATCACGTTTTGGTGGTATAGAACAGTTTTGCAAACCTAAGGGAAGCTGATAGCAGGTTGAAACTCTCATCTTCCGCTAACCAAACGGATATGTTCCCGAAACATATGCTATTGGTATCGAGTTCATAACAGAAAGTGTCTGCTGTTATCATCCGCCAACCAATTCGATATTTTCCGGCTGGTGCTCGCCGGAACATATGCTATTGACATCGAGTTCATAACAGCGAGTGTCTGAGAAGGACCTTCACATCAAGTTGCTCTCTTCAAGTTGGAAGACTTGCAGGTTTCCCCTACTGCTGCATAGGGTAGCACGTTAGGTCCTTATGCCCCACTTGTTGCACCAACATGCTGCTTTTTAACGGAGCTTTACCATTCCAATTATTGCCCCAGCTGCTTCAGTTTTCGCTCCAAACTCCTGCGCTTCAGTGCTGCCCAAAAGTTGCTCTCGACAACACTCACCAAACTGTCATGAAGAACCTCATTCCACATGTATCGAAGTGAATTGCTTCCAAGGAACATGATAGTCCACCAACCGACATTTTATCACCGTTGTAAATGGGATGCAGATGTGTTCCTTTACTCTTATAATGTCCATTGAGTCACGGTGCATGAAATCTGCGGTTTGAGTTTCATTATTCTGTAATCCTCATGGCACGATGGGATTGCTTAAAATAGAGAACACTAGACGCCCTGGTACCGTGCCTATCATAATACTTTTTTTTCGATTTTTTTTTGATTTTCGTGATTCTGTGTGAAGGAACACCTCTGACACTAGAAATTCAACTCACTGAGAAAAGTCTGCCCACAATTCGCTTTAATCTGCGCGTTTTCCTCGGCTGATATTTTTTGTGAATATGACAGCGGAAGCAGCAGAAGACTTAGACAGAAGTTAACCTGAATGCAAAAGGTATAGGTCGCCATTAGGCTCCGTAGGGACAGAAACTTGCCCAGATGACATAGCCGCAGGCCAAACGAATAACGTGGCGGTATTGAGAAAAAGTTCACATCCGTTCGGTGCAAGATTTACGGAGCTCATCTCATGCTGTACCACAAAATTCTGTCCCCTTAGTTCCTGTTGTCAAAGGCAGCATACACGCTCGTCAAAGTAGTTGGGATAACAAAGTGAATCGAGGCGTATGGCTTACAACATAATGCCTACGCATTTGAAGCGTCAAAAACGACCCACAGTGCCGTTACAGAAGTAGCAAATTTGGCCCCGCCCGTATTTTCACTCCCCCTGTGTTTGACCTTTTCCTTCAACGCAGGGTTGCTGGGTCATCTTCGCCGTCAGTGACGTGTGTGGCTTACTAGTTTGGCAATTCACCAACAGTACCGACGGTGAAGGTGACACAGCAACCCTACGTTGGAGGAAAATGGCAAATACAGGGGGCGTGAAAATACGGGCAGGGCCAAACTTGCTACTCCTGTAACGGCATCGTGGGCCGTTTTTGACGCTTCAAAGTGCGTAGGCACTATGTTGTAAGCCATGCGGTTCTATTCATGCTGTTGTCTGTTAACAGTATTTATTATACTTCGGACCGAATTATATTATTCGAAAATTATTCGAATGATTTTTCGAATTTCGAATCATTCAAAATTCGAAATTCGAAAATTTTCGTTTTCGAATAATATTCGAAATTCGAAAATTTTCGTTTTCGAATAATATTTGAAATTCGAAATTCGAAAATTTTGACCATTTTGCCTAAGTATAGTATTTATGGTGCAAATGTGTGAAAACACATGTATTTTGCGGCGGTGGCAAATGCGTGACCTCTAGAACTAGCTTCACTGCAAACTTGGGTACTCTATCGGAATAGACGACCCACAATAGCAATTTCATGTGAAGTGTTTATCTCACTAGAGCCGCCGAATGATTTAGTCTTCTTCAAACACATTGAACTGCTTGATGTGATCAACCGAGCGGTCGGTCAAGCCCAAACAATCGCTAATTTCATTGTGTTCTTTAGTGGGTCGTCTATTCCGGAGGAGCACCCAAACTTGGAGTACGGAGCGCTTCCAGACATTACGACCACTTCGAGAGCCAACCAGGTATTGAATCATCTGGGAACTGACACTCATCCTGCTGTATAGACTCGGCTGCATCCGCTTCACATGTACCAGACAGATGAGAAATGAAACCTACCCTTGCCAAAATTATGTTTATGCTTATTACTTTCGCTTAAAGGCACAGTCCAACTTCAAAATCGAATTTTCGCTTTTCTGCTTACCTTGGAGGAAATTTCACTCTGATCACAACGATGCGTCCATAAGCGCTCAGAACTCACTACTAACGGAGCTATGGCTCCTCAAAGATTAGGAATTTTAATGGCGATAAGTTGGCGGACGAGTTGTCTCGAGCCTGTTTTTTCTCGCTATTCGCAGCCTTCATTCTGAAACAGGTCAAAATATAAAGTAAGACCGAAAGCAAGTAGAAGAACATAGATTCTGAGGGAAATCAATAGCGCTTCTCTTCCCTATTGAGATCGAAAGCTTGTCGGTTGGCGTCACCCATTTTTTCTTTCAAGGAGGCGTGGCCGACTTTTTCCTCGCTTATTTGAGCGAATCGAGATTCCGCGCTGAGCAGCGTTGCTATACATGGCAGCTGGAGTATAATATCGAAAATTACCCCCGAGCTTGGACTGTGGCTTTAAAGGCATCGTTCGGGCTGAAAACCAATTTTCATTTTTCGGGCTCAATTTCATGAATGAGCTCGGTAGACCGACCACACGCGTAAACTTCGGCGCGTCAAAAACGTAGGGTAATGAGGTTGGAAGGGGCTAAAGTTGAGGATCCGCCACCAGTTCTCACCAGTCATCTAGCACTTTTTCATAGAATGTTGATGGGCCCGTCAAGCAACATGACAAACAGTTACGGCACAAAGTCCACATGCAGAACAGCTCCGAAAATTACAGTGACGAAGCCTCCAAGGGCAGAAAAACTTCAAATACAATTTTGGCGCGAAATTCAAGTTCCCATTTACAATGTGTTCAGATTGTCTTTTTTCACAAATAAAGGTTCTTCATCGCTCCTCCAACATTTTCGTTCACTAGAGAGGCCAAGCTGCACAAAAACATGAAAAAATATGCCGTTTTCTGCGCGTACGAAGGCATTAGGGCAATTGTTAGATAACTCTCTACATTTGATAAGAAAAAGGAGATACGAAAGAGACAAAAGAAATTTCTGTGCGGGGTTTATTCGGGGCGCTGAACACGAATTTAGTGTCAAATTGTCAATTTTCGAAATGCTAATGTAGGCTTTGTTCCATAAATGGCATTGTGCCTGCCGTACTCTACGGTAAACCTAAGAATTTCGGAAACTGGACCCCGAATTCGTTTTGAGCATCCTGATTGAACCCTATATATACACGACTTGAGCGAAATCCGAAAAAAAATTGGAAACACTAAAAAAATGCCTGATGGGTACCCTTCCGCAAAACTTGAGAACGCTTATGACTTCTTGTAACCTGCAGTTCAGGGCGGAACACTGCGCAATTTTACTATCGAGGCCCAAGAGATACTAACAATAGTATACTCTATGAAAAAAGTTATTCTCATCATTCATGGAGCGCGCGATGCTGCACCCTCCGTCTGTCATGCGCTCTCTCGCTGTCTCTAACCTCCGCTCCGCACCAGCACGCGTAGAAACCATGAGAATCTCGCGTTTCTACAGCCTATAACAGTTTTTGCAGATGTATTTACCACTAAAACACTTCCTTTATAAGGCCGAATTCAAACTTTCAACGTGGCCCGGTGCGATAGCCTGAAATTTTTGGTGTCGATCCACTTTGCGTCGCCCGTAGGTCCGTGTGTGCACTAAATGACATCCATCCGTAATGAAAGTATGAACTCGGTTAAACCTAAGGTGTGCGATCGCACGCGATCAGCTACGCGTCGTCGTCAGAGTGAAGATTAGAACCTCATGTTACGCGAAAGACCTCTAAACCGAGTTACGGGTCTAACGCTGGGTACTCTTCACAACATTTGTATGAAGCAAGAAAAGTTGAAGAAAATGAAATCGAAGCAAGACGACGTAGTGCTCGTTTCCTATATTGATCAAGAATCAGTAAGGCCTAAATGCACTGTAGTGGAAAGTATGCGCCAGCCCGAATGGTTCCTTCTCTGGGAAAATTTGCCTCGTCGGTGCCGGAAAAGTACCGCGACCCTCGACTGTACCGCGATAGTTCCGCGATAGTACCGCAGCCGCTCCGTGATCAGACGATTTTGTTGCCGTGTCTTGAGCCTCAACATCACAACGATAGTACCGCAGCGGCTCCGCGTTAGAACCGCGCCGGCTTCGCTAGGATGCTGCAGTGAACCCGCGTGGAGTACGATGTACTATGCTGTGTGGTAAGCCGAAGTTGTCGCCGGTGTGCGTGTTTTTGTTCATGGCCCCCCCCCCCCAGTTGTACTATCCTTTCTGAATAACATCATATCAGGTACACTCCCGGAGCCGCTGCGGCACTATCGCGGAGCCGAAGCGGCACTGACGCATCACCGCTACGCATCCGCGGTAGTTCCGCCACGGCTCCGCTGTAGTGCCGGCGCGGCTCCGCGATTGGCACCGAAGCGACATTATCGCGGCGCCGCAGCGGCAGTTTCTCTCAGAGTTACTTTACATTATCAGCAGCATTTACGCGCCCTCTGACGCTGATGATGATGATAGACAGAAAACAATCGTGGACCACCACTCCTTCACTGTTTTTCACTACCAGAGGCAAGTTTTTTCCGGACATTTCATCCGAATGCTGATGATAAACTACTTAAATGCACTGTTTACGCTGGACTTCGTCTTTGAGTTTTCTTCAAAATTTAATGGTGGTAGCCCTCAGGAGCCGAGTAGTGTTGAAAAAACGGATTCGAAAGCCTTCCCAGCGGGAAAAACTAATTTGAAGATTATCCCAGTGGGCAAGGCCAGCCTCCTTGGGCCTAGTTGTTGTCGTCAACACAGACAGATCTCTATCACTGCCAAGCTTTGACCTCATTCGATAAAAATGACAGCTGATAATCGCAGGTCAAGGCGTGGCAGTGATAGGTGCTGATGACAACAACCAAACCCAAAGAGGCCAAAAATGCCCACTGGAATATTTTTCAAAGCAGCTGTTTGCCTCTGGGAATGTGTTTAGATTCGTTTTTTCGACACAGTTCTCCTCCTGAGGGCTACCACAGAAGTTTTCCATTGAAGGCTCAGGAACGAAGTTTATCGTGAACAGAGTCTTCAATCGTGAATCGAAATGTCATCATAAAATGGGAACATTTTCGAAGTCCATCAAATGTGAACCGAAACAACTCCGTTTATGAAGAAGAAGTGACAGAAGGAAAATATCAGAACAACTCTCCAAATGGAAATATTGATGCTGAGATGGAAAACGTAAGGCAGTCAAAATAAGAATCGCCGTATTTCCCGTAGTTCAACACGAGGGTGTACTATTTTTCAACCTCCTCCAAACGGGGGGTTCAATTAAAGGGAGGGGTTCAAATAGAGTGGGAGCCTTTATTTTTCAACCGAGAATTCAAGAGTCAAGATGAGCAAACAAACGTTATGAAGCAAACCAAGTGGGACAATAATAAATTACTCTGAGAATTTTGGCCGCGAAATAGCCGGGAAATAGCCCACCAGGCTCCTCAGCGGCTCCTGGTGGGCTATTTCACGGCTATTTTGCGGCTATTTATCGACTTTTTAAGGAACGAACAAGAAGAAGTCAAGAAATAGCCGAGATATGACCGAGAAATACTCAGAAGTAAACAAAATTAACCAAGACGCAACTGTCGCCGGCTCGCCGAGCCACCATCTGGGGCCACCAGCGCTTGTGCGGGGCCTCCAGAGGCTGAACGAGGTCCAAGTACCTCAAACTAGGGTAATTGAACCGAAGGAGGTGCTGACATCTGAATTATGCCTCTGGAATCAGGGTTGGGCAGGCTTGCGACCGGTCGCAACGGGGGGTCGTAAAAATTTCGGATTTTTTTCGAGATAAAGGGGGGGTTCGTAAAATTTAAGGTAAATTTTTAAAAAAGCACATTCTACGAGTTGCTTATGTAAAAACAATACTATTCACTCTAGTTCCGCGTCTTTCAACGCTGCATCACTTTTAGACAGAGTTAAGCCGGCATATGCACCGTCTTCAAGCACTTCTCTGTGCTCAAAAAACTCGCCGCAACGGTGAGAATCACTTGAAAGTAATGATTTTTAAATTCCTAAAAAAGATCTGAAATCTAAATGAAATGCTCTTTAATTTGGTCATTTGAAGTCCGCATAACTCGCTGCCTTCGCGGAGTTATCCCTTCTTAAAGCCGATCCGCGTTGCGACCGGCTCTCATCCCCCGTTGCGACCCGGGGCTCACTGCCGCCACTATTTTTTTCATTTGAAAGGCGGTAATCGGCATTCTTTTCGAAATGAATCCGATAGTATAACAGTGCAGTGTAATAAATACAACTCAAATCCAATGAGCGTCGTCGCTTTACCTCTTTTTTAAAAAGCCGTATTTAGTACTAAGCCTCCCTAAGCGTGCTCTAATGCGCGCCCGCATTGCGCGCGCGTTTCGGAGGGAAAGTTAAGTTTTCAAAAGATTATTTCCAATTTTTTTTCCTGAATCTTCCTATTCTTAACCTCTTTTCTTCTTTTTTACCAAACTATCTCACATTCATCGTCTTGAAATATTAATTTCTCTAGTTTTGTGCATACATTTGTTTTTTTGCACCTTTTACCGTAATTATTTTTTTTCAGATAACTCATTAGTTCGTTATTTTTCTGTAGCTTTACTAACTGATCTCAACTGAAAATGTCCTTCTTGGTAGTTTTGTGTATCGTCTTCACGGGCACTCAGAATCCAAGTGAGAATTGGATGATTCTGCTTTCACAAATCGATCTCATTTCATGGAATTCATTTCATGGAATTTCATGGAATTCCATTTCTCCCTCCCAGGGGGGGTCGTAAAAATTTTGGTCACCAGGGGGGGTCGTAAAATTTTGCTCTCTGGTCGCAACGGCCTGCTCAACCCTGTCTGGAATGCTCCGTATATCTACCGGGAAAGCATTATTTCTCGGCTATTCCGTGGCGAGCATTACTTGGCGGCTATTTTGCGGCGAGCATTATTTAGCGGCTATTTCTCGGCTATTTCGCGGCTATTCCCCGGCGAGCATTATTTAGCGGCTATTTAGCGGCTATTACGCGGCGAGCAGGCATTTCTCAGCTACTTCGCGGCTATTTCTCGGCCAAAACTCTCAGAGTACTCGGCGAACTCTAAGAGATCATTATCAATAAAGTCATTGTTCAAGCCCTTCTCAAGATCGATCTCTTCGAAAACGTCGGCAAGGTTTTGTGTGTGAACATCTCAAACAGCGCGTAGCAGTTAATGCCAGAATAGGGCCGCCAGCTTCGAACCAGTAAATGACGTCGTCTTCGAAGCCATCTGCTTCATTTGTAATCCCGCAGCTCTTGAATGAACAAGCAACAGCTTTGGTTAAAAGTTGCTCCCATGCAGCCAATTCAATTCAGGTTCACAGAAATCGATAGATTTGCTGACAGACCCTCTACGTCCCTGCGCCTCTGGCTACTCTTCCTTTGGCAGAGGGCCACTTCTCACGTTCTGCGCGAAATATTTAGGTAACGTCGGGGTGGGTCCTGATGAGACTTTGCGTTCACTGCTGAAGGTTGGCGCAAACTCGGTGCCATATGCTATAACATAGGGGCAACGAGTTTGCGCCAACCTCTAATGGGGAACGTAAAGTCTCATCAGGATCCATGCCGATGTTAGGTGAAGGATTGACAAACACATGTGCATCAAGTAAAAAAGTGTGAGACAAAAAGTGGATTTCAGTTGAAAAAATCTCCTATGACTTCTGAGCGAGAAAGTTCTATTAGAGGGGGGAGGGGTGTTCTATTTTTTAACCTCCACAGAAAGGGGGTTCAATTAGAGGGAGGGGTTCAAATAGAGGGGGGGGATGTTAAATAACAGGAAAAAAGGTACTCTTGTTTCAATAGCGTAACGTTTTCTACCTCAGCATCATAGGACAACGTTACAAATCTGATATGAATACCGCAGACATCCATTCAAACTTGGCGAACGATGAAGTCAGGCGATGGTGAGGAAAGGTGAATCCTTCCACAACGCGCGGAACAATCTCAAGAGAAAAAAGGTAACAAAAGGAAGAGTAGGAATATCAATGGCATTCTTTGAAACTTCTGCATTTGAACTTCCTCCTTCATTTATTGGACAAACACCTGAAACATGATGTATACGACACACTTGACCAAGATCTCACACTATCGCCGCATTCAATGCATGTCTAATATGCATTCAACCCGAATACAAAGCCGTTTTGAGCACAGTCAGAGGACGTGCTGCTAGGAGAGCACGTGTCTCCTATCGTGTCAAATCACAGCACTTGCCCCATCAAATGAGACGTTAAATGCGTGCATGATACACATTTAACGCGATGACAAAACGATTTTCCAAAAAAGGAAGGCATACCACGCACTCTTGAGGCGGGACTGAGATGCCGACAGCCTCGCCGGTTTAATTACCCAAGTTCGCGATACTTGGCGCACCCAGCCGCTGGAGACTTCGCCCAACCGCTGACGGCCCAGATGGTGCCCAGCGCGTTGGCCGCCTCGCATGTGGGTGTTCTGGCCGCGCGTCGCGTGACGTTGTGCTGCTACGATAACGCTGGGCTATCTTGCAGCACGTGCTCCTGCAGTGAAATTTTGCAGCACGTGCTGCTGTCTGGTGCACATGCGCCTGCGAAAAAGCTTCTCGATGGGTGTGGTCACTCGAGTTCAATGCATATTCGACACGCATTGAATGCGACGATTTTTCTGAGATGATGAAACAGATATCCATGCTCGTCACCTGATTTGTCACAAATCCAGTCCAAAAATGCACGCACGTCTGTGAATTGGCTAGTGCTGTCTACTGTCTGGGAGAGTTTTTGAAGTTCTGCCTCCATTTTAGCTCTATCTTCTGTATTCAAAGCGGATAGATCTATAGTCCACAGGTCCTCTGAAAAACCAGTAACGATTAAGCGTCGGACTGCTTCTGAGGAGCGCTCACCTTTGAGCGTCAGGAGGAGCGGAGCAATAGGGCTTGGTGAAATGTAACTTCTAATATTCAGACAATAGGTGCGGACTGACCGCTGGCAATCAAGGCCTCTGCGGGCGGTACGCCAGCAAGTTGCGGGCGGATCGCTGCCAATCCGGGCCTAGCCGGGCGGATCGCTGCCTCTCGTTGTCTCCGCGGGCGGATCGCTGCGTTTTGGCGGGCGGATAGCGGCACCTGGGGAGGTTGATCACATTAGCGGGCGGATCACCGGCAAGCTCTGAAGCGGCTATCCGCCCGCAACCTGCCAGCGATCCGCCCGCTGAGCTATGAGATGCAGCGATCTGCCCGCAAAATGCCAGCGATCCACCCGCCACTGCTTCGATAGCCAGCGATCCGCCCGCTCAAATTTCACACGTTGGAACTTGTCAGTCATTAACGAGCTCTTTTCTGGTATCTATCATGGGCAGAGTAAGCGAACCGAAGGGTATAAAAGGAGCTTCATTGCACTGAGTGGTCACTCGGCATTTCGAGGCCGATCCTGGAAGGTGACTTCAAGTCATCTTCGAAGGATCACTAAGAGGCCGGAGAATAATTTTTGGCAGCTGAGGGGATGGTCCCCACAGCTAGGGGGGGGGGGGGGGTCCCCCACGGAGACCGTGGTGGGGACCATCGGAATAACCCACATGTGGCATCGAGAGCGGATCGCTGGCTAGTGGCCGGCGGATCGCTGGCTACTGGAGGGCGGATCGCTGGCTACTGGTGGGCGGATCGCTGGTTAATGGGGGCGGATGGCGGGAGGATGTCGATCCGCCCGCCAATAGCCAGCGATCCGCCCGCAACTACTGTCTGAGAAGGATGCTTTTATAGCCCGTATCTTATCTCCGGGAAGTTGCGTTGTAGTTTTTATCTCGCTATCTTAGGAGCGGACCGGTTGTTTCTACAGTTCTTCCAATGCGTTTTCTTAGAATCGATCGTTCTATATTCATGATAGAGCAATCATACCACCCCCCCCCCTATGCAGTAATCGATGATACAAAAAACGACCGCTCTGCTGATGAATGAAGAGCTAATTGGGAATGCTCCAGACCTTACGGGTGTTAAAGGCAGCGTTAGCGCAGAAAGCCACGTTTGTGTGTATGTGTATGTGCATGTGTATGTGCTCAAAATAGCTCTACACTGCTTCAGGTCCTAGTTGAACACCGGCAGGGCGTCGCGGAAATGACAAGGCAATTGCCACTAATCGTCATCCTCACTGTGCCATCACACTCCACCAAGAGCAACTTCGAGATCACACTAAGCTCAGGACCACAAAAACTGGGGTATGGCGTATATTTTTGCTACGCACAGGCGAGCCTCTCGGCGGTTTCAAGAGGTTGCATTTACAAAAACTTTCTCTTCTCTATTAAAGGCAGTGTTCACGATAAAAAATGTGTTTCAGTTTCTACTAGGAATGGGTTGCACAAAAGAGCCCGAAGTTGCCACTTTGAGCACAAGGCGAACCCCATAAGCGCAAAGCCCGCCCTCCGACGTGAACAAATGAATACTCGAGATATGAGCGATGGTTTCCGATCGATAGGGGCTATACCGTTCTTCCCTTCAATCTCAACTTCTCTCTTTACTCAGTTCAGCTCGCATACATTGGCTGCAGAAGACGGAAGTTACAAGCCTCGGACAACTCGTCCACCACGCTTCCCTAGCTCAATGTTTGAGAGACTATGATTCCGCTACCAGAAGGTCTTGTAAGATTCCAGAGACATCATTGGGGTCAGCATGGGACCGTTTTCAAGATAGACGGAAAAAACAGAAAAACGATTTTATTGTGAACACCGCCTTTAAAAACGACCACCACGACGGTTGAAGAAAGAAACTACCTACTGAAAAAGCAAGCCATTTTTGCCGAAGATAGAACACCTAATAAAATATTTCTGTCTTTGTCCCCAGATTGAATAACGGTCCGCCACTATCGCCCTGGAATCAAAAGCGATAGTTGGAATTGGCTTTTGTACAAACAACCACTCACAGGACATAGGGCCACTCCATGCGTAGAATTGATGGAAATTTTATTCGAGTGAGCATCTTTGAACTGAACTTTCACTATCTGGTAGCCATCATACTTATCTTTCTCAATAGCTTTTCCACGAAGCTTTGCTGGAATTACAAGAAGATCACATTTTTCATGTAATAATCAATTACTGACAAGGGAAGGATCATTACATGCTGTATCCATTTCAAATGATATATGTGTTTCTAGATTCAATTTTTGAAGTACAATTCGAATTGTACATTGCAGCCGCAAATCGTTTCTCAGAACGGAGTTATAAGCTTTTCACATAGACTTCTATTGAAAAATGGCATTATACCTGCCGTAACCTAAAGAAGTCTTCCAAAAACCCGAAAACGAATCTCATATTCGCGATCATCACCCCAAATGACCCCCCCTGGACAAATTCAGGGCAAAATTTTTTTTCAACCTTTGGACTCCCAAAAGTGTGGGCCTACGAAGGTGAAAAACTTTTTTCGCCCAAACGTCGTATAGGCAGGTTTACTTGAGGCGCTGAACCCGAATTAGGCGTTCTTTTTCGATACTCGAATCGATTATTGTAGGTTACGATAGAAATATGGTATTTTGGCTACAACGACCTACAGTAGTTCTCAAAAAAGAGCTTTTTTTAGAAACTATGTGTTAACTAACTACAGTTCAACTCCACATTGCCGTTCAGTCCGCAAAGTGCACGCTGATTGCGAAAGAGTGCTGCGGCGCGGTTGCGAGTATCATCAGACAGGGATGTGGGATCACCCGGGCACCAAGGGCAAAAACCGCCCGGGTGATCCCACATCCCTGTCTGAGAACACTCGCAGAACACTACATCCTTGTCTGAGGATGTTCGCAACCGCGCCGCAGCACGATTTCGCAATCAGCGTTCACTTTGCGGACTGAACGGCAATGCGGAGTTGAACTGTATGTGCATTTGCGCCAGATCAGCCTATTTTTTTCCGATGCCGTTATCTCGCAATCAATATTGATCTCTGTTCGCCCGCGTTCACTCCAACCTAGTTCCTCGAAAGATTCCACTTAACATTCAAGTCTATGTACAGTTCACTTCCACACTGCCGTTCAGTCCGCAAAGTGCGTGCTGATTGCGGAATAGTGCTGCGGCGCGGTTGCGAGTATCCTCGGACAGGGATGTGGGATCACCCGGGCGGTGGGATCACCCGGGCATCAAAGGCAAAATATCCTACCTCGCTGTCTCAGGATTTCCCCACCGCTGCCGCAGCACAATTTCCCAATCAGCGCGCACTTTCCGGACTGAACGGCAGTGCGGAGGTGAACTGTACAAGCGCAACACTTCTCACATCATAGCACACGATTTGGACTACTCCGTATACTCACGTGAATCAATCATTCGACTGTTATCTCTTGTGTACTTTCAATTTTGTGCTCCAAGATTTAAGAATTTTCTCGCTTATTCATGGTATGCGGCAGGGTATCATGAAAACCATCCAGGACAGTTCGAAACTCCGGTTCAGTACTGTTTCCCTCCTAATTTGGCTGACCATTTCATTCGTTGTTCTCATTGTGAGAAGATCCTCGGTTTTGAACATGTTGCGCACAATTACCACATGTGCTCGTGGCTATAAATTTGTTGCAAGTCCAATTATTTTCACAGTAAAACACCAGCCACCGTGATCAGACATTCGCGATTGAAACGCTTCATTTTCTTTAAAAAAAATGCTCTCACACGATAAAAGTAATGATCCTTTGCACTTTACGAGATGAAAACGGGTATTTTACAATAGTGCAAAACCCACGAGCGCGGCATGGATTCGAACCCGTGACCTGCTTCCTCGCTGCCGCCGGCACCCCCACTGCGCCAACCGGTCACTGGATTACATGTTATGATGCGTCTACAAGTGAAGCGCTTAACACGCCTATAACTCCTTTTAGAGAAACGGTTCGCAGCTGTTATATAAAAATCCGAATTCTACGTCGAAAATTGATCCTAGTAACGCTTATCTTATTTGGAGTAGCCACGGAATGCAATGATCCTTCCTTGTGAGCTTGACACTCTGAATTACCTTCTGTCATGCCGGCCCCTGCCGAAGTCAGATCCTTGGAAATTTCGGTGTCCTTTTGTGGCATGCAAATGGGAATGGACTGGTCGGCTGGCACTGCTTTTTCCAGCTCGAATATCGCTATGTCATTATCGGCGTTGCATTCGTTGAAACGGTCGTAAACGTCTGCCTGAATGTTGTAACATCAGATAGGATTCCGATTGAGATTAAAATAGAGACATGACATACACTTTTCACTTTTGTACTCGCCAAATCACAGCTTCTCGGATCAATACATTGGCTGCCGACAAGAATCTCAACTTCATCCACATTCGCAAGGAAGTTGCGCTTATAGCTTAAAGCTTAACAGTTACTCGGTGATTAACTGGTTGTAAAACAAAAACATGGAATCGATGCGCAGGTTTTTTTGATAACTGCCATACTTCTATGAAAACCAGAGGCTGCCGCTCGCAAAGGGTCCTTCCGAAGAAGAATTGTGCGGAAATTTTTTCCCGGTAAGATTGGACAGAAAAATATACGTAAAAATGGCTGGAAACAAAACAGAGGACTAGAAACTGAACGATTTTTGAAAACAGCCTACACTATATGTATTAGATTTTTGACAGCAATGAAGGCAATTTTCAAGATCAAAAGGGAGGGAAAATGGTCAAATTCTCGTGGATCAGCCGATCCGTTGGATCGTCCCACTCACGTCATACAGTGCGTATCATGATAACAAGGTGCACACCCACGCCGCTTCGCGGCGTACTTGTAGGTATGTGTTGTGGCGCATAGAATAATCGAATCATTTCAAAGTCAAATTGGTCACGCACACTTTCCCCTGGCGCACTCCAAGTTGTTTCCAGCACACTTTTCCCGGCGCTCGGCACACTCCCAGTGGAATCACGCATATTTAGACGTATAAGTGCCGGTTGCCGAAAGCTTGCGTGGACATTACTATCAGAGCTTTGGCTGTGTTGCTATAGTTATGATACGCACTGTATAACTGTTCTCCTTTCAAGGGAAGTGCGGGACCAGCTGAGATCCTGAGAATTTTCGCCGCGACTCCCCCGCGACTCCTCGGGCTCGGCGCTTGCCGGCGCCGAGCCGGAGGAGTCGCGGGCGAGACGCGGGTGGGATGCGGGGCAGTCGCGGAGGAGATGCGGGGAGATCGCAGAAGAGATGCGGACGAGTAGCGGAGGAGATGCGGGGAGAGACGCGGAAGAGTCGCGGGGGGTCGTGGAAGCTTCCTTCACTGAGAGGTCGCGGAGGAGGCGCGACAGGGTCGCGGGGGAGTGGTGGGGAAGCCGAGGGTCGCGGGGCAGTCGCGGAGCAGTCGCGGCAATATTTCTCAGAGGAGAGCGCCAAGCACCGGGGAAACCGTGTTGAACCAAACTAGGAGTGCACCCAACGCCGAGGAGACTGCGTTGGACCCAAGTAGAAGTGCACCGAGCGCCGGCGAAACTGTGATGAACTCAATTGGGGGTGCGGCAAGCACCAGGGAAAGTGTTTTGCCAACAACTAGGTGTGCGCTGAGGAAGCTGTGTTGGGCTCCATCTGAAAAGCGCTGAGCGGAAGTTTGCGGGACCCAACCGAGAGCTCGCGAAACGCTGGGAAAAGTATGTGAGACCTGAATGGGAGTGCACCGAGCGCCGCGGCAAGTGTGTGGACCCAATCCGTGTGGGCGCCAGGCGCCGCGATATGTGCAGTTGCCACAATTTGAAAAACCCCTTATCCCGAGAGAATCTAACATCCAAGCGCGTGCATTGAAATTATCCTACTTTCAAAGAGTTGTCGGTAGGAGGAACATAGAAGGAAGTCACTTGTCCAACTATAAGGAGTCTGAAGAGAATAACCATCCTTCCTGACGTCCGGATTTTCAAAATTTCGCAATGCGCCAAACACTCCGGAAAAGTGTGTCTAGAGGCAGTGTTCACGAAGAAAAACCGCATTTTAGTTTTCGGTGCTTTTGAGTAGGCGAGTCAAAGAATTTGGACGCACTGCGGACTTTAGACAAAACAAACGTCGGAAATCGTTTTGCAATTCGAAATTCTTAGGACTTTGTTCACTTTTTCTTGTACTGTCAGAAACACCCTTTAACAATGGTTCTCTGAAAATATTGCGAACTTTAAATCCGACCGTTATCCATTCGGATACTGCATGGCACTCAAAAAACTTCAAACATTATGAGTTTTGGGAAAAAACTGTTTGGTACGTTCCGGCCTTCTTGTCACGTTCAGGCCGCTGATTCTGCTACTCAGAAAAATTAAAACAAGTTACTTGTGATATAAAAGCCAGAAAACAAGTTGCTTGTAACATATATGAGCCAGTGTAAGTTATTTGCGACTTTTATTGTGCCATTTAAGTTACATGTAACATATCGGAAGCGCAGCACACGCGGTTACCGGTCCATATGTTGCATGTAACTGAAATGAATTGAGATAAGTTGCTAGTAACTTACATCAGCTTAAACATGTTACAAGTAACTTATTTTCGATTTCTGAGGGGATACTGCGTGCACTGCGCCTCCGATATGTTACATGTGACTTAAATGGCACAATATGAGTCGCAAGTAATTAAAATCGGCCAAGAAGATAATTCCAAGGAGGATGTGTGATGCACTCGTGGGGTCAGCCTTACGACTGGCGTTGCTGTTGGTTCAATTACCCAAGTTTGAGGTACTTGACCCCACACCAGCAAGGAAGGCCTCGCACAGCATTTTTTTTGCGTGTTGTGTGGTCTGGGACGCGCTCTCTGCGTCGCGTGTCCTCTGCGTCACGTGATGGCCACCCATAGTGAAAATATAAATGTAAGTTACATGTAACATAAGTGTAACTTACATGTAATATAAATTTAAGTTACATGTAATATGAATGTCTGCTACATGTAATATAGGTAAGTGTAATTACTTGAGACATTCAAGTAAGTTTACGTTTATATTACAAGTAACTTGTTTTGATTTTTCTGACTAGGCGCAATCACGCCAGCTGGATGTGCGGCGTTCGCAAGTGCATTGGCCAATGGGGTACCCATCGCGAGCGGAGATCTACCTCCGCAGCCTGGCCATTCACTAGACTAAACTCTACAAGGAGAATTCATGTCTCCGAATGTCAGAATTCATTTACTAACAAAAATCGCTAATTTAAATAATTAAAAGTCGAACCTGCTCTCTGGATCACATGTTTTGTTTTTGAAAACAGCCATTGCCGTTTGAACTACACAATGTGCGGCAGTTAGAACATGACGAGGAGAAATCAGCACTCCACTGCATGAAAAATCTGATTTACTCGCTTCTGAAACAGAATTAAACTTCATTGCACAGTAATCTCGGGCCTATGGTGAAGATTTCTCGGACGAACATCACCGTAAGTCAATTTGTTGCATTTAAAGAGTAGTGGAGGTGTTTTGAATAGGGAGCAGGGATGAGCGGAACTTTTTCGAAATTTAGGAAATCGGAACGCCAAAAACCATCGGAAATCGGGTTATCGGAAATACATTCAACTGAATAGATTCTAACTACCCAAGGTGGCTGTATGTATAATACTTACCCTACTGCTCATCTACTTAGCCTTCAAAATTGCTTAAATCTCTAGCTGGAAGGAGATCTTCTCCCAATAAAAAGACTTAAAGGAGCCGAATCTTCTTTCTCATTTTTCAAGAAAATCGGATACACGACAAAAACCGAGAGTCTAGACTAAAGCTTCCCCGACTTCGACGGCCTATGAGTGCGGCCTCGGAATACGGATTTTGAATGAGCAGTTTGTGTTTTACACACTTCAGTTTACTAGCAAACCGTCTAAATACATCAGTTCTGAATCTCAGAGAGAAGATTGTTACAGTGGTGAGGAGCTGTCACCTAACAGGAGATGTGTTTATGGCGGTAAACGCATCTGCAATAAGGACTTGTATTCTTAGTATCTCGTATGCCTTCATAGTAAAGCTGCGCAGTACCCCGCGGAGAAGTGCAGGTTTCAAGAAGTTACAAGCTCAAAACGCTCGTCTTTGTACTTTTTGTAACTTCCAAAATGAGCAGTATTCTTTCGAAAATCTGGAAGCAGACCTCATAATAGTGTTGAGCGCCCAAAACAGCCCCCTGAACAAAAATTGGCCGAAAGCGCATTCTTCGAACTTTGTACAGAGTGAGATTTTTCTGTAACTCTTTCAAAGTTTTCGACTATGTTCCTAAAAAGCCTCAATTTAGGGGAAATTTGGGGACAAAACGCGATTTTTGACGATTTCCGGAACTCTACGATAGAAATGGCTCAAAATGTTCCTCTAGGGATCATTTGGGAATAATGTTACACAGCCCACCCCCCCCCAATTCGACTCTCGTTAACAAAATTGATGATACACAATTGATAGAGGGTAGGGTATAAGAGAAGTGGAGAGCGGTGTGTCTTCATTCACGCGCCATTCCTCTCCAGGGGTCAGCAGTTGAAGATCTGCTCTAACTAAAAAGTAGGAAAACAGCACCACTGGTGGGCAAAGTATAACAAAATTGGAGTCAAAAACTCAGAAAATTTTAGTGAGTCGATTGGGGGGGGGTGGGCTGGATAAGAGTACTCATCATTTGGAGTGCATAACACCAATCTGAAGTCCGCTAACCAATTTTCAACAGGTCACAGTAGATTACGGTGGGTAAACGGTAATTCAGACAATGTCCCAGGATTGACTCAAAATTTCTATGCGGGGGTGTTGAATAGGAATTTAATTCCGGAATGCCAAGGTAGGTTTTGCCCCCCCCCTAAATAACATTGTACTCTAATCAAACCCTACATACAAGCTTTGAGCGAATACCGACAATTTTTCCCAAAATTCTGGTTGTAGGTTGAAAAGGGAGGTGGAAACGGCAACCTAGCTTCTGGAGTACGCAATGTTCTTCCTCCGACTGACATATAGCCTAGCTCCCTCATTTTGAAGTAGGGCTTATCGGGCTTATCATGTCAAAATCTCCTTGTCATTGTTATATTTTGCCATCACCTACCCCTCCACTACTTGCTCCACCTGACTCATCCGGAGCAAGCTAGGCTTTACATCAAATTACAATCACACTCCGTGCAATATCGATGAGCGAAGAGACACAACAGATAGGCAGGCCGGTTGTCGGGCAGAAAAAATACCTTCCAGAGAGGTAGTCATAGACGCTTGTCATTCTCGAGACTCGGCACTGAATTGGACACTTCTTGTAGAATTCACGTAATAAATTTAGTCTGATGAATATACGGGGCTGCGACGGTAGATCGCCGCGCGCGAATCGAAACCCCTCTGGTCAGTTGTGCAGCCAGACTCAGACGAAAATACCGTGCGATACTGATTGCCACAAAGCCATAAAATGTTTTTCAACAATCATTTGAGAGTTTGAGTCGGTTGGTCCGATATAGAAATGCAACTGATATCATCATTTCATGCCGTTGTGGAAATCGGTACCGCACGGTATTTGGAGTTTACTTGCAGCCAGCACCGCACGGCCGGCCGCCTGGTCCTTGCGTCAGACTAAATCGAATACGGAAATCATACTGATCAATTCCTAAACCTTTCGCCACCCTTTGTATTATACTCTATCACATTCGCGGCATTACGATGAGACGTTGGCATAGTAGTGCCACCTATAAGGCGTAAGGCTGCCTCGCCGAAAACATTTGCAGCGCGGAACCAGTTTCTGAAGAAATTATGAGAGCAAACGACTCCTCGCCAGTATCACATATACCTGTGCTCGTCAATGAATAAGATAGTAACAGGGCTTACTTGTGTGCGAAATGAAAGCAACCCATGGGTACTGGTTCTTCTCAATTTTCTTTCCTCCAAAGGACTTGTACACTTCTCTCCGTTTTTTTCCTCCTGAAATATAATAATCTATTGCCCAGCGCTACCCTAATTGAGAGGCCACCTACAAGTGTAGGATACTTGGACAAAGGGGTCATTTGTTTGAAAAATGGGTTTCCGAAACCATTTTCGTAAAAATCGAATGTTGCATTTGTGCTCCTGGACGGCTCTCTGAACGAAGTTATGGAGTTTTCAAGACCAGGCGGGTAAGTAAGGGTACCACCCCATCAGGCAAATTTCAGGATGCTTCGAAACCGTTTTTCGGACTCGGCACAAAATGTGTACAGCTTACCGAACTGTTAAAAGGACTTGGTGCGGTTGCGATCACACATTAAAACTACGGTGGAAGACGCCAGATTTCATTATCGATTGACAGCACAGTTGATTTTTTTCTTGAAGGACGTCAACATGCTCAGGCGAAGGTATAATACAAATGATGTTGGAATAAAAGGCTCATTATCTCACCGTGTGCCTCACTCGGCTCTTTGGAGCCGGACCTGCAAGGTGGTCTCGAGTCTTTTCCCTGGCGGTCCACCAGTTGATGAAGGATAATTTTGGTTGCCGAGGAGAGGGGGGATCTCCCCACGGCTTGGGGGGGGGGGCGAGTGGTTCCCAACTGTGGGTTCATCTGCCCTACGGTCCACATTGTGGTGTAGTCCACCATGGAACTTGGCTGTGGGATAACCCATTTTGTGGAAACCTTTAATACCCGAGCAGAATACTGGTCGACCGCAAGTGTCGTCGGGCGTCACAACCACATAGCCCGCGGTCGACATCTGATCAGGTCGACCGCCAGAGAATAGCGTCGAGCGCTAGCCGCACGCTTTTGACGCCCAACGACACTTGCGGTCTACCGGAACATGAGCAGAATGATAGTTTCCACAACACGATTCTGTGGCGATTTGCTGATAGTTGAAATACATGACCCCACGAAAGCTCACCCAGAGAACTGACACCACAGTTCGATTTGATCTGTGCATTCTCCTCGGCTGTTAATTTCTGCGAGCATACGATTGGAAGGAGAAGAAGACATAGGCACAGGTTGACCTGAATGTGCGATGAATATTTGATAGTCTTGACCATTTCTTATAGAGAACAGGTTTGTTTTTCATCTCAGGTGTACAGCTTGGTTAGATAAAGTTCGGTACTCTTTCGGAAAAGACGACCCACTAGAGAAATTTTATGAGAATTGTTCATCCCACTAGAGCTGTCGATTGATTCCGGCTTTTTCGAACACACTGAGCTGTTGGATGTGACCAAACGAGCGGTTGGTCAATCCCAAAGAATTGCCAATTTCACTGTATTCTTGGGTGGGTCGTCTATTCCGAAAGAGCACCTAAAGTTCATTATTAGGGTCCATCAGCAAATGCCAAGCTACAGTGCGAGAAGTCTCTGCTCGCAATCTAGCTAAAACGGAACGAAATGGTCCTGATGCGTCCCACAACGAGGGGGAAAATCGGGACCAACGAACTGCCACAGATTCTTTCTGTAGAATCGTCAAATGAGGGAGAGGTATCTGATTATATCATCACTACACAGACCATTTGTGTAGAACGCATGTGAACTGACACTGGCTGTGTAGTGGAAACTCGGTCGCATCTTCCTGATAGTAGTTGAATGAAAAATGAGACCTACCTGCCTAGTGCATATTTGTTATTGTAGTAGTGATTCTAAGGCCCCCGTCATAGTCGCCCAAAAGCGGCCTTCCTACTCCCACCCGGTCGATAGGTATGAGAACCACGCAAAACGGGAAGAAATTAAGTGATAAAAGTCATTCTGGAATGATAAAAATCGTCCTATGATATGATAAAGTTTTACCCCAACCGACAAAAACCGTCTGGAATGATAAAAATCCACCTGATACAACCGAAGAAGACATAGAGAAGGTGGAATTTCATCAGTTGAAGATGATTTTTATCACTTCATTTCTTACCGCCCTGCGTGTGTCCAGCCCGGTCGATGCACACAGAAAGCATTGGAAATGTGGGGCGAAAAAACACCCGATGTGTCCTAGTGTGACCCGCCGTGACCCGCTCGGTCGATACGTATGAAAAAAATGATGAACTAGTGAACTAGAGTATAGCAAAGAAATGGAGGTAGCAGTGTGGATAGCGTTTCAGAGATACGCATTGTTTCGCCATCGTTCCGCCCACCCGCTTAGTGAAATTCACGGCCCACGGTGGCAATTGATTGATACGGACGGTCCGCGGCGGTTCCCCAAAGCGACTAACCTGCCCGGACCATCCGCGGCGCTTTTGCTGCGCTTGTCAGACGATCCGCGGCGCTTTGAGAGCCTCGGTGACGGATCATCCTGTCAAAGGCCGCGGACCGGCCGCAAGTTTCGCTGAGCGGCGTTTTCCTCACCCCTCCCCGTCATCCATGCACTGCATAGATATCGATCGCGTCGACCATGGCCAAGCATATAATAATTATCTTTGGGAGTTTCGAGCCCGAAAAGTCTATATAATTTTTGAGCGTATATATATACTTGAGATTGAGAAATTGCTAAAACAAAATAATGTAGAATATGGCAAGGAACCACTATTCAAATCGATCACACCATTATTTGGAGTGTTCAGGTGGTTCAGGAAAAAATCTCCCCGTTTGGGACGCGAAAAAACGATTAAATCGGTTTCTACAAGGACATCTACACTAGTAAGTCACACCTCTCATAGTGTGACCGCCCTCTGTCAGTGACATCGTCCGATTCTCTACTCACTCTTACTGGGACTCGTGGTTTCCTTCGGACTTTTATTAACTTTTAAATAACAGAAAGGAAGCATTTTCATAGTTCTCCAACATCGTCATCGACCAGTCACTCGTTTGCAGTTTCTGCAACTCGTAGCTGTCACCTTTTTGAATGTGTTCGCCATAGATTGATTTCGGTACAATCTCCAAAATGCAATTCACCACCACTTAAAGGCAGTGTTCACAAAGAAAAAGTTTCCCTTTTTTGGCTAAAGCGTAAGCTTTGGGTCCCTATAGGAAGATTAAGACTGGAAGTGCGACGAAAAACGGCCGGTAAGTGGGTGAAAATCTCGTGGGCCAGCCAAGCCATTGCGCCACTCCGCCCACGTCCAATAACAGTTCCCCTGAATTTGTGGTTAAATGAGCGATGGTTCCCGATCAAAAGCTCCGTTCTTCCCTTCATTCTCAACGTCTCTCTTTACTCAGGTCACCTCGCACAGATCGGCTGCAAAAAACGGGAGTTAAAAGCCTCGGACAACTCGTCCACAATTTTCCCTTGCAACATTTCGAGGGGCCATAACTCCGTTTCCATGGGGTCTTGTACTATTCCAGGGACATCATTGGAATCAGCATGGGACCGTTTCAAGATAGGTGGAAAAAACAGAAAAAAAAACGGCTTCTATCGTGAACACTGCCTTTAACTGCGTTTTCATAATGACTTTAAAGGCAGCAGACACGCTCGAAAAATTTGTTGAGATAACTATATTAGTGGGGTCGTGCAGGACCTAGAAGAGCCCTCACGAAGTTGCAAGCGTTAAAAACGAGTCCAAATGACCGTATTTGAGTCGAAGTCAGTCACGAAATCATCCTTGCTCCGCCCATCGGATACGGGCTCCGCCCCTCCATACAGGTATTCAATGCTCGATTGCGGCCACTTTAGATTACTTTTTAGGCTTCTAACGACGTAAGCGTTCCAGAAGGGGTTGTACGAGTACATTAGCGTCGTTTTCCCAAAAAATTTGTTGCTAGCTCCGCTATTTCAGCCAGTGCCGTACAACTCGTCCATTTCTGGGCCAATATAGAACGTACCGTTATATCTTAATTTCCGTCGATTTGTTTTCGTCTTTTTCGTTATTTCTGAATACTAACAGCTTCAGACCTTCAGTTTATTCCATAAAAATGATATCATTTTTGAGCGTGTCTGCTGCCTTTAACTCGATGCACACGAATAAAATGAACTTCTGTGTGAGTATGACAAATTTAAAGCAATATTTTAGGAGGAAAAACATAAAGCCTAGTTTGTTCGGATGAGTCCGGGCAGAGCAAGCAGATTTTGACATGATAAGCCCAATAAGTCTTACTTCGACGGGCTCAAAATAAGGGAGCTAAGCCATACACCGAATTTCAGAAGCAGGGTTCCCAGAATTTTTGAATCAAGTTAGATGTTAGTTCTGAGTAAGTTACGTGAAGTCTTCATGCAACTTACCTTTACGTCACAAGTAACTTACTTAATGTCGCAAGTAACTTACTTTTATGTCACAAGTAGTCCAATTGATCCTTCCTCACCTGGCTAGAAACGAGGAGGATAGACATCTCATGAAGATAACACAACGACCGTTTTATCGTAAGCCCTGCCTTAAAATTTGTTGGAACTCAGAGAAACATCCTCCCTCTCGAAACCCTCTGCTGCCGCTCTACTTCTCTGTCCATCGCTTCTCACTTCACTCCGTATTTCCACATCGGAACGGGTCCAACAACAATTCCATGCACAAGTGCATGCCGCCAATCCCACTCCATATGTGCGGTGAGATTCGAGGCGATTTCGGATTGATTTCCTCTGCTTCAAAGCTGTCCCGTGTTCACATAAACATAATAATGTTTGACTTTTTGTATTCTTGTGCAGCGAGTGGGAAACTTTAATCAGAAAGCCTACTCATTCTATCGGGTGAGTTCTCTGTTAAATGAAAAATTATTTCGAAAAAACACTTTGGCGATTTTCCCTTTTGTTACTTCGACAATGTACCTAGTCGAGCCCAACGTGAGCTGTTTTCCCCAACTATTGATTTGCAGCTAACAGATGTTTATGGTGCTGGTTTACCCCTTCTACCGCAAGTCGCGGACGCAGCGAAAGCGTAACGGCTTGAGACATTGAGGGAGGAAGACTGAGACTGTACCAAGATACTTTTTTCACACCTAACAAGGGAACTACTGTTAGTCAGTCTGGCCATTCCGGATGAAATGTACTTCTCTAGAACCATTTTTGACGTAGAATTCGATCATTGTCTTTGCAGCTGCTGAAAACCACTCTGAAAAAAAGTTATAAGCGTTTTTTGCTAGATTTTCGTACCTATTGTACCTTACAAAACGCGCATCAATCTTGGGAAAATCCGGAAGCAGACCTTGTAATTGTGCTCAGCGCCCAAAACTACCCCCCTTAGCAAAGTTTGGGTGAAGGCATATTTTCCAAACTTTGCCCAGACTGATAGCGTTTTGGACTTACAGACAGATTTTCGAATGACCGTTTATTTATACCGATTAGAGGGCTCTGGAAGCGTTTTAGAAAAATGTTCCAGATTTGACTTAAAATTCTCCCAAGAGGGTTTTTTGGGGCGCTGATCACGAATCTGTGGTTTATTAGTCGATTTTCCACAGTTTTCGGCTAATTTCGTTCGAAGCTTCCCAACCGGGGAAAATTCCGATGAAAAAACGCAACTTTCGGGATTTCCGGATTTCTACGATAGATATGTCTCAAAATCATTCTCTGAGGAGTATTTGGAGTGCTCAACACGAATCTGGGGTCCGTTTATCGATTTTTGGCAGATTACGGTAGATTACGGTGGGTATACGATAGTTTGGTCGAAATCTCCCATTTTACTCAAAATTTGCATACGGGGGTTATTCGGGGTTGAGAATTCGAATTTAACGTCCGTTTGTCGATTTTCAAAATACTAAGGTAGGCTTTGCTCCGTAAATGACATGTTATCTACCGTGACCTACAGTAAACCTCAAAATTTCGATTAGCGAACCCCAGATTCGTGTTCAGCACCCCAGATTACCCCTACATACTGTTTTGAGCTAAACTCGAGAAAGTTTCTTGAAACACTCCAAAAATTCCATTTGGGGGAAGGGGTTCCCTTACCTTGCCGCGAATGCTTCAAAAACGCTTATAACTTCTTTCAGAGTGAGTCTAGGCAGCTGCGATGGGCATATTCAGACTTTACGTCCTAAAATAGTTCCAGAACAGTTTATTTTATTTGGAATGGTTAGTATGACTTATAGTACAAGTTCCCTTGTGAGTATTTCAGCTCTTCAATTGTCATCTGCCCTTTTTCAAAAATTTTTTTTTGGTGATTTGTGAAAATAGATGAAGAATGTATTGGTTTCGACTTTCCCTGTCTCATACTCACCTTCTTGTCTTCTCATTGCCTACGTATAGCCAATCCTCACTTCACAGCCTGACAAAAGACAAAGACATCAGCAAGTTCCTCGCAGTGGGTTCTTTTTCGAGCCAATCTCTGCGGCGTGATGAGATTAGACATCCGACTAGCTTTATCGCATTAAGAAGAATGCTGGCTTTCTGCTCGGACGCAATTCGCTAGCTCGGTTTTTCTCCCAGCTCGGAAAAGTGCATGAATGTGAGAAAATATAGGAATCCTACGGCTTGAGTCATCTTCTCAGAGTATTATTCCTGCTATTGAGGAATAAGTGTGATAAGTCCATCATTTTCATGCAATTTTCACTGGATCTCCTAGTTTATCCTATATCTCCTTGATTACGACGGGTGAAAAGCCGGAATTTGCATGTTTTCTCTCAGGCGATTATCGGCCCCGAGCCGCCTGACAGTTCGGCTCGTTCTCCCAAACTGCGAGTCGGCTCCTGTCGCTGTCCGGGCCACTGATGTTGCTGTCCGGGCTATTCCGGTTGGCCCGAACAGCAATAGCAGTACCCCGGAGATTGGGAGAACGAGCCGAACTGTCAGCCGGCTCCGAATCCTATTCGGTGCGGCTTGGGGCCGAGAATCGCCTGGGCTATGAGGCCTCCATTACTCCAACTATATACCTAATCCAAAACCTCTCAATTGATGTTGGACATGTTTCACTCAATATTTACACTGTTTCGTGAATGCTTTATCTTACCTCTATTTTTTAAATAAAAAGCCACAGCGTCACGCTGACGTCGCATCCTTTTCAGGATTTTTTTTTTGACAAAGCCTGATTTTTCCCGCAGGTTTTTTATTTCATTTCCATGAAGAGGAGAGGCTATGTTCATAGACAACAAAATAATTATTGTTCTCTGTAACAAAATCGTACTTCTCATCACTCGTGGCGCGAGCTGGTGTGCGATGCTGCTGCCTCCGTCTGCCATGCGCTCTCTCACTGTCTCTAACCGCCGCTCCGCACCAGCACGCGTAGAAACCATGAGAATTCCGCGGTTTTATAGCCTTTATGATACCATCCTTGCACTCTCTTATAGAAAAAATAATTTCCCTTCGAACGGTCCCTATATGACACCACGCCAGAATTTCTCATATTTGGTGCGCAATTTCCTATGGAGTTAAGAAGTGAGGTCTTATCCCTCAGTCCTTTTTAACGAGTTTGTTTAAACGTTTTTATATTTAGGCATTTCCTGAGATTCTACTTCTGTTTTCCTCAATATGGGTTTTTTTTGAGAAAATTCCGCGTCTTCTTTATGAGGAGGGTAGACATTCACCGCTTGGTCGACAGGGTGGACTGGGCGGAGCTAGCCACTCCCCCCACCTTTCATCTACACTAGTTCCGAAACAGATTCTTTTGTCATTCTTTCCTTTTACTCCCTCATAGCTTCAATAGAATTGGAATTAGCCTCAATAGAATTGGAATGGAAAATAATCTTATTTTACATAGTACAAGTTTTGTGCAAGAGCTTGATTTTCAATTTCAACCAACACCGCTCTTGCGCCAGCTCTGCTGCGAATTGACACAGACACAGTGCGTGCAGGCGCCAAAGCGGTGAGCGTTTTCAATTCAATTGCTGCTAAAATTTCAGAATTAGATAAGTTGATCCCTTTGTTCGCATACTCTTTTTATATACTCGTTGTAGTATTGCAGATGTTTCTATCCGTAGTTTGAACTAGTGTACTAAGTACTTTGTTGACGCGTTTCGATCGGAAATAAAATCCCTTTTCTCCAATTTTTTGTCTTTATTTTTATTTTATTGGATTCGCTTGCCCTGATTTTAAAAACGTAAATTATACTGCTGAATGTCAAAGGAGACTTCAGCATTGTCAAGCATCGCTGGTTTCGCCGTGTTGCAATCCCAGAGCAAATATTGTTTTTTTTTTATTTGTCAGAGAAAGTTGGGCATTGCATCAGTCATTTTAGTATAACCTTCCAAATGATTCGAAGTTATGGCGACAAGAAACTTGAATAAGGTGAAAATTAAAGAGTATAAGAATTGAAGCGATGTTTCCAAAAAATATCTTTGCCAATTTTCATTTCTATTTTATCATCATTGTTCGTTTTGTTGTTTGTCGTCACGTGGTTCTATCGTGTAATAAATCAATTCTAGATTTATATTTTCAGTATTAATTTTTCCAAGGTCTTACAATGAGTCATTGAACAAACACTATATCGACTGATTAAAAATACGCACCACTGACAGCAAATGCGAATGGTCCAAGCTTGATGACCCCAAAATGTTTGGTTCGGGTTCAATTCGTAGATCTAAAATGACTGGGAGTGAAAGTCGTCTTTTTTGTTTTTGATTGCTCTACGATTTTTCGTCTCCCACCTATCCCTTGCCGTGATTAGGGTTTTATTTGCTAACAATTGCAATAACTCGGAGAAATTAGCTGCTGCTGCTCCACCAATAGTGCCGCCTCGGAGCCTACAGGCACCTAAAGCGGCACTATCGCGGAGCCGTGGCGGACCTACCGCGGAGCCGTAGTGGTGATGCGACAGTGCCGCTTCGGCTCCGCGGTAGTGCCACAGCGGCTCCGGAAAGTAGTATCTCATATGAAGTTATTACAGAATTATCATACAACCTAAAGGGGGTCTAAGAACAAAAATACGCACCTGTGGTGATTATGTCATCTGTCTAGTAAGGATAGAGATTACCGCCGCTTTTGCGCCCAAGGAAATACGGAATGTACCTCACACTTAGGTAGTTCAACCGGCGACAACTTCGCTTCACCACACATGATAGTACATCGTACTCCACGCGGGATCACTGCTTCATTCTCGCGGAGCCGGCGCGGTTCTAACGCTGAGCCACTTCGGTACTATCGCGGCGATGTCGAGGGCTCAAGATACGGCAACAAAATCGTCTGATCACGAAGCCGCTGCGGTCCTATCGCGGCGAAGTCGAGGGTCGCGGTACTTTCCCCGGCACTGTCGCGGCATATTTTCTCGGAGAAGTTGCATAATTATGTCTCCGATCCTGATGCACATGTATGATTTCCGTTTCCAAACGAGTTCCTATAGTTTTTGTGCGTCTTCCGACACACTCCGCATGCCTTTGGACAGGATGGTCGACGTATTATGTCCCATTATGAGTTCTCCACGTGGTCCGTAGTACGACCATTCCTGACGAGGTTTCGGCCTTCTTCCGTAAATGCTTCGTTTACTGTGTCTGTTAAGAGTACTTTTAGTACCTCAGTCGAGAAAAAAAGCTCACCAAGCTACTATCTTGCATCTGTCGCAGTGTTCGAAATCGAAAACGCGCATTGATCAATTTCGTGTTAAGCAATTGAAATAGAAAAAAGAAATGAAAGCAGTCGGTGAAAACTTTCGACTTTTTATCTAAAAAGCGAATGCAATTATTTTATCGTTGATTTTCCCTACTTACTTCGTGCTTTATGGTTTTGTAAGTGGCTATGATCATGTTCTACTTTTCAGGTGTGATGAATTGAGCGGGCAAGGTGGCATGAATTTTCGATTCTTTCGAAAACCGCGCAGCGGTTGCCTGAAGCTGATCTATCTTGCTGCCTTTGTCTGTGTTTTCTTGATATTCTCGACTCAGCTGAAAAATTCGCAATCTCTGGCTAAAGCGATTGCTGGGCCCTTCGAAAAGGTTGGTGAATTTTTTTTCGATTTTCGGCAGTCGTTTGGTTCTCTACTTTTTCGATTTTTTTCGTTCATTGTAGAGCCATGTGAAAGACAAACTGCAAAAAAACACCTAAACAACAAGTTAAAGACACTAAAGATAGGCGGACAACAATAGAGCAAATGGATAAATTGACTACGAGACATACACCGGCACCATGAAGAAAAGAGATCTTACAAACACTACTCCTTCTTCTTTGCAGCCGCGAAGAGAGTAATTGCTATAGGTTCAGAAACTGGGCGACCAGCGTCGGATTCGTCCAAAGGTCTATTGTAGTCATTGTTGTGGGGTTCTGTGGACAGTTGAATAAGTGTAGGGTATTGTGGCCAGGACCACCACAGCCCGGGCAAGCGTCGGGAGTGCTACTGTCGATCCTGTTCACGTAGGACTTCAGGAACGTTGAGTGCCCACAGCGCAACGAGACTAGAGTGCATCTAGCACGTCTACTAAGCTGAGACTCAGACTCAGAAACTCGAGGCGGTACAGTACCCAGAATAGGATTAACAGCCGCCCTTTCCAGGCACCCTCGAACCAACTGGGTGCGCTCCTCGCGCAACAGACGGAGGCGTTCTTGTAGTGAATCGTGCCATCTTTGCAGGTTGACTTTATCTATAGCATCGGCAAATGGCTTTCTGATGGTTCTTTCTCTCTCTAACATGATCAAGTACTCTCCAAGATGGGTGGTTGGGCTGTTTAACGATGTTTATATGCAGCTGCTGGGCCTGGAGCTGACAGTGTTCCTTTACTGGCAGCACCCGTGTCTCGGCGATGTAAATGCTCGATTGGCGAACTCCTAGCACATCCGGTGGCGATCCGAAGAGCAGCGTTTTGTACACGCTGCACCTTAGTCCAGGATGAGTCCGACACTAAGTGCTGCCAAACCGGTGCCGCATACTCTAGGGCGGGCTGCAGTATAGCCTTATACGTGGTCAGAATAGTTCCCTTACTGCTGCCCCATGATGTACCTCCCAGCGCCCTTAGCTTATTGAGCTTAGCTTTTACAATTGCTTGCTTTTGCTCGGTGTTCTTGTGAAACTTCAGCGACGGATCGAGTATAAGGCCGAGTAGTTTGACGAAGCGAGCAGCAGGCAGGCGATCTCCACCCTAGCTGACATCAGGATGGGCGCTGTGCTCTTTGGGGTCCGTTGTGAAAACTGATACTGAAGACTTGGCAGCTGAGACAATGAGCATCTTGTTATCGAAATAGCTCTTCAAATCAATCAGGTACTCGTTGATCTTGCTCGCGGCCACTTGTATGTCGCGGTTTTGGCACATGATAGTCATATCATCAGCGTAGGCGACAACTTTAATGTCCTGGGAGGTGCCGGAATGTCCACTGGTACAGATTAAACAGAGCGGGCGATAAGACTCTGCCTTGCGGAACACCGGCAGCTATGGGGATACTTTTAGAGACATGATTTTGAAACAAAACTTTTGCTCGACGGCCCTTGACGAATGCTGTTATCCAACGCTCCTGCCACGGTGGAATAGAGGACTTCAATATGTTATCCGATAGAATACCCAGGCTAACACTGTCAAATGCCTTTGTCAAGTCCAGGGCTACAGCAACGGTCCTGAGGGGCTTCCTCATGTTGAAGCAGGGTCAAGCGGGGAGTTGCGTAATTTTTCGATATCGGAGCGACCTCCACCATCAATTTTTCCAAAATCCGAGATATTTGCGACCCCCTCCCCGAGACGCGATTTGTGGGCAGTTTATATTTGATTACTAAAACTGTCAGACGCCGAAATTTCATTCAGTATTCGGGCTCAAGCGTCTAAAACCTGAGCAATGATTCGATTCTTCCCTTTGGTGAGAATAAACATCGAGAAATTCAGAGATATCTCCATCAAATTTTCATTAATCGTCCTGAATTTTGGCGACCCACCCCCTAACCGTCAGCTTTGGCCACAATTTTTGCGAGCCCTCCCACACGTTGCGAAATTTCGCAACCCTGCTTGACCATGTGTTGAAGCCGTCGATGGCATAGCCAACGATCTCAAAAGCGCCGTCGTGGTGGAATGTGGCTTCCTGAAGCCGTGCTGGTGATGTTGTTTCTCATTATGCTGAGCCAAATCATTGACGATGAGCTTTTCAGCAACCTTGGCTAGAAGGTGACAAAGGCTTATTGGCCTGTATCCTTTCGCTGATGACAGCGATTTACCGGGCTTAGGCAGAGGAATGACATTTGCTGTTTTCCAGTCTTGTGGCAGTGTGCAGTTCCGGAATGATGGGTTCATTAAATCGGTGAGCAGCGAGAGAAATTCACTGGAGAGCTTCTTCCAGGACTGCTGGACAGATTCCGTCAGGTCCAATGGCTTTGGAATCCACGCATTTCCTTTATAATTTTCTCCACCAACGCAGGAGTGAAGGCGTCAGCCGTGCCCGTAAGCGGAAGGCGGCACAGCTCCCTCACTGTCGCTCCGGATTTGCGGGCCTCGCTTCGCAAATGTTATGAAGAAGCTCTTGCCCAAAGCGTAAGC
Organism: Aplectana chamaeleonis; assembly: GCA_029168955.1. Classification (NCBI taxonomy): domain Eukaryota; kingdom Metazoa; phylum Nematoda; class Chromadorea; order Rhabditida; family Cosmocercidae; genus Aplectana; species Aplectana chamaeleonis. The sequence goes on from JAPDOI010000526.1 coordinate 410,840, forward strand.
GGCAACTTGTCCCTGACTTGAATACATTGTTCTCAAACTCCATAGTAGATACGGTGGCGGGTGTGGCTTTTCCGGAGAGCTTTCTCAGGATTTTCCATGTGGCAGCACCATCTGCCTTGAAGTTTAATAATTATGCATCAACTCAATATCTTGCTTTATCGTGCAACCGCAGCCTTTTATGAACAATGATTCCTACATTCCTAGGAAGAAGTATTGATAAAAAAATACTACGTATTCATGCTTGCACAATCGCTCTCTGTTTGTCAGGAGCACTGCGTGCTCACTTTTCTTACCGGAAATGGTCGTGTTCAGGGTCGAGGTTTGCATCCGCTGCCAGAGGAATCCAAGGAGTATGGAAACCATGAACACGGAGGCGGGCCGCAAGTGGAAGGTGCTCCATTGCCCATAATTAAGAATGAGGATGGTGATGGAGTAGATCCGGATAGGGTAGATGGTCCTGATGCCGTGTGGGTTTTGACGGTTTGTACTGTCTTCATTTGAGCCATTTTATTATGATAGTGTTATTTTATAGAGCCTACAAAGCTGAACAGGACCAGGAGCAGATTCCTGTTCTTGGCGGAGCAGTGGCCCCGAATGATGTGTTTGGTAAGCAGGCGCAGAATGCTCGCGTTGATACGGATGACGACACCTATCCTCATCTGAACTCGAATGGGAAATTCATCCCACATCGTAGAATTGTCCATTTGGATCTCAAGGGAGGCGCTTTTAAGGTCAGACAGTTAAACTTCAACCAATAACTCCTTACTCATCGAATATTTTCATAGTGTTGCAGCCTGAGTTCTTCACGGAGGTCTTCTACTATTTCAATCGTATAAAGGCAACTGGTGTTCTCCTTGAATGGGAGGACATGTTTCCGTACACGGGGAATCTATCAGTGGCTATAAATGGAAATGCTTACTCCATTGAAAGTGTGAGTGACTCTTTTTTAGAAATTTCCATTCTCATTGTGCTGCTTGAAGAAAAATGCAATTAGGTCGAATACATTTTGAAAGAAGCAAAACGTCACCATCTTGAAGTCATACCTCTAGTTCAAACATTCGGCCATCTTGAGTGGATCCTGAAACTGGAACAATTCGCTCATCTGAGAGAAGACCCTAGGTTTCCTCAGGTATTTCTACAAATTTTCACGTTTCTCAAGTGTTTTGTTCGTTTGTAGTTAATTTTTCCAGGTCATATGCTTTCCCGGAGCCAGAAGCGTGGGACCTTATAACTGATATGATTGATCAGGTGGCAGAGGTGCACAGGAAGCATGGAATGCCTTTCTTCCACATGGGTGCTGACGAGGCTTTCCAGGTGTGATTCTCTATTTTCCAGTTGAATTGCACAATTTTCGATAAAAATGCTTTTATTCAATTTGTTCAGTTTCATCCTAAATTCAGTGTTTATAAGTGAAAAAAAGAGCAAAAGTAGCCATCGCAGTTCAGAAAGAAATGTGTTTTTCTCTTCGCAGTTAGTTGTTGGGAAGGCTTCCCGCCATACAGTCATGCATATTTTTAGGATTTTTAGCGTTTGTGTTTTTGTCAAGTGAAATATTGGTGGGAACACAAGTGAATTTCTTTTCACTATTCTTCTTTGAATACAGATCGCTGGGTTTCGAACAATATACTGGAATGCAGTGAGATTCTGCCTAACTGCGCGTCCTTGATTGCCACAAATTGCTTTCAAGCAATAACTACCCGAGGGACAGAAGGCTGTAGTAGCAGAGATTCTCCCTGTACACAGGGTCAAGCGGGGCGTTGCATATTTTTTCGAAATCGGAGCGACCCCCCACCATATTTTCCCGAAAATCGATAATTTTCGCGTTTACCCTTCCCGAGGCGCGATATCTGGGCGATTGGTACCGTCATCATGCAAAATTCCTATTCTACAGTACCGAGCAGATTGTTCTCTCAAAAACGGCGATTTGGTGCATTTTGCGCGCACAAAGAGCCGCTTAGGTATAACTTGTGTCAGATCCCTCATTATGAAACGATCAGACGGTCATGATAACAGAAATCTGTCACGTTTTGACCTGTGATCAGAGGGAGTTTCAAAAAGAAATACAAGTATTACGACCAAATCCCGGAGTCGAAATAATTCATTTCGTCAATTTTAAAGTGTTATGGCAATGCTGTGCTTTGTGCTAGCGAAAAAAACGCCACAAAACGTTTGCAGAAAAATTTTCGGTGCTCTTCTTGCTTCTCAGACTTCGCAATGGAGTGCGAAATCCACGACAAGGCTCTTTTCGTTTAGAAGAGTTTCAAAACTTTCTTGAAACAAACAAAAAAATAGAGAAATTCCAGACTATGCAGCTCGTTTGGGTATGCTAGGATTAAATAAATACCCTACGATATCGCGGAGTTGATTCGAGAACCACGAGGTGCTGCTCGATAAGGAAGGAAGTGTTAGGCAGAACTTTATTCGAGCTTTTGGACGGTTATCACGTTTGGTCACCAAAAGATCAACGCTCGAACCTTCTCAGGCGATTATCGGCCCCGAGCCGCCTGACAGTTCGGCTCGTTTTTTCCAATCTGCGAGTCGGCTCCTGTTGCTGTCCGCTATTCTGGTTGGCCCGAACAGCAAAAAGCAATAACCCGGAGATTGGGAGAACGAGCCGAACTGTCAGGCGGCTCCGATTCCTATTCGGTGCGGCTCGGGGCCGAGAATCGCCTGAGTAGAATTCATACAAAATTTTGTGAGAGGAGCCTTTGCGACTGCGTCATAGATTTTGGTTGACTCGCTAGTTCCTGTTCTTGGTGGTGTACCTTTTGGAAGGAGTTTAGCAGGTGGGAATTTGTAATGCGAGTCTGATCGAGATGGGTCGACAGGGATCGAGAGACCGACTGATGCTTTGGCACATATCTAGGGTCGCGAAATACATCAAGGAGAAGTATTCTGTGAGTGTTCGTCTTTGAAATACTTTTCATAGTTGAGCGCAAGACTATCCGCTCGTATGATGATGTACTGTGCTTCTCTGGGCCAAATTCCGGTCCGCAATTGCGTCTCGAACCGGTCGAGTTTCCAGCGCCAAAGCTGACTCGATAAGGCTTTTTTTATACAGTTTTCTGAAATTTCTTTTAGTTTCCAGTTTCCAGAACCCACCTAGAGTCAACCGATCGGCGGCTGCGGCGCTGGAAATTCTTCCGACTAGGGAGCGTGCGGCTGCCGAGATGTCGTACGTTCGTGCCGTGGCAGTGTGGAGGAAAGAAGATCGCCTCGTGCAAACCGACGTCATCCCCTCCACAAAGAGGGTTTTTGTCATGGGAGAGGTGCTGGCCGGCCGCAACTCTCCTTCGGATTCTCCTGCAAAGGGCCGGCGTGGAGAGGAATCCTGGACCCGCTCAGAAGTACCAATGCGCCACGTGCGGAGAGGATGTAAACTGGAGACATACCAGCGTCCAATGCTTCGATGCCAAAGGTGGGTGCATCTCTCCTGTTCGTCTCAGTTCTGTGAGGCATCATACCTCATCTTTTCGTTGTGTGTTATGCTCCTCACCTTCCATCTCAGATTCCTCTATCTCAAATCGCCCCCTTTCCATTGTACATATCAATCTAAACGGCCTTCGTGCCAAGCTTTCTGAACTCTCTCTCTTTGCACGTACTTACCATCCAGACGTGATCATGGTTCAAGAAACCAAGCTCTCTCCATCCCTACCTATCCTCATCCCAATATCCCAGGCTATACTTCTTACCATGCTCCAAGGTCATCTCTCGGCGGAGGAGTTTCTACTTTCGTTCTATCTTCACTTCCCTCACACCTCATTCTCAGCACCCCCCACGGACGGTACTCTCAGTACCTCCCAATCCATCTCCCCCTAAAAACACCCCTTTCTCTTTTCAACATATACATTCCACCTACAACTTCATGCCCTTCATCTTACAATCCTATCCCACTTCTCAAGCAGCTGAGCGACTGCTCCCTCTCATCCTCGGTCGTTTTCGCGGGTGATTTCAACGCTCACACCTTTTGCTCGTCTCTCGGTCCTGATGTTAGAGGAAATGACGTCGAAGAATGGGCAGATGAGTGCGACCTGGTCATTTTAAACGATGATCAGCCCACTCGTCTCCTGCCAACGGCCGTTCTTCTAGTTCAGACATATCTCTTGTCTCGTCCAACCTTTCTAGCTGCTGCTCATGGTCTACCTCGACTACTCTGCCAAGTGACCACGTTCCTGTCTTTGTCCACATCGATCTATCCAATTCTCTCGCTCCCTTTTCTGGTGTTCGCCAACGTTCTTATCTTAATTTAGGCCGAGCAGACTGGCGCCTGTTCAGTGAAGTTGCGCTTCGCCTATCGGCAGATTACCCGTGGAATGGAAGCGTGCACCAGAAGGAGTGCCATCTATCTGACGCAATCCGCAAGGCCGTGAATGCGGCTATCCCTATCGGTCGCGTCAAGACGTTCTATCCAAATGTCAACAGGAAATCCTCGACAAAATTAGAACGAGAGATGCGAGGAGAGCGGTTAATCATCTGGACCCCGTGGTTGCTGAGCTTGACAGTGAGATCAAAAAGGATTTGGACAGACACAAGAAAGAAGAGTGGGAGAAGTTCACCCGGACAGATGGACTTTAAGACGGACAGTGCAGCTACTTGGAAGGTTTTACGTAAGCTTTCGGGTAAAGCTCACCCGCCACCGTCTCCACTATCGAATCTGGCAACGGCGTATTCAAATCAGGGAAAGGAAGCCGCTTATGCGCTCGGGAAAAGTTTTTCATCACCAGTGCTAAACGAGGTCCGCAGAATAGAGTGACTGTAAGAGAGCTGTGCCGCCTCCTGCTTATGAGCACGGCCGAAGCGTTTACTACGACGCAAATTGAGAAGATTATAAAGGAAATGCGGAACTCTAGAGCTATTGGTCCTGATGGGCTGTCTTGAAGAAGATACCCACTGACTTACTACCGCTCCTCACTGATGTGATAAACTCCTCGTTCATGTCGTGTACTATCCCGCAGAATTGGAAGACGGCAAACGTCGTTCCGCTGCCCAAGCCTGGCAAGCCCCAAGCTTCAGTCAAGGGATATCGGCCCATTAGCTTGTTGTCTTCTTTTGCTAAAGTAGCTGAAAAGCTGATCGTCAAAGACCTGGCCGAGCACAACGAGAGACAGGTGTTTCAGCATGGATTCAGAAAATGCATTCCACCACGACAGCTTTGTTAGAAATTACGAGCTATGCAATTGATGGTTTCAACGCGTATAAGCCGGAAAGAACTGTAGCAGTTGCCTTGGATCTCACTAAGGCTTTCGACACAGTGAATCTTGGTATCTTATCAAACAACTTACTGGAGTCATCAATCCCGCCATGGCAAAAGCGCTGGATAGCTGCATTCACTAAGGGGAAGACGGGCTAGAGTGATGTTCCAGAATCATGTCTCAAACAGCATTCCGATTGCAGCTGGAGTCCCACAGGGCGGTGTATTGTCGCGTGCTCTCTTCAGTCTGTACCTCGAAGATATGCCCGCCCCCACCCCAAGACATCAAGGTGGTCGCTTACGCTGATGATATGCCTGTCTTGTGTCGTGATCGGGACATTAATTTGTCCGCCGCTAAGATTAACGGGTACTTGACCGCACTGAAAAGCTTCTTCGACCGCAAAATGCTGAAGATTTCTGCGTCAAAGTCATCGGTATCCGTACTCACAACGGACCCATCTGAACACAGCGCACATCCGTATGTCGTATGGAATGGAGAACGTTTGCCTGCCGCCCGCTTCCCCAAAACTTCTCGGACTCGTACTCGATCCATCGCTCAAATCTCCATAAGAACACGGAACAGAAGCAGGCTATCGTTAAAGCGAAGCTTAACGTGCTTAGAGCCCTGGGCGGTACAACATGGGGTATTAGCAAAGAAACCATTATTACAACGTATAAGGCGATTCTCCAGCCTGCACTGGAATACGGCGCCCCAGTTTGGAAGCATCTGGTTTCGGAATCCTCTTGGACTAAGATGCAACGCATACAGAATGCGGCTCTTCGAATCGCCACCGGGTGTGCAAGAAGTTCCCGGTCGATCACTTGCATGCTGAGACCCGCTTATTACCAGTAAGGGAGCACTGTGAGCTCCAGGCCCAACAGTTTTTCATCAACATTGTCAAACAACCAAATCACCCCTTTTGGAGAGTGCTAAACCCCGTCAGAGAAAGAAAGATCAGAAAGCCATTCGCCGATGCTCCCAGCAAAGTCAATCTGCAGAGATGGCACGACTCACAGCAAGAACGACTCCGTCTATTGCGCGAGGAGCATACTCAGTTTGTACGGTGTCATCTGGAAAAGGCGGTCATTAATCCCATATTGGGGGTAGTGCCGCCCCAAGTCTGCACATCCGAGGCTCAACTCGGAAGAAGGGCCAGGTGCACGCTCGCATCATTACGCTGTGGTGTACTCTACAATGCTAATGTCTTATGTCAGCAGGATTGACAGCAGTAAATCTGATGTGTGCCCGGACTGCGGTACCATCGGCCACGATACCGTACATTTATTCAACTGTCCGGAGAGACTCTACCACGCTGACCGTAATGGACTTATGGACGAATCCGTTACTGGTCTCCCAGTTCCTCAACCTATGACAAAACCCTCAATGTGGCTGCAAAGAAGAAGAAGAAGAAGAGGAGCGTGCGGCCGCCAAGCGTGTCGAGACGCAATAGCGGACCGGAATTTGGCCCAGAGAAGCTCAGTATTGCTTACGCAGAACTCGTCATTTTGAACATGTTCTTTCTTCATTTCATTTCTTTTCAGACAACAGTGTTGGCTTGGCATGATATGTTTGGGCATGCGATGGATTTCGATCTGGCTGCCTATCACATGACGGAAGTGCTTGAGCCGGTGCTTTGGAGCTATGCCGAGGATTTGGATCTGTATCTGCCGAAAACTACTTGGTTGAGCTTGAAGGTCTGTCTTGTGTACTGGGTTTTTAACATATGGTGACAAAGTTAAAAACTTTATCCCGTCTACATATGTTCTATACTTGTTCCAGATGGAATTTATTTCGAATATCCGACTTTTCGACTATAGTCGGATATTGCACATTTTCGAATATTCGACTTTTCGACTGTAGTCGGATATCACACCTTTTCGAATATTTGACTTTTCGACTGTAGTCGGATATCACCCTTTTCGAATATTCGACTTTTCGACTGTAGTCGGATATCAAACCTTTTCGAATATTTGACTTTTCGACTGTAGTCGGATATCACCCTTTCGAATATTCGACTTTTCGACTGTAGTCGGATATCAAACCTTTTTCGAATATTTGACTTTTCGACTGTAGTCGGATATCACCCTTTTCGAATATTCGACTTTTCGACTGTAGTCGGATATCAAACCTTTTCGAATATTTGACTTTTCGACTGTAGTCGGATATCACCCTTTTCGAATATTCGACTTCGAATATTCGACTTTTCGACTGTAGTCGGATATCAAACCTTTCGAATATTTGACTTTCGACTGTAGTCGGATATCACCTTTTTCGAATATTCGACTTTTCGACTGTAGTCGGACATCAAACCTTTTCGAATATCCGACTTTTCGACTATAGTCGGATATCAAATCATTTCGAATATTCGACTTTTCGACTGTAGTCGGATATCAAACCTTTTCGAATATCTGACTTTTCGACTGTTGTCGGATATCGCCCTTTTTCGAATATTCGACTTTTCGACTGTAGTCGGATATCAAACCTTTTCGAATATTTGACTTTTCGACTGTAGTCGGATATCACCCTTTTCGAATATTCGACTTTTCGACTGTAGTCGGATATCAAACCTTTCGAATATTTGACTTTTCGACTGTAGTCGGATATCACCCTTTTTCGAATATTCGACTTTTCGACTGTAGTCGGGTATCGCTCCATTCGAAAATCCGACTTTTCGACTATAGTCGGATATTGCACATTTTCGAATATTCGACTTTTCGACTGTAGTCGGATATCAAACCTTTTCGAATATTCGACTTTTCGACTGTAGTCGGATATCGCCCTTTTTCGAATATTCGACTTTTCGACTGTAGTTGGATATCGCACTTTTTCGAATATTCGACTTTTCGACTGTAGTCGGATATCGCACTTTTTCGAATAACTGACTTGTCGAATAAAAAGTCGCCTTCTTATCCGACTGACACAGTCGGATACTCATCCGATTATTCGATTCGGAACAAGTATAATATGTTCGTGTCCAAACGCCTATGGTGTTTCTTTTCTATGAACATCTCTTTTCTCAAAACGTACCAAATTTCGGGGCGTTAAATCGTTTTTGAAATGAGTTGTGGGCAGAAGCCTGAGGTGTCCTCAAGTTATACGAGATAAGTCACGACATAGTCGCCTTTGGCGATTCTTCCTGCTTCCCTCAAGAGAAAGAAAGCTAGAATGGGTTTATTTTGAAGGAGAGGGTGTCTCATCGAAAACGCGTCTCAGCTGGAGTCCTCGGATCTTCTACTAGAAGAACGCGAGAGCGGTTTGTCGAATCTACACGTGGGCTGTGTCAAATTCAGGGTACCCACAATTTCGTTATTTCATGCGTTTCCTGAAAATAATCCGTGTGGCAGACTTCTGTGGTCAACTGCGGTTGAAGGTTCTTCACCGAATTCTGTACAAATCATTGATTTTCAATAAAATCGATAGTTGATCGATTTTTGAGAATGGTTGTTAAATTGTGTACAGATCGATAGGAAATCTTCAGGGCATGATATGCTCCAAATCTGACACATTGACGATGTCTGGGAAAACGAAAGTGGGAGGAACGCAGCTATTTCGAGCACCATCCTGGCCCAAATTTGAATTTCGGCATCTCGTTCCTCGCGCTCCTTGAACATTAAGAGACCGCGTTTCCACATTACGCACCCATGGCTGTTCTGCCCCTGGGACCCTGTTCATACACTGCGCACCCGCGCCATAAACTCGTTTTGCTCCGAGAAAATGGATTCCTTCTAATTTTGCTGGAATATGCATGCTTAAAACAAATTGAATAACTGGCATGTAGATATATAGTGCCGTAAATCTCCGTTGACAATGGCAGAAGTTGCTAGCAAAATTCAATTTAAAAACTTATTGAATTGATTGGCAGTGGAGCGCGTGTAAATTTGCCGTGGATCAGGCGGTCTCTTAAAGTCAGCGTTCACGATGATCATCCTCGCTGATTTTCTATAGCGAAATGAGAGGCGAGAAGGATCCTAGGCTTCCAGTGCCAAAAGGAACGGTAGAAAACGAGCCAGGAGTGGCAAAATAACGGCAGCAAACAAGCGTTTTGAAGTTCCAGAACCGCCTGTGCCCTTCTTTTCCGTCCCCTCGATGTGAACAAATGAACCCTCAGATCACAGTGAATGACTGTCAAGGAAGTGCTAATAAGTGAACTGATCGCTTGATTGCACTGATAGGCATCATCCTTTATGGCGGTCAATTCCTCTATGCTCAAAAATCAACGTAAACAAGGAAGGGCCTATTTCGTCCCAAATACGCGGCTTTCGCGCAATTTCTAAGCATGTATTGCTATACAGGGCACCATTGTGACCTACCGTAAACCGTGGAATTATTGGAAGTGAAATTTATCGTGAGCACTGCCTTCAAGTGTTAATGAGGGGTCTGGAGTGGTTGCAGTTGTGACATGTTTTGAATCAGGCGTCCTCTCTGCTTCAAAATGACCTCATTTGACCAGTTCTACACGGCACGAAGGAACAATTACCGAAGCCGACTTAACGACGAAATTGTACTGTAAGAAAGCGGTGACCTTCAGGCTCTTTGATCACCATTCGTCTCAAAATTCATTTGGCGCTCAGAAACGTTGTGCATTCTGAGAGAGAGGTTTGATGAGAAGAACAGACTAGGGACGAGGTGATTATCGACGCGGTTATTTAGGCGCGGTGAGACTGTAAAACTTCTGTCACCGTATTTTAAAAGCACCCTGTAGATGAGCTTAAAGCATTATTTCTGATACTGGCGTTAGTAATTTCTCCACTTTCTTAGCCTTTCGTCGTATGGGGCAGCTCAGCTTGGAAAGGCGCCGATGGTCCAGCACGATTCAATTCAAATCCTGTTCATTATATCAGAAATCACGAAGCTTGGGGTGAACAACTCTCCAGGAACTATAACGAGTTCGACATGCTGCAGGTAAAACCTTGGAGATGGAACTCGCAATGTCTTTAAGTACACTGAATGTTGTACTTTTAGGCATAATACTCGCTGGCTGGTCTCGTTACGACCACTTAGCAATTCTTTTGCGAGTTCGCTCCAGCTCGCTTTCTTCTCCTTCGTTGGCAATGTCAATGGAGACAATTCTGGTTCGTTTGCATCAAAATAAAGATGATTTCAAAGCGCTGCTTCAGCTGTTTATGCTTTTTCAGGAAGGTAGAGCTTTACAAGGAAACTATCCCATGTCGCGGGATATTCTTCAGTGCACACCATCAACTACTATGGGTATAACGTATGGATGTCAGTTTCTGGGCGTAAAGTGAGTCGTTAATCATTTTCCTCTCTTTTATTCACAAATTGTTCTTCGAAATTTTCAGCGTTTTTTTTCAGATCTACGAATTAGTTAACGAGTTCTGGCAACGAAGAAAAAGCAGTGTGCAGCAATACAGAGAAGACGATTTTGAGCTAAACGGGTGGCTTTCTCAAGGTTGCCGACACGCATATGAGTAGTAGCCTAGTGGTATATATAAGATGGTGTTAGTTATACCTGGCTTGAAGATTTCCTGACTGTAGGCATCAAGGTCATGTGACCCAGCACACTCAGAAAAACCTTCACCATGTCTTTGTGTGAAAATCGTAGTTGTCATTACTCATGGCGCGAGCGGCGCGCTTGAAGCTGCTCCCTCCGTTTGTCATATGAGTTCTCTCGCTGTTCACAACCTCCGCACCACCACGCGTAGAAACCATGAGCATTACGAGGTTTTGCAGCCTGTATCTAGTGCTTCTCTTGAGAGAATCCTGTGCGGGCGACGGTAGAGACAGCGAGAAAGTGTGGGGAGAAGGAGATGTGCAGCGTACGCGCGCAGAAGCAGATCGCGATGGACGGAGATAAACTTCACTCGGAAACAGGATACGCTGCTAGCAGTGATAACCCTGCGAACGGGGTTACCCCTGAGTCCAAACACAGCGCATTTCGCAGCAAAGTATGGGATTATTTAGAGTATTTAGAGTATACGCGTATTCTCGAAACAGTCTGTATAATGAATCTTTTCAGAAAATACAGCCGCTCTTGGAATATCACGCCAAGCCTATTATTCGACTTGAAAAAGATTTACGAGCTGAGCTTTCACGCATTTACTATCAGGTAGCCTTTTGCAGATTTCACAATGTTTTCAATCTGAAGTAATAGAATTTCATTCAGGAAACTATTGACGAGTTCGTTTTCACATATATGGCCGACGACATCGAGTGGGTTCAGCGAAAGATCGATTCAGCGGAAAGAATATCAAAACTCGTTCATTTCCCAAAGCTGACCTTTCTCGTCCAGTTGAGATCACACGAAGAGCTCTAGGGTGTGGGCGGCTATTTTATGTGGGCCGAATTTACGATCATGGCAGCTAAGTTGATGGAGCTTTAAGGGTAAAATTAAGGTTCAGTGCTCCGTGCTCGAGCTCATGGATAGGGTGAGATCTGGTTGGACCTATTTCACACTTTCTTCGCCGATCGCAGCGATGGCATGGTTTAAATACAGATCGACGTGCGACGCGATCTCTGATCGATGCTATGGTTATCATCCCAACAGTCGCGCGGCGAACGAGCTTTGAAAGAAGCCTTAGGCATCTTTTGTAGTTCTCACCGCAAGCGCTGCACGCTTGGGAAGCGCGGTGGTCAATGAAAGTTCTCACCGCGCAGGTTGGCGTGCCGCTCGTCCAGCATCGCTATAGCGGCGCCGCCCAATCCGCCGTGGTGGTATCACCGTTTGAATCAATACCAGCTTCTCGATTTGAATCCACTCCAACATACTGTGCTTATCTGGGTCAAATTCCCGGTCCGCAATTGCGTCTCGACACGCCTAGCGGCCGCGCGCTGAGTCGGAAGAGTTTCCAGCGCCGCAGCCGCCGATCTGTCGACTCTAGGTGGGTTTTAGAAACTGGAAGCTAAACAAAATTGATGAAAACTGTATAAAAAGCCATATCGAGTCGGCTTTTGGAGCTGGAAACTCGATTGACTGACGCGCGTGCGGCCGCAAAGCTTGTCGAGACGCAATTGCTGACCGGAATTTGACCCACATAAGCACAGTAAATAATTCTGGGGCTATCTTACGCTACCACATAAGCAAGTGCAAGCCAGCAATCTCTGTGTATGTCACAATTGAGGCCCGACTTTAACCCACCCGTATCGCCTTATCGGTGCCGCCGGAGATTTCATAGTTGCTTCCTCATTCGTTTCTGCGCGTGCCGCGCTTGCGGTATGGACTACGAAAGATGCCTTGCTCCTGAAGATCGCAAAGGTAGCTGGCCCAGCAAACTGGGGTTTTGATGAGTTCAGATGCTTTCTTGCCGTTCACGTATAACATTGACAGCGACGAGCAGTTTGGTGTGAAGTTGTATCATGGCTACCATATCGCATACGCCAGCCCAGGCACTCGTGGGCGTCGATCTCGAGCCACATGCCGGTCGACCGCAAGTGCTGATGGGCGTCACAACTGTAGGGCCCAGCGCTCGACGCGCTATTTGCTGGCGGTCGACCGCGGGCTTTGTGGTTGTGACGTCCGACGACACTTGCGATCGACGAGCATTCTGCTTACGGTCGACCCGTATTAAAGGCTCTCAAAAGGGTGATCCCACTCCACCACCACGTTTCACGGTGGGGTGCACCACATTAGACCGTGGGGAGATGAACCCACTGTTGGGAACACCTCCCCCAAGCCGTGGGAGATCCCTCCTCCCCTTGGCAACCAAAATTATCCTCCATCATCTGGCGGATTTTCTAGTAATTTACTCGAGGCCTCCTCTTCCAGGTCCGGCTCCGAAGAGGCGACTGAGGCAATACAGTGAGATCAGGGAGCCTTTTTACCAACATCGTTGTTATACCTTCGTCTGAAGATGTTGACGTCCTTCAAGAAAAAACTTTCTAGCCGGCGGTCGACACCCACATCTTCGAGATCCTCGGCGGTCGACATCCACAACAAATTTAGTGGGCGAAAAATTGTTGTGAGCGGTGATTACTAAATAGTCATGAAAAAGGTCCTCCGCTCCACCTAAATAAGTGTTTTTCCTCCGCGGTTCACAAAAGCAGTGTTTTTGCAATGGGTCGACGTCCACGAGTGCCTGAGAGCGCTACCCCAACCATCAGGTTGCTATTCATGTGAACTCGACAAAAAGTATTTGTATTTATCCTTGTAATCTCTTCTTATATTGTTTTAGTTTCTCACGACTTACGAGTTAGGAGCATAATATTGTGTGAAAGGTAATATGCAATCGCAATTTGAAGAGATTCGCTACGATAAGGAGTCAGGTGTTTTGGGCAAGTTTGAAATGGTCTGTAATTTTGCTCTTCATTAACGGATATCTCAACAGGAGCAGATTGATGTGCCTCGATGTTTCCTATATTTAGGGGTGCTTGAAATGTTCCCATTTTGTTATAGCAGCTGTTTCTAATCCCTCTTCTCACTACTTATTGTTACGTTCTCTAGATAAGCCGGTGCTGTATTTGTAATGCTAGTAAGTAGTTATAGGTTATAAGTTATTACTAAGTTTTTTAGTATTATTTGCTGTGATATTCCTGCTCTGCACGTACTTACAATATTGCCCAAGTCGTGTTGTTGTGCAGTTTTACATGTTGTTATGTCAGTAGTTCGTGCCAAAGAACAACGAAGTGTACTCTGAAAATGCTGAGTTGCGCTTTTTCTGGTCATTTGAGATCTGGGGTGGTATTCGATGCAGCATGTATCCGCGGGATTCGTAAAGATTTGGTAATTTCCTCTACCTTAACGTCAGCTGGGATCTGTCCCTGTTCTCACAAAAATTTACAGCAGCGAAATACCTTCTGGCGGCTTATCTCTGCCGACCAACCATTGATTTTCTCCCCAAATACGGTTCCACCGCGTCCCCCCCCACACCCAATCCCAATCCTCAGGTATTTCTTCTCTCCATACCATGTTCCACTGCATTCCACCCCCCCCCTAAACACACACTCTTCCCCGGTACTTCGCCCACCTCAACATTTGGTCCCACGTTATTCACCACACACTCTGATCCTAAGGCTCCGTCCCAGGGATGAGCGGAATTCTGATTTCCGATGGGTTTTGGCCTTCCGATTTTGGGAAAAATCTGAAAATGCGGAAGAAATCGGAAATATTCACGAGATAAAAAATTTTTACGCTCTCCTGGCCAAATCCCAGAGGGTTATTTTTAGGCGCTGAATTCTGGATTCGAGGTTCGTTTTCACTTTTCACAAAGCCAGAGTTAATTGTGTTTGCATGAAAACTTTCAGTAAAGAAGGATGAGTTCAAGTTTTTGGTAAGCGCAGTCACCAGGGGGCGCGTTAAGTGCTTCACTGAATGTATTTCCGATTTCTATCTCCGATTTCCGATGGTTTTTGGCGTTCCGATTTCCGAAATTGAGAAGGTCCTTCCGATTTCGTGTTCAGAAAAAAATTTCCGCTCATCCCTGCTCCGTCCATAGCAGAAGAACTAGCGCCAAGTGACGCTGGGGTTTGCACTTTTAACATTTGTTATTAGTCTCGCTATTCAGCGACCACGGCAGCGGGCCTGTCGCTGACGGTGGAGGCAAGCGGCTGTCACTCATTATATCAATACCATTGTTAACTCCATGCCGTCCTCGGGCACGTTGATTGCACCAACCGCCGAGCGTCATGCGCCAGCGTTTTGGACACGGTGTCACGCCTGCCGCTGCTCGCTGACGCCTGCCGCTTGTCGTCTGGACGGAACCTAAGGTATTTCCCACCTGATCCGGCCTCACAGTATTTCCCTTCCATACCCGGCTCCTACGGTATTTTCCACACCATACCCGATTACACGGTATTCCCCCCAGACCCTGTCCCGGCGGTATTTCCACCCTTCCCACGCCTCTGTCCCACGGTGGCAAACCCGGTCACACTGGTATTTCCTTCCACACTCTTAGTCCCACGGTTACACTCCCGCTACACCCGGTCCCACGATATTTCCTCCTCCCGCATACCCGGTCACACGGTATTTCCCTCCACACCCGGTCTCTTGGTCGATATTCCTCCCTATACACCCTGTCCCATGGTGCTGACCCTATACCCTGTCCAATGATATCCCCCCACACCCGGCCCCCGGTTCTTCCCCTTACACCCGGGTCCACGGTCCCCCAATGAAGGAAGCAGTTGCAGCAATACAGAGAAGACGATTTTGAGCTAAACGGGTGGCTTTCTCGTGTTGCCGACACGTATATGAGTAGCAGTCAGTGGTATATAGATGTAAGTGTTGTTAAAACTGGCTCCAAGGTTTTCGATAGTAGGCATCAAATTCATGTGTCAAAGTCACTGCACACTCAACAAAAATTTTGTAACATATCCCTCTGTAAAAATCGTTGTTGTCGTCACTATGGCGCGAACTCGTTAACCAATTCGCAGATCTGAAAACACTGAAAATTTCGGAGAATAATTTGAATAAAAGAGAGGAAAATGATTAATGATTCAATACTTTATGCCCAGGAAATCTGACACATCCATACGTTATACCCATAGTAGTTGATGGTGTGCACTGAAGAACATCCCGCGACATCGGATAGTTTCCTGTAAAGCCTCTACCTTCCTGAAAAAAAATCATAAACAGCTGAAGCAGCACTTTGAAATCACTCTTTATTTTGATGCAAACGAACCAGAATTGTTCTCCATTAGAGGCATTGCCAACGAAGGAAAAGCCACTGGAGCCAACCTCGCGAAGAATTGCTAAAATGGTCGAAACGAGACCATCCAGGTGAGTATTATGCCCTAAAAGTACAACATTCAGAGTACTTGGGAAGACATTGCGAGTTCCATCTCCAAGGTTTTACCTGCAACATGTCGAACTTCCGTTATAGTTCCTTGAGAGTTGTTCCAACCCAAGCTTCGCAGATTTATGATATAATGAACATATGACTGAAATTCGAATCGTGCTTGACCTATCGGCGCCTTTCCAAGCTGAGCGCCGCCCGGCAATACTCGACGAAAAGGCTAAAACAATGAAAAAAATTACCAACATCAAGCACCGAAAATGCTGGGCTCATCTACAGAGTGCTTCTTAAATATGGTGACAAAACTTTCGGATCTTACCACGCCTATATATGCGCGTCAATATTCACCTCGAATAGTTTATTCTTCTCATCAAACCTCTCACTCAAAATGCAATACAGAACAACCTTCGTCGTTAACCCGGGCTTCGGTAATTGCTCCTCCGTGCCGTATGTGACCGTGAAGAATTTGTCAAATGGGCCTCATTTTGAAGCAGAGGGCGTCTACTTTAAAACATGTCACAACTGGTGACCCCTCAGAACCGCCCTTTACATGGGTAAAAGGTAGCACATACGCCTGTAAACGCGGTTGGAGATAACTACGGAAATAGAAGCTCAGGACATTCGCTGGGTCCGACCTCAGCCTCGAAAGGGGTCGAATCCTCAGATTTCTGACGGTCGGACTCCTTTAGCATTGTTCCTCCACGTAGTCCCAAGTGAGAAGACATGGGGTGGAGAATAAATTTTACTTCTCCCCCACGCCGTCTTAGTTGGAAGAAGTGAAGGGCGGAAACGGAAAGAAGTTCGACTTCCGATGTGAAATCTGCGGTCGGACCCGTTGGTAGTCTTTTTTTTTTCCTCATTTTACGCGACTACTTTTTTGTTTTTGGTCATTCTAGCGTCGGGGTAACGTTGTTTTACTGGGACTCAATCAGGTGAAGACTTTCAACAGTGGATCTGCTAATTAAGACTTCAAGACTATAGTAATTAACTCATGTGTCCATGTTTTATGTTGTGCTTCGTCCTGCATGTTCTCTCTACAAATCCTATCCGCGGCCTCAACGCGGCGTGGAGGTGGCAACGTGGTCTGATCCCATGAATCACGGAAGGTGGGAACTGACTGCAAAGCGACAAACCATGGTTTCAAGACTTTTGAATCCATGGCCAGTGATTAGAAAGATCTTTTTATCATCTTTTGTGGAAGGAATCTCAAACTTTCCTTCTTTTTCCAAGAAGCCCTTTTTTTACTTTCCATAAATAACTTTTCTCTTTTCGAACTACCTTTTTGTTTTTTCTTTTCTTGCAATCATGGGACAACTCCTCCTCTGTGTGTAGGAGCGCCCTCATAATTTAATCGACCAATCAGCGTAATTTATGACTCAGCTCAGCTGTCGGATGAAAATGGATTAGCTAATCAGATAAAATAAATGAATAAGTAAATGCAATCTATATGTAAGGTAAAAATATAACAAAGTATGATAAATAAAAAGTAAAATAAAATAAGCTGGGCTTCTGGTGAAAACGAGAAGAAGTAGAACGTGAGGAAGTGAAACAAAATGGTATGAAAGTACGAAGAAACTGAAGTTATGACTTTTCTAAACACTCGAAAATTCAATGAAAAATGAAATAATAAATTAAAATACTAGATTAAAAACAAATGAAAAGTGAAACGTAACGTAACAAACAGGATCAATCAAAATATGCAAAGCTCGGCACGGATCGCGTTCATATGTACTACACCATATGGTTGTTTTTCTTTCAGATTTGCTTTTATTTCTTCCCTCCGATGAGCTCTCTATAAATTATATTATAAAGTTCTGAGGCGATTTGATCGTAGCATTCTGGAAATCGTCAAAAGTCGCTGCGTTTGGCCAGCAAATTTTCCCCAATTTTGAAGCTTTGGACCAAATCAGTCGCAATTTGTCAAATATTGACAAATGGGCCTCAGATTCGTAATCAGCACCCAAACAAACCTCTAGTGTAAAATGTTGAGCTCAATTCTGAGACACTTTTTTTTTGAAACGCCCTGTAAAAATTGCACATTAGCATGTACAATCTTCTCTTCGTAGGGCTATGGAAATGCTCACTACTTTGGAAATCTCCTGTTCATCTCTTCTTTAGAGCTAAGGTTAGAGCTAATTTCTTATGCAACAACAGGGTATTTCAGGAATTTTGGTCTCTGATGTAGCAAGCAAATTGTTTTGTCCATGTCACCCCATTCATTTAGGACGTTCCTCAATCGTCAGCAAGAGCTGCTAGAGATCTCAGATTTTCATTCTATAGACTATATCTTCATTGTGTTGCCTGTTTGTTTGTTGTACATACATCGCGTGACTAAATGTCCTCGTCCAATAAATAAATAAATAAATCTCTGGAGGAATTTAGGAGATTTGAAAAACGGACTATCAATGCTGTGTCCCATACTCTAAGCAACTATCAAAACATGGTGGTTTTATAAAACCGTTCGAGAAATTTGTGGTAAGCTCCCAGTTATATACTCGTACCAACTCACATCTAAAATCCAGTGTCAAACCCACGCTTGACCGATGACACCAGCCCGGAGGCAGCCGCCTGGCCCCCTGTCACTTCCCGGCCACTTTTGGGACCACCCACATCATGCGTGTACTCCACCACACAATTACCTATGCTATTGATTACGGCCACGTTTAATCGTTGACTTTGGGCACAATTGAGGAAGCGGTTCATTCCCAGATTGACTTATTTTACTTAGCGACCGACCAGAGAGATTTCGTTGTTCTTTCCTGTTGAATGGGCAACCGTAGTAATTCCTGCGTGATGCCCTGGCTTTTCGTGAGATTTCTTTGGCAGTTTTGACGGTTCATCCGCGGTTTGAAGGCAGGATTCGTGGTAAAAACCGATTTCTGGAGCTCTCTTCATAAGAATGTGGAAGTTTTAGACACATTAAAGAAGATAAGGTGATTCTTCAAAACTCTCAAGAGCTTCCCAAGTACTCTCTCAAGCTGATCTAGGTGTCCGAAATATCTCCTGATTCTTGGAAGCATCATGACAGAAAAAAATTTCTTGACGAATAATAGAATCGTTCAAAACACTCTCCAGGAAGATTCTCCGCTCGGAGCCGATTGGAAGCGCCGTAGCAGCAACAGCAAATGCCTGTAGAGTTGAAAAACCAACCGTCAGGCGGCTCCTATTCCTACTCGGTGTGGCTCCGGGGCCGAGAATAGCCCAACAAGAGAATTGATTTGGGACGTTGTGCGAGCTGAACACTTGAAGCATTATCCTCTGTAAAAACGCCGTAATTCTCACGACTCGAGGCGCGAGCGAGGCGATTTACGATCTCTGTTCCTCCGTCTGTCGTGCGCTCTTCTCATTGGTTCTCCAACCGCCACACCGCACCATCAGCGCGCATAAAACCAATGAGAAGTTCGTGCATCTATAGCCTTCTACATAGCGAGGTACTGTGCTTATCGGGGAAATTCCGGTCCGCAATCGTGTCTCGACACGCTTTGCAACCGCATCGCGTCGAGTCAGTTGGGTTTCAACGCAGAGCCACTGATTTGGCTTTTTTACAATTTTCTCCATTTTTAGTTTCAGTTTCCGGAACTCACCTGAAGTCATCAGATCGGCGACTGCGGCGCTGGAAGTTCTTCTGACTCGAGCTTATGTGGTCGCAGCGTGTCGAGACGCAACGATCCGGAATTTGGCCCAGATAAGCACAGTAGCCCATGCTACGACTAGTATGAAGTGTGAACGACCCTGGCCTAAACACACAATTATCGATACAATGGCAATTATCGATCAAAACTTCTGATGTGTTCGACTCCGAGACGACCGCAGGCTATTAACCAAGCATGGCCCACTCTAGCCTGCAGTCCCAATCTTTCTTGGATTTCTGGATTGTAGCACTTCCTGGGATAAGATTGTAAGGGTTATTTCGGCCGCTTAATACAAGCACGGGGACAAACTGAACTCTTTCTATGATATTATAAAAGTCTTACGTAATCCTAGAATGCACCTCACCCACCTCAACTATATAGGAAGACTGAAAACATACCTCATTCCCATGTTAAATACTCCGAAAAACCTGGTGGGCGGAGTTTTCAGCGTAATTTCTTTGTATGGGAACCCCATGGTATTAGGTAGTTCGATCTCATTTTTTGGAGTTCAAAGGTACGCAGGGCCAGAGCCCTATTCAGAGGACTATTAAGATGTACTTTTTTCTTTCACAATTCCAAACTGATGCGCACAAATTCCAAAAACTTTCTTTTCTTCTAGTTTTACCCATAAGGTTGATTGAAACTCACCCGTCTCTGAAGTGTAAATTAACAGGCGGCGTCTAATCCTGTGTGTTGTGTGCAGCAACTGAAGTCCTACAATGACATATGATACTAGAGCGACGACTTAGGGTTTTTTTCGCCCAAATTCCTGGTGAAATGCTGGAATATTTTCGGCAGTCCGTCTGCGTTGCATACTATTTTTATGGCTTCTATTTTATGGCAATAAAAATAAATATTTTTGTAAGTGGATTCATGTGGTGCTGTTAGCTTTCAGCTAAAACATCTCTGCCAGTGATCTCCGTGTGTTATTTACTGTCGTTATTGGAAAATCTGCTTTTCATTTCTAAATCTGGTGCTATCTATGGGAAGATACACGCCCATGCCGATCATTTTTTCTGCAGGGCCTGCTGTGAACCCCTCCTCCTTTAAAAATTTTCCAAGTGTCAGCTTGCAGATGAGACTCGCAGCTAACCCTCACGGCGGCTGTAAGAAGTTAACCTGTCCACATTATCGCAAAAGGCAGCCCGTGATTCTGACAGGAATTGAAAACTCACGGGGTGTGCAAAACCCTTGCATGGATGTGCACACACGGAATTCATAGCAGCTACAAGCAAAGCCGAAACTGGTCTCGCTTTGTGTTGCTTTGCAGCTGTTGTGAAGAGAGCGAGGTGGGACGAGTTATCCGCCACCCCGACAAGGCAAGCAAGAAGCGAACAACTCCCTCCTTTGAAACGCAACGAAATCCGATTTTCTTCTTCAGGACAAAGATCAAGTGAGGCCCTGTTTTCCTGAATGTGAGCTATTCCCGATAGTAAAACAACGAATTTGTGGGAAAATAGGGACAGCATGCGGTGATTTGATCGAGCCAACTCCCTGCAGCCGCCGTGAGGGTTAGCTTCGGAGTGCATATGAGCACTTTGTAGCAGCCAACAAACATGTTTGCACAACTTCGACTTCCTCAGCCACCCCCAGTGGCTCTCGAAGAGAGCGGTGTGTGAATGAATGACGCATGCCGCTCCTTCCGTTCTTTTATACCCCGCATGATATGAGCGTGTGTTATCGTTCGTTATCATGTTTTGTTCAAGAATGGTTACGGTAGCCCTGCGTAAGTGGAAAAAATGATCGGCGTGGGCGTGTGCCAGTTCCAGGCATTGTTGACGCCATTGTCTGCACCTGGCCACAGCCCATGCCTGTGCCGCAAATGATTGTCCTGATTTTCGGCAAGGAGGGAAACCCAGGAGAAAATCAGGAGAATTACTGTGGCACGGAAAATGGGCGTGGCCAATCATGACACAACAGTGCCACACAAGAACGATTCTAGTGTGCTGGCGAACGCCGATACCGTAATCCCTGCTATAAAATTAAATGCGTCGCCGCTGTTGGTTGCAGACAAACAACTGAACTGATTGTGCGACAAGCAATTATTCGCTGTTATTGCATTACGGTGGCTGGAATTTACTCAGCAGCACTTCGGCTAATACGTCCATACGAACAGCGGAGATAACCTTTCTCCATACTTTCAGCTAGCCAAATGTCTATCACGCTCAACTAACGATCCGGAGCAAGAGCCACCGTATCAAAGATTGATAGACGAGCCGGTTTTTTTTTGTAAAATGGGCTAGTTTAGAGTTGGATCAAAATCGTTTTTTTAGGAGACGTTTTCTAGAGATTCAGGTGCAGTACAAAATATGGCGTAAACTCTTTTTTTCAGATTGACGGGCTATCATTTATTCCAAGAGTTGGAACTTAATACTGTAGAAGAAAATAATGTGCCGTGCCGATTGATTCTACAAAGAACCGTATTTGTCTCGGGCATCATATCCCAGAAACAGGAATAACAACAACTAGCAGATAGTTTCATTGACAACATAGCAACTTCACGCTACATCAATAAACATAGAAGCACACTCATTCAGTATCGTGCAAGGTGCTTTGTCCTCTATTTGTTTCTGATGCTCTGAGAGATATTAAATGGTAATCTTCCAAGCCACACAGAATTCATGGATGCATCTTGCAGCAATAACACGGAATTACTTAGTTTTTACTAAACCAGACAATCGGACTCGTACTTCCCATTTTAATGGCAGCTGCTCTCTGCCATCAGTTGACAGCATTCGGACCACCTCATCATCATACGGACAGCTTTTTTTCTTTCGGATAAGATATCTGTCTAAGGCGAAGTTGAAAGTATCCTGACGGATTGAGAAACCTAGATCTGAAAATTAAATAAATGAGCAATTCATAGCTAATTGAGTATTTATCTAGAATTCTCAAATAACTCAGATTGATGGTACAAAACTAGTTCCGAACTCGAGATTGCAGGGAAAAGAGTGATACCTCTTTCAGAAATCGTTGAATTTCACCATGAATCTGTGAAACAATGACTGATAACGCTATCAGACATCCGATATAGCAGGGATTTCATTATCAAGCATGAATTTTGAGTGGTCCCCGAACAGGCGCTAAATTACTAGTCACGTCAGTCTATTGTTTTGTCTGCAACCAACAGCAGCAGGACGCATTTAATTTCACGGGCAAGTTACTGGTATATCGGCGTTCCGCCAGCACACTAGAATCGTTCTTGTCAGTGCTACCTCCTTCCCACATATAGTAGCACCCTAAATTCATTTACTCAAAACATTTCTGCAACGGTGTCTGATTCTACTGGTTATCCTCTCCTTCCAAAATTAATATTGTTAGGGAGGATCTAAGAAGTGATTGATTAACACAAAATTAGCTTTTCCATTTTGGATACTTCTTTCTCAGGAGTTAGTGCTTTGAAGAACGCAGTCCTCACGCAGTTTTTGGTGTAGTTAGGGCATTGCTTTTGCCACTTTTTAAAGGTGAAGGAATGGGATTCTATGTATTTGCGTGCAGTCTCTACTTCTAGAAGTGTGAAGGATTCCATCCGATTAAGCAAGAAAAGGCAAACCGATTACGAAAAGTGTGTTAAACTGAGTCAAAAACTATGTGTATGCCAAATCACACCGTGTTTTCCTCTTACCAAACGTGGTATTTTCGGTGTTCTGTTGTTGTTGTTTTCGGAAAATCTGCTCCAGTATTGTTCATGCCACAGTCAGTATTTTGCATGTACGTAAAAGTAAACGGGATGTAGTAAGGGTGGTTATCGTGTATCAACACTCTGAGGAGGTTGGAGAAACGTGGGGAGGAGCGAGGTCTCGACTGGACGCAACACGGCCAGACTCCGGCCCCCGGCTGTTGCGTCCAATCAGAGACCTAGCTCCTCCCCCCGTTTCTCCTGGGCCTCAGGGGTGTTGATACACGATGGCTACCACCCCGGATATATAGCCATGAAAATGCGCTCCATAGTGCATTTACACACAACACGTTTTATTTGACGGCTGTAAAAATTGGAGTACGGTGCTCTCGCAAACGTTTTTTCTCTGTGTTTCGACTACTGCTTCTCTGAAATGCCAGAGGTTCGGTTTTGAGGGTGCTGCATCTGATGGTTTAAAAAGCCACGCCGTGAGTCTTCGAAGGGCTTAGCGAAATCCTCGGAGGGAAAGTTCAAGGGTGGCTCTATGGTTTTGTTACGTTTTGTAGCTGCTCTTTCTCATTTCTCATCAATGCCATGTATCTCCTTTGTGACTCGAAAAAGTTGTGGTTCATCCCATGAGCTTTTCAACTGCTTTTTCTATTAAGCGAATGGCCAGAGAGCAGCATCAGTTATCCTACCTGACCAAAGCACATCGCTCCCGCGGACTGCGGTTATGGATGCTGATCGCTCTGGTCTCCGGTGTACTGCCCATAATGGGTGAGTCGGTCGGGCTTGAGCCACGGGCGATGGCGTTCCGTGCCGAGATGCTAGGAACGGTGATATCGCAAGGGGGGGCTTTTATTGTATCGCATTTGGCCACGCCCATTTTTCCGTGCCGCAAGGATTCTCCTGATTTTGGCGATGCCCATTATTCGTCCCAGTTTACTGCGCGCTGCGCTCGCGTCGCGTGTCGACACATCTCACTGGGGCGCGACAGCAGCTCCTCACATTCGACTCGGAGGAGCCTTGAATTATGGTTAGAGTGTGAACCTGGATGTTAGGTTTCCGACCCAAGCATTTCCAGTAATCGATTAGTCAAACAGGAAACTAGATAACTCTGTTATGCCGGTTTGAATTTGTTTTTATTTTTATTTAGCACCAGCGATAGTTTTAGAAATGCACTCCTGATCTTGAAGACACATTTCAGTTAATAGAACACTGGAGCCATGTCTCAATTCGGGGGATTCGATTAGCTGTGCAATTTCTGCACAAAGTACTATGGAGACTTCTATTATTCTTCTCATGTTGATGTTCGCCATGTATAAATTAGCGTGTTCGATCCAAAAAAGCTTAATTATGGCTCGAATCGTTGTGGAGGCTTACGCCATGCAGAACCTTTTGAAGGAACTTACTAGAAAAAGATAATGTTTTATTGGTTTATACCGCTGCTTCCAACGCAATTTAATACCAGTATTGTTCTTCCGATGACATTTTCAAATCCAGGTTTCGAACTGCTGAAGACTTCCTCTAAACCGGGTCATAGGAATTCTCTCAGTTTAGCGCCAAAGTAAGGGTGCACCAGCCAAAACAAATTTCTGAACACCCTAAAGATAGCATGATGCCCGGACTGAAGAAAACCAGCCAGCAATCTGATTTTACTGGAAGTTCAGTAATCGTATGACTTCCGTTGGAAACGGCGTTTTAACCAAATGAGCTTTACTTCAGTCAGATGAGATTCGAGTTTGGCTTCACGGTTCCGCGTTTCAGTACTAAGACCTAAAAGAACCCAATTATTTTTGGACAATCTGATCCGATGTTTGCATTTGCTGACTTTTAAAGAATTATAGTATATTTTGGTGATTCTTCTTCTTCTTCGCAGCCACGAAGAGAGTAATTGCTATAGGTTCAGAAACTGGGCGACCAGCGTTGGATTCGTCCAAAGGTCTATTGTAGTCAATGTTGTAGGGTTTTTTGGACAGTTGAATAAGTGTTGCGTATTGTGGCCAGGACCACCACAGTCCGGGCAAACGTCAGGAGTGCTATTGTCGATCCTGTTCACGTAGGACTTCAGGAACGTTGAGTGCCCACAGCGCAACGAGGCTAGAGTGCATCTGGCACGTCTACTAAGCTGAGACTCAGACTCAGAAACTCGAGGCGGCACAGTACCCAGAATAGGATTAACAGCCGCTCTTTCCAGATACAATCTGACAAAATGGGTGTGCTCCTCGCGCAACAGACGGAGGCGTTCTTGATATGAATCGTGCCATCTTTGCAGATCGACTTTATCTGGAGCATCGGCGAAAGGTTTTCTGATGCCTCTCTCTTACAGGCTCAAGTACTCTCCAAGATGGGTGGTTGGGCTGCTTGACGATGTTAATGTACAGCTGCTGGGCCTGAGCTGACAGTGCTCCTTTACTGGTAGCACCCGTGTCTCGGCGTGTAAATGCTCGATTGGCGAACTCCTAGCACATCCGGTTGCGATCCGAAGAGCAGCGTTTTGTACACGCTGCACCTTAGTCCAGGATGAGTCCGACACTAAGTGCTGCCAAACCGGTGCCGCATACTCTAGGGCGGGCTGCAGTATAGCCTTATACGTGGTCAGAATAGTTTCCTTACTGCTGCCCCACGATGTACCTCCCAGTGCCCTTAGCACATTGAGTTTAGCTCTTACAATTGCTTGCTTTTGCTCGGTGTTCTTGTGGAACTTCAGCGACGGATCGAGTATAAGGCCGAGTAGTTTGACGAAGCGAGCAGCAGGCAGGCGATCTCTACCCCAGCTGACATCGGGATGGGCGCTGTGCTCTTTGGGGTCCGTTGTGAAAACTGATACTGAAGACTTGGCAGCTGAGACAATGAGCATCTTGTTATCGAAATGGCTTTTCAAATCCATCAGGTACTCGTTGATCCTGCTCGCGGCCACTTGTATGTCGCGGTTTTGGCACATGATGGTCATATCATCAGCGTAGGCGACAACTTTAATGTCCTGGGAGGTGCCGGAATGTCCTCTAAGTACAGATTAAACAGAGCGGGCGATAAGACTCCGCCTTGCGGAACACCGGCAGCTATGGGGATACTTTTAGAGACATGAGTCGACGGCCCTTGACGAATGCTGTTATCCAACGCTTCTGCCACGGTGGAATAGAGGACTTCAGTATGTTATCCGATAGAATACCTAGGTTAACACTGTCGAATGCTTTGTCAAGTCCAGGGCTACAGCAACGGTCCTGAGGGGCTTCCTCATGTTGAAGCCGTCGATGGCATAGCCAACGATCTCCAAAAGCGCCGTCGTGGTGGAATGTAGCTTCCTAAAGCCGTGCTGGTGATGTTGTTTCTCATTATGCTGAGCCAAATCATTGACGACAAGCTTTTCAGCAACCTTGGCTAGAGGTGACAGAAGGCTTATTGGCCTGTATCCTTTCGCTGATGACAGCGATTTACCGGGCTTAGGCAGAGGAATGACATTTGCTGTTTTCCAGTTTTGTGGCAGTGTGCAGGTTCGGAATGATGTGTTCATTAAATCAGTGAGCAGCGAGAGAAATTCACTGGGAGCTTCTTTAGGACTGCTGGACAGATTCCGTCAGGTCCAATGGCTTTGGAATTACGCATTTCCTTTATAATCTTCTCCACCTGCGCAGGAGTGAAGGCATCAGCCGTGCCCATAAGCGGAAGGCGGCACAGCTCCCTTACTGTCACTCGGTTTTGCGGGCCACGCTTCGCACATGTTATGAAGAAGCTCTTGCCCAGCGCGTAAGCGGCATCTTCTCCTGACTCGAATACACTGTTCTGAAACTCGCTACTAGGTACGGTCGTGGGTGTGGTGTATCCCGAGAGGTTTTTCAGGATTTTCCATGTCGCAGCACCATCTGCCTTGAAGTTCAATTTTTCAGTGAACTTCTGCCACTCGTCTTTCTTGTGCCTGTCCAAGTCTTTTTCTATTCTCGTCGTCAAGTGCAGTGACCTCCGGGTACAGATGGTTGGCAGATCTCTTTTCATCTCTTGTCCTGATTTTCTGAAGTATTTCCCTGGTGACATTAGGGTAAAACGTTTTCACGCGTCCTTCTGGTATGGCCGCTTTCATAGCCTTCCGGATAGCGTCAGATATGTGACGCTCTTTCTGGTGCACATCGCCATTCCATGGATATTCAGCCGCTCGGTGAAGTGCAACCTCTCTGAATAGGCTCCAGTCTGCAAGGCCTAAATTGAGATAAGAACGGTGACGAATACCAGAATAAGGGGCTAGAGAATTTGAGAGATCGATATGGACGAAAATGGGAATGTGATCACTAGACAGAGTTGTAGAAGTGGACCACGAGCAAGCACTAGAAAGATTGGAGGAAACGAGCGAAATGTCTGGGCTAGAAGATCGGCCGATGGAAGGAAGGCGAGTGGGCTGATCATCGTTTAGATAACCAGGTCGCACTCCTCCGCCCATTCTCGACGTCCTCTCCTCTAACATCAGAGTCAAGTGAAGAGCAAAAGGTATGAGCATTGAAGTCGCCCGCGAAGACGACTGAGGGTGAGAGGGCGCAGTCGTTGAGTTGTTTTAGAAGAGGGATAGGATTATAGGTTGCGGGACAAGATGTAGTTGGGGGAATGTAGATGTTGAAGAGAGATAGGGGAGTTTTGAGTGGGAGATGGATGGGGACGAACTCGAGAGTACCGTCCGTAGGGACATTGGGAATTAGATGAGAAGGAAGAGTGGATAGTACAAAAGTAGAAACTCCTCCACCGAAAGACGATCTTGGAGCATGGTATGAAGTATAGCCAGGGATATTTGGGTGAGAAGAGGTAGCAGAGGGGGAAAGTTTGGTTTCCTGAACCATTATAACATCTGGATGGTGAGTACGAGCAAAGAGAGAGCTCAGATAGTTTGGCACGAAGGCCATTGAGATTTATATGTACAATAGAAAGTGGGCGATTGGAGGTAGAGGAATCAGAGTTGGAAGGTGAGGAGCATAGGACACAGCGAAAAGCAGAGTTATGATGCCTCACAGAACTGAGACCCGAACAGAAGAGATGCACCCACCTCTGGCATCCGAAGCACTGGACGCTTGTTTTACTCCATGTGACATCCTTGCCGCACGTGGCGCATGGGTACTTCTGAGCGGGTCCAGGATTCCTCTCCACGCCGGCCCTTTGTAGGAGAATCCTTAGGAGAGCTGAGGCCAGCCAGCATCTCTCCCATAGCAAAAACCTTCGTGGAGGGGTTGATGTCGGTTTGCACGGAGTTGATGTTGCTTCCTCCACACGACCACGGCACGAACGTACGACATCTCGGCAGCTTTTACTGAGTGGTTGAATACGACACATAACGCGGTCCTTTCCACCAATCAGAAGCTAAAAATTTGTCATCAGCTCCTCGATGAACCGTCTCTGACGGCCAAATTTGAATTATCGACTACGATAGACGTATCGAAGCCCACTATTTTTTTTTGAAAATCAAAGAACGGAATTTTGATGAGTTTTAAACATACCAAATAACACATTACATGTTCGGTCGAAAATAATATTGCGACCACTAGAATTCAAGGTGTGA
Organism: Aplectana chamaeleonis; assembly: GCA_029168955.1. Taxonomy (NCBI): domain Eukaryota; kingdom Metazoa; phylum Nematoda; class Chromadorea; order Rhabditida; family Cosmocercidae; genus Aplectana; species Aplectana chamaeleonis. The sequence goes on from JAPDOI010000526.1 coordinate 439,504, forward strand.
AATATTATGAATTCCTCCAAAACATAACGGAGCAGACTATTTCTAATGTTACTTATAGGAGGTATTGTTTCGAAAGTCTGGACATAACCTCCTGATCATCGGCTAAATGGTGTTTGCTCCAAATATTTGAAATTTCCTCATTTCCGTCTTTCAAGTGGTAATTATGGTGCAAAACTAGTTCGGGGGGGCACTCGGAATCCAAGTGAGAAATGGATGACTTTGCTTTTAGAAATCGATCTTTTCATGGAAATTTCTAGGAAATTACGAGTGATAACGTTATCAAATATCTGATAACGAAAGAAAATTTCATTTTCATGTATGAATATTTTCATTTCTAAGGTTTTGATTTTTTTGGCCTTTTTTATTGTATTCCATGGTAGTATTTCTCCGCTAATCGTCACCTCGCGAACAAAGAGACCGGCTTAGTTGAATAATTTGCCGTTCATGAGCGCGACGCAATGAGAGATGGCGCGCGCGACGAGATAACCGCCGCGTTTGGCATGTCTTGCCGCGCGCGCGGCAGTTTTCGCCGCGCAGTAGGCTGGGACGGATAATCAGGATCGATTTTGGCAGGGGGAGGGAAAACCCGGGTAGGTGCTCAATATCAGCACGGCACGGTAAAATGGGTATGGCTACGTGTATCGCGCCATAGTGCCCCCCCCCCGCGGCGACTAGAGTTGTAGTTAGGCCCATGGCTTGGCTTCTCAAGAAAAACATTTAAATCTCACCCGCGGCTGGCGTGGCGGTCGTGTGCGCCGGCCCGCCAATCAATTCAGGCCGAGAGAAGAGCGCAGCTGTTTAGCTTACCTTAACGCCAGCCGCCGGTCAGATTTAAACCGGCCGCGGGTGAGATTTGAATGTTTTTTCTTGAGGAAACAAACCACGGGCCTAACTGTATGAAACATGCGCTAGACGCAAAATTGAAAACGTGTAGTAGTGCGAAAAGGGAGGAGCGAACACTACCAAAGTCGGCGAGGAGTGTTCTTTTGACCAGTTTCAGTGTCAATATTTTAGTAGTTCTGGTGTGCTGCTTTATGAAGATCAGGATCCCGCGGACGAAACGACAAATCGATTTGATCGCAGCAAAACGAAAAATGAGAAAGCAGCGAGCGAAGGCAGAACGTGAGTATATTGCACCATTTTGTTCAATAGAGTTTTCGGATTTAGTAGGACAGTTAGCTTTCAAACTGAATTTTGTGACTTTTTTTCGAATCTACGAAGCCCCAAAATTGAATGAGTCAAGGATTTGTTACCCTTAATAGCGGTCCTTTTCGTTTATTCTATCGGAGAAGTCGGTGGAGGTTTTGCGCCTAATTTAAGCCTTCTCATAGTCGGCCCATCGGTTGTAGCTGGCTCTATCGAAAGGCATCTAAATCATCCGAATCTGGGCCCGTATGCATGAACGACTTCTCCTTGAGGTAAGGTTAAATGTTACTCAGAATCTGTATTTCCTGTGCTCTATGCGTCTGTCTCGCTTCTTCGCCGAGACGCATAGAGCACAGGAAATGCAAAGATTCCGAGTAACACTTAACTTTACCTCGCGGGTAAGTCGTTCATGCATACGGGCCCTGGTGTGAGGAATCGACCTGTTGTGGCCTGGTTGAGCCGGCCTGGTCCGTCATGAATCCCCTCGCTTTGGCCGGGCTGAGCCGGCTGCAGTGCGCTCGATGCTCCCTGCATAATCTATTGGGCATGTAGCTCTAGTTGAAAAAGATCACTGGATTACCACAGACCGTCTTTAGTGAACATATGCTGTTTTCATCTTCATCCCAATCTGAAACCTCACCTTGTCCAAGTCGACATGAATGTTCCCACGGGAAAATTGAAGAAAAGGAGGTTTGCTTGTGCCCGTCGGGTGTAGGGGCTTCCGCACCATATCTTTCGCAGTGCTGTCGTTACTTTTCATCGCCCTACAGACCTTTAACTATGGCACAATCAGACTCAGTCCTGCCCGGATCTTCTTCTTATCGGCCACAGCGAGCATCTTCTCATATATCCAGAGCTGTCAGAGAATTTGGTCGAGCTGGGCATGAAAATGAATGTAATGAATCATGCCCTGTGCCGTGGCAGTCAGAACATACGTCGGGGACCGATGGATCGATCCCATGGACATAGGCCTTGAGGAATGAGGAACGTCCACAGCGCAGACCTGCCAAAATTACTTGGGAGCGTCTTGGTAGATCCATCTCACTATCATCGACCTCGGGCGGTACACCGTTGAGTATAGAATTGCGAGGGGCATAGGAGAGGTATTCATTGACGAATCTGGTGTGTTCCATCTGCAGGAGCCTCTTCCGGTTGAGCTCTGAGGTCGCCCAACGTTGACGGTCATTTACAGAGACAGCAGCATACAACGGTGCCCGGATCTCAATTACACTGATCGTTATGCTCGATAAATGGCTCCGAATCCACCAATCATTTCTTCCGGCAAGCTTCTTAGCACTTCATCAGAAAGAATTGTCTACCTAGGTGTTGTTATTTTTAATGTAATCAAAACAAGCCAAGATATCCACCGATTTCGGGCATTAATGCTGCGGTTGCCTTGTTCTCCTTTATGGAGGTCCGGATCTGAGCTTTTAAGTCTGGACAGGTGAGAACCACAAGCTGTATTGAGAGAAGAGAGGTATTAGTCTGCTCTAACCAGAAAATGTGGTTTGGCTAGCGAGGGAAATTGTTTCGTGGGTGTTTATTCAAAATGTTCATAAACATTTGAACGGTCAAAAATCATGAAAAGTGTTATAAGAAAATTTTGGAAAGATGAAATCCCAAAAACATGGATATAGACGTTTTTAACACCCTGAATACGCTAGTGATAGTGAAAACCGCGAAGCGTTACGTGGGAGAGCGTTACTGTTGAAAACTGAAGTGTTCATAAACAATGAAACGCCTTGTAGAAGGGATTGGGAGACACCATTTGGACGGATAGCTTCAGAGTTCCGCATACATTTTGATAGTCTTTCCGTTTGCCTGGGAGTGAAGGCCTCGGTAGCGTTCACGAGCGGCACACGGCTGAGTTCCCTTACAGTGACTCTGTTCTGTACACTTCGCTTGGTTCGTGTAATGAAGAACTTCTTGCCAAGAGCATATACAGCGGCTTTTTGTGATTTGAAGACATTCTCTTCGAAGTCTTTTGTGGATATCGTGGCAAATTACATGGAAAACCGTGGCCTCTGCTTTAGATTGTTAGAACAGGAGCGAAAAACACCGTCGTCTTTGCGTTAATACCTTGTTCCATTCTGTGTTAGGAATCTCAAGTTTGAAGGCAGCATACACGCTCGTAAACGTGTGTGAGATAACGACGGAAATAGAATGGTATAGCTCAGAACCCAACGCCTAAACATTTTGAAGCGTCAAAAACGACCCACACTGATGTTACACGAGTGAGAAG